>CM028133.1:3000000-3525000 GCA_016271365.2 Neoceratodus forsteri
CATCACTCACGTTTGCTGAGGTCATCTCTGTGTGGAGGTTGGAGATGGGAAGGTTTGTGTATAGAACAGAAGTAGAAGGAATTTATTGAGTGTACAGTGTCATGTTAGGAGGAGGGGGCAGCATTTTATAGAAGGCTGGGGGGACTTCTGGGATAGGCAGATCTTCAAGAATGATGGCCTTCACTTACATAGAAATACAGAATCTGTAAGCAGATAAAGATTGCTTGGCCCACCTACTGTGTCCCTCTGTTCCCTGACTATTCTGCTCCCACAGACCTTACCTGGTTTCCAGACACCCCCCCCCCCTTATATGAGTTTCCCTTGATACCTATGTAAAGTGACTAGTGGAGTCCCCCAGGGTTCAGTCCTCGGCCCTATCCTTTTTGGAATTTTTATATTAGACCTACAAAATGAAATTGTGGGCAACATTAGTAAGTTCGCTGATGACACAAAACTGTACAAAGAAGTTAACACTACAGAAAATATTAATGCATTAAAAAAAGATATCAACACCTTGGAAAATTGGGCAATTTTAAATAACATGGCATTTAATGACAACAAATGTGTTGTAATGCACTTTGGTCCCTGAAATCCACATGAGAAATATTATATTAATAATAAAGAACTGAGGCATGTTCAGACTAAGAGAGATCTTGGAATTATGATAAATGAATTACTAATCCCAGTGGAACAATGTCGACATATAACACTCAGGACAAATCATATCCTTAGATCCATTAAAAAATCTTTCATTTGTAGACAAGAGACTTTCATAGTAGCAGTGTGTAATATTTACATTAAACCCCACTTGGATTATGGAGCTACTTTTTGGTCCCCATATCTATCCAAGGACAGAAAACTTTTGGACAATATCCAAAGGAAAACCACCATCTCATTTCTAGACTAAAACATTTCCTGTATAAAGAAAGATGCAGAAAATTACAATTGTATGACCTTGAAACTAGACGACAGAGAGGAGATCTTTTATTACTGTTTAAAATATTACAGGATAAAAAACTTAAGAAAGAATGCAATATCAAATATGCAAATAAACCAAACATACTAAGATGTAACAACAAACAGTTATTTGTACAAAGGGCATCTGGAAATAAAAGAAAACATTACTATACAATTAGGGCAATGAAATTATGGAACAAACTACCACAAAACATAATTGATTCTACCAAGTTTGAACAATTTACAAATGAACTAGACAAATACTATATGGGCACAATATTGTATTGACCAACATGGTGTTGGGAGGTAGACTCGATGGGTCAAATAGGCCTTCTTCTACCTTATAAAAACTGTGTAAACCTTTCCCATGCCTGCCTCAAACCCATCACAGTTTTTGCCCCTGCCACATCTACTGGAAGATTGTTCCACGCATCAACCACCCTCTGAGGAGAAATCCTTCCGCACATCCCTCCTAAACTTCTCCTTTCCAGCTTCATATCATGCCTCCTAGTTCTTGTACACCTTTTGTTTTGGAAAATGCTCCTCTCCTGTACCCTATTTACCCCCATCCGGTGAAGTGTCTACCCTATTGCATATCTTATCTTCCAGTTTTCTGCAATGTAACTTACAGACACAATAAAGAGGACTGGACCCAGTACTAATCCCTGAGGTATCCGGCTGGTCGCTCTCCCTTCCCCCAAGTGAGTGCCATTTACCACCACCCTCTGCCACCCATCTGCCTACAAATTACATACCCAGTGTACCACCTTGGTTCTCACCCCCAAGCTGCCCAGCTTTTTTATGAACCTCCTATGAGTCACAGTGTCAAAAGCCTTGCTAAAGTCTAACTAGGCCATGTCCACCACTTCCTCCCATTTATTTCTCTGGTCATTCAGTCAAAGAAATCTGTCAGGTTTGTCTGACCTCATTGCTCTCCTGTGAGCCTATGCTACCTTTGGGTCCTGTAACCAGCTGGAAGCAAGGTATTCTATGAGTCTTTCCTTTAGAAATGACTCCATTAGTTTCCCCCCTACTGAGGTCAGGCAAACCAGCCTGTAGTTGCCAGATTCTTCCTTGCTGCTGCTCTTATGGAATGGGACTATGTCTGCCCTTCTCCAGTCCTCTGGGACCACCTCTGTATCTAGCGAGTTATTCACGTAATAAGAGAGGGCAGAAGGTTGATGTCTACATAAGTAGACATTTAAATTGAGAGGTGGGAGACCGAGTCTGGGGGAACCACAGAGGACAGAGATCAAAAGGGAAATCTAGCTAGGACTTCTCCAGAATTGGGAGGTAGGAACAGTAGGGATAGAGGCAGCAAAGCAGGGTTCCAAAAAAGGTAAAGAAAAGGTGCAGGAAAAGGGTTCAAAAAGCCAATGGTGATCAGGAACAACAAGACGTTATTGAGGGAAGGGAGAGGGGCTGACAGAAAGGGGAAGTGTAAGGTCAAAAAGCTGGAATTCTGTCTTCCTAAATGCCAGAAGCCTTGGAAATACAATTATTGAACTCCAGGTGATGGTGGTGGATGCAGGTTTAGACCTCTTAGTCATTACATGAGCAACTGGTAATAATGATTGGGACCTAGCATTACATTATAACATCATGTACAGGAGGGACAGGAGTCAGGGAAAATGGGGTGGCATAGCATAGAATCATAAAATTTGATGGCAGATAAGGACCACTTGTAAAATGTGCAGGTTACATACCAGAAGCTGATTGGTCATTAGCTGTAGTGAGCTGTGCAGTAGTTGACCAGTAATGGCACAGGGTCTGGATAGTGACTTGCAAAACATGGAACTTGTTTTCCAGGCAAACCTGAATGCACAGAAGTTTCACCATGCTCCTTCGGAATTCTCATTCACAGTGACAGTTTGAGTGTTTTTAAAAACAAAAACAAAACTAGCACCATGAGTGACTTGCCTTCTAGCCAGTTTGATCTATTTGCCCCTCAGATTGAGGAAAATAAAAATGAGAAAAACACTCAGAAAATCATTGCATGGGGAGTAACTGTGTTCACTGACTGGTTGAGAGATAAACACCTTGAAACAGAGCTAAAAACCGTAACAACACAGGATTTCACTCAGTTATTAAAACAGTTGTATGCATTGTCAGGAACAGTGATGGGGAGCAGTATAACATATCTACCTTTGTGGGTCTATGGGCAGCACTTAACAGGCACATGAACAGCAGATCTATCGGACAGTAGATGAATATCATGACGGACACCGAGTTTACTTCAACAATGTGTTTGTTTCAGTTGTCAAAGCATACAGAAAACAAGGAAAGGACGTGCAGCAGCATCACCCACACATATCAGACCAAGACTTGCAGACTCTAAAGGAATCAAAAGTTCTTTCGCCCAACACCCCATATGGACTAGTCCGAAAAGTATGACTGGATGTACAGCTTTATCTGGCTAGACAAGGACATGAAGATGTCCAATCTTTAAAACCAGAGTCTTTTATAATAAAAAATTTTGAATATGTGTCTCTAAACTTTAAGGAAGAGTCCAAAAACCATAAGAACTCAAATGAACAAAGTAAAGAAAGCTTGAGTTTTTTTTTGTTTGAATGACCTGGAGATTCGCTGCGTCCTGTAAGAAGTTTCAAAACATATCTCTGTAAACTCCCTATGGACTCACCAAGTTTCTACCTAAACCCAAGGGGTGGGATATTCAAAGGGGTTGAGCGTGGCGCAACAGTGTTGCTCCATGCGCAGCCCACTGATGCACCCTGGTGTGATATTCAAAGGGGGATGTTGTGCTGTGCAAATCCCGATGCACCGGGGTGCACCAGTAATGTATGCGGTACAAGTGCAGGGGACGTGCCCATGCATATGCGGCACATCCTGATATTCAGCCTGGGATGTGCGGCACATATGCAGGCACAAACCCACCTTGCGCCGCACAGGGGGGAAACAAAGATCCACCTGTAGAAAGCAGGAGCAAGCCGGGGGATGCCCACAGGCGGGCTGCCGTATTGCTGTGTGCAAAATGGCAGCCGTCTGCTGTTGGCCACCGACCTCCGCAGGACACAGGTCGGGCGCAAGCAGTTCCCCCACCTGATTGTGGTGGATACATATTATCCCTGGGTCCAGTGGACCCTACCCCATTGCCGGATCGTGGGCTTTCTGAGGCAGTCTGATTTACCAAAGTGCCGATGGGCATGAATTACCTCTCACAGACGATGCCGCGTCTCTCAAAAGAAGTGTTACTAAGTAAAAGGTAAGTCTCTGATTCAAATTTTCAGAAGTCTAAAACATTGCCTTACTGTATTGAGAAAGAAATCATATGTGACATATTTTATTTTGTCCCTCCTACTGCTGGTACACAAACCATTGTATCTGGAGAACACAGGTACATCTGCTGATGCAAGGAGGGCTCTCCACATGAGAAATACTGTCAGCAACCGTGCACTGGTGCGAAGGCAGTTTAAAAAATTATTGGTCAGCCTCGCTAACAGATCATAAAAACTGGTCAGATATCCTAGAAGCTGACAAAAAAAAAAGAAACAAAAACACATCGCCATTGCAGCTACATGGATTGATGCCACAAACACCAGTACATACCTGCTACCTCCCCAAAAAAAGACAAAATTAGACAACCACGGGTCAGCTCAAATGCAAGAAATGTCCATGAGTCATTTATGGGCAATGAACGGGATGACACAGAAATTATTCTGGAACTGTTCCCTGTCAAAGAAAATGCACAGTTTTTGCCAGCATTAGACAATTGTTATGAAGCATAATGTGAAACTGCCATCAATTCAGAAAATCAAAACACTCTGCCTTACATGACAGAAACAGTGCCAAATTCTGAGAAAAAGTTTCAAGATACTTTCCGAGCTGTGTTTTGTGCCAGGGAAAAAACAGAAAATCCTTCAAGCCCAGCCTGCCATCAGTACCATCCCCCACTGCAGCAGACTGCAGCCACAGTGGAACCCCGACTCTGCCTCCAGTGCCATTGTGACCACAAACAGCCAGCTAAACTTGAGGTCCAGAAATTCACTACCACTTCCAGCAGCTCCTCACCCGGTACAGGAAAATGTCAAAAAACAACCCGCAACCTGATAGGCCAGATTCTTTGACCCAGCAGTCATTTCAGCTACTTAACCCCAAACCGATGAATCAGTAAATAATTTACATAGTTTTGATCCTCATAGAAGGCCTGCCGACATTGTGAGTGAATGTGTAATTCTCCCACCTCCCGTCCACCTCCTCAGCACTTCCTAATCCCATGCTGCCACACAAAGGACCAGTGATGATGAACTGGTCCAACTTCACCATAAATGGAAACATTCCGGTTGATAATTATTATAAATAAAAATAAATGGCAGCTATTGTAGCTGCTTATATCGGTTATGTGTTATTGTTGTTTTCTGCTTTATTTATGTTTGTTGTCGGTACCATTTTTCTCTGTACTTCACTGTTCAATGGGAGAAATAAAGTTGGACATGTTAATGCAAATCTGTACAGTATTTTGTGATTTTTGGGATATGGGGCCTATTTTATAAATGCAATCATTCACAACAGGTCCTGCGGTCACTGTGTAATTACCACCCCCCTCCACCTTGAAGACACCTGGCTGATGCCTTGTGCCTCCAACCTGGGGAAGGGGGCGCATGCCATAATTACACAGTAACCACATGCCCTGTCATGTATTATTGCTGACTTGGCCCGTCCAGTCTGCCCATCTTTTCCTGATACCTGATCAATAGCTTTTTCTCTCTCTCCCCCTTCCTTTCCACTATGATTCCCTTATGCTTATCTCATGCATTCTTGAACCCCACCACTCTTTTTCCCCCAGTGTACCACTCTATGTCAAGAAGGCATAGGGGCTGTAGAGGATGGGCCCATCAGGAGAGTAGATGGGGGAACAGAATTTCTGTGGGTACAGCTCACAAAAACATCAGGAAAGAGATTGCGCATGGCAATGGTCTGTAGACTGCAAGGGTAGGGAGAAGGAAGACTGAGCTAGGGGGAAAAATTGAGAGAGGCCACAAAGGGAAAAGTAGTAGTGGTGGGGGATCTCAATCTACCAGACATAGACTGAGACATTCCAGCAGCTAAGAGCTCTAGAAGCCAAGCCCTGCTACATACATTGCATGACAGCCTGCTGGGGCAGAGGTTCGGGAATCCACAAGACATGCTGCAATTCTCAATGTGGTGCTTAGCAATTCAGGCATGGTATGCTGAGTGCCAGATGGGGAACTACTGGGTTCCAGTGGCAATAATATGATTGCACTGGCCCTGGCTAATAATATTCACTTGTTAAAAACTGTGGTTCTGTGTTCAGTTGAGCAGATTTTGACCAGATGAGGGAGCTAATCAAGGGAAAGCTGGTGGGAGTGCACAAGATCAGGTAAGTGTAGGAGAGGTGGGGGAAGTTAGTGGGGCAATTCTTAAACCAACTAAATCATGCTTGAGAATGGTAGCTTGGTCCAATGGTGCATGGGTTAAGTTTCAGAAGTGTTGATCTCCCTTTTATTCAAAGCTAACAAATATGTAATCGGGTTGTTAACATATATAAGATGCTGTTTTGTATAATTTCCTTTTTCATTACAGACAATTTTCTACTACCATTTCATTGGAAGTCTCCCATTGTTGGCAACCCCTGCAATATTGTCTCTGTCTCTTATTTATAGTTTAATTTATATATGGATCATCCCTTACTAAAGTGCTGTACAGGAGGGGGTAGAGAGTGGCAACGGAGGTGTGGAGGGCTGGGGAGGAGGGGGGTATGGGGTGTTTTTCCTTTTTCTTTTCTCTGTAATTGTTGATTGCTGTACTTCTATCACATGTATGATAAGTATTCCTGATGGTGTTTTTATACTGTTATTCTTCTGAAACTTGAATAAAGCATATTGAATTAAAAAAAGATCATGCTTGAGAACAGTTATCAAGGGAAACAAACACAGGAGACCAATCTGGTTCTCCCAGAAAATCTTTGGAGAAGTGAGGGATAAAATAGAGCATTCATTAGCTACGAGGAGAAACAAGGAGATGAGAAATAGAGTGAGTATCAGGTTAAGATGAGGAAGCCAAGAAGGAAGAAGATAGTCAAGGATGCAACAGCAAAGAGCTACATATTGCAGAGGGGGTCAAGAGAGGAGAAAAATAATTATTCAGTTATATCAGGGAAAAAAGGAAGATGAGAGGCAAAACTATATGGCTGACAGGGGAGGAAAATAGAGGATGAATACTGTAGTAGAAGTTAGCAAATCTAAATGACTATTTATGGTCATCATTCCCAGTAGAGGATAGCCAACCTCTGCTGGAAAATGGCATAAAGGTAGCTACAAGGGGGATGCCAGAAATGGATCAGGTGAAAATAATTGTAGATACAGTAACACGGGAGATCAGGGAATTGAATCAAAACTGGCTAATCCCCTGGCAGGGTTATTCCATAGCTCATTGCAGGCAGGAGCTCTTAAGAAATTGGAGGATAGTGGATGTGGTTCTGCTCCACATGAGAGGAACTGAGAATTTACAGACCCATCAGACTTACCTTTATTGTGGGTACATTGACAGAGACACTATTCAAAGAGGATCTTGTGGCCTACCCGGAAAGTATTGAGCTCCAGGATAGTAGACAGCATGGGTTCATGTCAGGGATGTCTTGTCAGGTTAACCTGATAGTATGCTTTGATTGGGTAATGGGGAGGTGGGTAAAAAACTATACGTAAATTTACTTTAATTCAGCTGCAACAAGGAATTTTACTCAGAGCCACACAGTGGTTGCTAAAGAGGTTAGGGGACTTGGGAACAGTGAAGGACCTAGATAAACTGGTGGGAGGTTGGTTAGGCTGGAGGCAGTAGAGGGTGGTAGTGAACAGGGTCAAAGCAGGGGAGAGAGCTCAAGAGTGTGGTGCCACAGGGGGGTCAGTCCTGGAATTAGTCCTTTTCAATATGTTCATCATCATCATAGGGGAAGTAATACAGGGCATATGGTGCTTCTTCAAAGATGATACTAAGCTCTGTGGAAGGGTATACAGTGAGGAGGAGTGAATGAGTTCCAGAGGGGCCCAAAAAGGTTAACGAGATAGTCTAAGTGACAGCAGTTGAAATTCAATGGTTTATGCTGTTCACAATTGGTTCATTAGCAAGTTGTTTGAATTCAAAAAAGACAAAAGTTACAGTATGTTATTTCATTCTAGATGACATTTTAGTTCACTAATGCCTATTTGATAGTTTCCTCAGCTACCACCAACACATTGAAAATGTGATCTCTTGGATAGGAACAGTCTTAACCTTCCAACTGATGCAAAATAACAAAAAAAACAAATTGTTGTACAAACGCATGTTCTAGCTATGATAGGTTATGGTTTAGTCATTTACTCTTCTGCTAGTAGAACTTTAATGCAAGGAATTGCATTTATATTTGATCTTCCATTAGGCTGCCATACTTGCTGTCTATACAGCATTTCAAATTGGTTTACTTTGCAACAAAAAATCACTCAGCAGTTGGGTTGCTGGGCTTGGAAGATGGTAAATGGACAAGTGCCAACTAAACTAAAATTATAGGTGGAAAGACTATCTTTGTTAAATATTAAAACCAGATCATCAGGCAACCTATGTTTAAAATTACCAAAGTGTTCTAAAAATGTTGGACAAGTTGTTTTCTGTTATACAATTAATAGTTATTGGAAATCTCTACCTTGGACTATCAGGACTTTAGCGAGTTATAAATCTTCTGCTACAGCTTTAAGAACTGTTATCAGCACTTTTGACATCTGTAATGGCCACTGAATTGTATCTACTTGTTCTTTGTACTTATTGTTTGTGTTTGTTGTTATATATCACTGACTCATTGTTATTTGTACCATCACCACAGCTGCCTATGAAAACGGGCATTTACTGTCCATAGCAGTGTTGGGTAAGTTACTTTTCTATTACTTTCTATTACTTTTGGAAACTTGTTCCAAAAAGTTCTGTGCAGTCACTAGCAAGGATGGAGAAGTACTGGAAAAAGTAATACACCTTACAGTTACAATTACTTATGTCTTTTTATACAAAAGTATTACGTAACTGTAACTGATTACCTTTATTAGAAAGTAACTGGTAACTAATCTATTACTTTCAAATAAATGTCATCTGTTTAAGTTTTTTTATTATTTTTGTATAAAAAGAAATAAGCAACTATAACTGTCAGGTGTAACTACTTTTCTAGTACTTCTACCTTGCTAGTGTGCAAACTCTGGATCAAGTTTCTAAAAGAAACAGAAAGTAATAGAAAAAGTAACTTACCCAACACTGGTCCATAGGCACAAGCTGCCACTGTACTTAAAAAGTCTGCCAACTGTCAGTGAACTAGTTGACCAGTCCCATGATGAAGCTAATGCCACTCTGTGTCTACAAGCAGCTTTCACTTACTTGCCTTAACATAAATGAAGCTGTGTTGGCACCACCTTCTCAGAAAGCAACACAGCCTCAGCTGCTTGGACTACTTTTTTGTTCACAATTTTATCTTTTAGTTTTTTTTTAATTTAAACTAAAATTGTACATGATACAGGGGCAGTTCCTTTGGCATAAATGACTGGGTTATAATAAGCCAGGTTCATGCTCTTATGCAGGCATGTGTAGCACAGATCAAATCTCAATGCAAAAGAAATCAACTCTCATTTGCCTGTTGAGGAACAATTATTAAGATGTACTTTGTGCAGTAGCATGGGATGTCAAACAATATATAGCATTTGGATGTTGCAAGGTTTGCTCCCAGCCATATTCTTTACCAAAGATTTTACAAGCTCTGTGCTTGGGTAAGGCCCACGATACACATAATACTTGCCTTTAGGGGTGACCCGGGAGCACTGGGGAAGTTAAGTGACTTGCTGAGGGTCACACAGTATAAACATGGAGGTTGTGGGTATCAAACCCAAGTCTGATGGATATACCAAGCTCATTCATAGTTCGCTACTCTACCCTCTAGGCTATACTGCCAGCCCACAATCACCATTTAAGTATTCCATACCAGTTTGATACGTTTTACTTGATTTGCTTCAAAATTACTTCAATGCTTCAAAGATTATACCAGGACCATGAGGGTGGCCCATGTTTGCTGAATCAGCAAAATGCACGTCATCCTGAAATGCTTCTCGGGTGAGTTCACCTGTGACTGAAGCTGGCTGCTTGTGACCCTTCAGACAAATGTCAGAATCTCAAGGAGTAACCTCACCGTGTCATCTTAAACCCTACCTGCAGCGTGTGATTCAAACCAACCTAGAACTACACTTTTACATTAGTATGAAATTGTAACTGACATTTGCGGACTCCAGGGTCTCTTTCCAGGAAGGCCTGGGCTATCTCACCAGGACGATCCTGAGAAATGTTAATAATTCAATAGATCTTTCAATATAATTTACTGTCCTGATCAATTTTGTTTATTTCATTTATTTAAAATGTAATTCTTTTCCATGCTATAGTTTCTTTGTTTTGTATTTGTCCAGACCTCTGAATCACCCCTATCATGATATACTATATCCGTAATACATGTATGGGGATGTTTCCCGAAATGAATCATTATCCCATATTTCCCTGAATACTTCAGTAATTAAAGCTGCATACCTCACAATTAAAGCTGTATACCTCTCAATTAATGCTGTACATCTGCAATTAATTCTGTATAATGTGGCAGAAAAATACCAATGCAAAGCTGTAAACCCAACTAAATACATAAACAAACCAAGAAGTAAGCAGTTATCAACTAATTGAAACCTAATTAACACATCTAATGAGCAATTAACAAATCAATGAGCAAACCTACCAAGCAAACTAGGAAATCTCCATGCCAAATGTAACAGCCTACCAGCTGCCAAAACCACACTTTTGACAAACTCACAAAAACCTCTAGCATAAAAAAGACAGTTACTGCAGCCACAGAGATCAGAACTCCCTCCCCCCATTCTCCTCACCAAGCAGCCATGTCCCTCAACATTTCAGCTCTCTCCTCAGCTGCTAAGCTCTCCATGTCCCTGGCAACATGCCCCATGATGCTCCAGCTGTCATCCTCAGACACCATGCTCTCCATGGCCCTGGCAACATGCCCCTTGATGCTCCAGCTGTCACCCTCAGACACCATGCTCTCCATGTCCTGGCAACATGCCCCTTGATGCTCCAGCTGTCATCCTCAGACACCATGCTCTCCATGGCCCTGGCAACATGCCCCTTGATGCTCCAGCTGTCATCCTCAGACACCATGCTCTCCATGTCCCTGGCAACATGCTCCTTGATGCTCCAGCTGTCACCCTCAGAGACCATGCTCTCCATGGCCCTGGCAACATGCCCCTTGATGCTCCAGCTGTCATCCTCAGACACCATGCTCTCCATGGCCCTGGCAACATGCCCCTTGATGCTCCAGCTGTCATCCTCAGACACCATGCTCTCCATGTCCCTGGCAACATGCTCCTTGATGCTCCAGCTGTCATCCTCAGACACCATGCTCTCCATGTCCCTGGCAACATGCTCCTTGCTGCTTCAGCTGTCATCCTCAGACACCATGCTCTCCATGCGCATTATCCACAAACATTCCAGTCCTTCCATACTGCTAACAGATGCTCCCAATAGCAGCATCCAGCACTCCGATGATACTCACCACTCCCAAACCACAGATTCTAGGAACTTCCCATGCCATTGCCAACCACAGACCACATTCCCAACCAAACATACTGCTCCAGACAACCAACTACAGTCGCAGAACACAATGCAACCAGCGCACTACAGAATGACTAGCTACAGATACGCCCTGTTCATAGGGTAACATACACTGCAGAAAAACACTAGGGACATATAAGTGTCACACAAAATCACCACTACACTAGGAAATGACAAGGGGCAACAGAAGTCAAAGAAAACCCATTAATGATTGGAACCTGCATATATAGGTAAAATGATCACTATCCTTATGTATCTGTCTTATGCAATGTCTTATCTGAATTGGGGGGCTAAAAAGATAATAAAGCCACTTGCTCCTCGGCCTAATGGCTTTATTATCTGTTTAGCACCCTTGATGGGCATATTTCCTTGTACATAGCTTACCCATTATTTATTCTATGTTCTGTCTGTCTCTCTGCCTGCCTACCTGCCTGTCTGTTCATCTTATAACTCTCTGTCTATCTCTGTAAATATTGTCTGTTTCTACTTTTAATACTCTGTTTATCTTTATGTGATGAGTGTCATTTTTATTATTACATTCTTCCCTTGTTTGTTCTCTCTCCCTTTTGCCCCAAGGTCACCTCTGCAAATGAGATTGGTTGAAACATAGAAACTGTCGGCAGATAAGGACCACAAGGCCCATCCAGTCTGCCCAGAAACCCTATTCATTGCATGTGGCCACTGATCCTATGTGGTCAATGGCTTGTCATCACTCCCTCCTCACTCAGACTTCCCTTGTGCCTGTCCCAAGCATGCTTAAACCCCTCCACTGTGCTTACGCTCACTACCTCCTGTGGCAGACTATTCCATGTGTCGACTACCCTTTCTGTGTAGAAAAACTTTCTCACATTACCTCTTAATCTACCCCTTCCAATTTCATATTGTGCCCCCTTGTTCTAGTACTTTTTGTACATTGAAAAAGCTCCCCTGCTTGCACCATATTTATGCCCTTAAGGTACTTGAAAGTTTCAATCATGTCCCTCCGCTGTCTCTTCTCCTCCAGTGAGTACATATTGAGGTCCCTTAGTCTCTCCTCATATGTCTTGTGGTGTAAACCCTGCACCATCTTTGATGCCCTTCTCTGGATAGTCTCCACCTTATCTATGTCCTTGCACAGGTGTGGTCTCCAGAACTGCATGCAGTACTCAAGGTGAGGCCTTACCAATGTTTTATACAATGACATCACCACCTCCTGCTAGTGATACATCTGCCTATGCACCCCAGCATACCACTGGCCCTCCCTGCTGCCTTTGTACACTGCTTTGATACCTTAAGGTCATCAGAGATGATAACCCCTAGGTCCCTTTCCTCCTTGGTGACAGTCAGTTCCTCTCCTCCCAACCTGTAGCTCTTCCCAGGGTTCCCTCTACTCAGGTGCATTATTTTGCACTTCTTTACATTAAACCTCAGTTGCCACATCTCTAACCATCTTTCAAGCTTCTCCAGGTCCCTCTTCATTTTCTGCACCCCTTCTGGAGTATTCACCCTGTTGCAGATCTTGGTGTCATCTGCAAACAGGCAGACCTTTCCTTCCAGCCCTTCTGCAATGCAACTAATGAAGACAATTAACAGTACTGGTCCTAGTACTGATCCCTGAAGTACTCCACTGGTCACCCCCATCTCCCCAGATTGTACCCCATTTACCATCACCCTCTGTCTCCTGTCTGTTAACCAGTTCCTAATCCAGTTCACCACCTTGTCACCCATGCCCAGACTACTCATCTTGTTAATCAGCCTTCTATGTGGGACAGTGTCAAAGACTTTACTGAAATCCAGGTAGGCGACGTTGACTGCCCCTCCCCGATTAACTTCCCTTGTCACCCAATCAAAAAAAACTATTAGGTTCATTTGACATGACCTTCCTGCTGTGAATCCGTGTTGCCTCAGATCCTGTGCACCACTGGATTCCAAATGTGTCACTATCCTTTCTTTCAGCAGTGTCTCCATGATCTTTCCTACCACTGAGGTGAGGCTAACTGGCCTGTAGTTCCCTGCCTCCTCCCTACTGCCACTTTTGTGCAATGGGACTACTTGTGCCCTCCTCCAGTCCTCTGGAATGACACCCTTGTTGAGTGACTCTGTGAACAGGGCCACCAGAGGCACTGCTAGTTCCTTTCGCAGCTCCTTTAATATCCTCAGGTGGATGCCGTCTGGCCCCATGGCCTTATCCACCTTCAGCTTTTTGAGTTCTT
This sequence comes from Neoceratodus forsteri, assembly GCA_016271365.2. Lineage (NCBI taxonomy): Eukaryota > Metazoa > Chordata > Ceratodontiformes > Ceratodontidae > Neoceratodus > Neoceratodus forsteri. Next base: position 3,013,797 of record CM028133.1, read on the forward strand.
CCAGAACGCTCTCCACTGTAAATGGACTGGTGTTCACTTCTCCCCCCCGCCCATTGCTTCTGCACCCCAACTGTTATCTTGATCTTCCCCTTCCTTAGTGAATACTGAGCAGAAGTATTTATTCAGTATTTCTGCCTTGTCCGGATCCCCCTCCTCACACTCTTCCTCCTCCCCCTTGAGTCTCACAGCCCTCCCCCTTGGTTTTTCTTCTTTCACTAATGTACTCATAAAATGTCATATCCCCTTTGTTTACAGATTGTTCTAAGCTCTCTTCTGTCTGTGCCTTCACCCTCCTAACAGCCTTCCCTGCTTCCCTTAGACATTCAAGGTACACCTCCCTGTCTTCCTCCCTTTGGCTCTATTGATATTTCCTGAAACTCAGATTTTTAGCCCTGACTTTGTCCCTCATCTCTTTGTAGAACCATAGTGGTTTTCTTCTTCTTTTCCCTTTGGTCACTATCCTAATGCACTGATTTGTTATATTCCCTATGGTTCCTTTCAGTTTATTCCATTGTTTTTCCACCTCCTCTATCTCTCCCTTCCCCAGGACTACTTGTATACATCTACCCATGTCAGTGAAATTTGCCCTTCCGATACTCTTGCCCTTGTATGGCTTGATTGAGACCATGTCTCCACGCTGAACCACACCATGTGGTGATCACTGGACCCCAGCTGCCCTTCCACCTGTATTTCTTTGACTCTGTACCCAATGGTCCATACCAGTTCCAGAACTGGCTTGTCCCTGGTTGGCTCATGCACCAGCTGCCTGAATACAACCCCCTGCAGGGACTCTAGGATGGCTGTGCTTCTGGCTAAAACAGCCATCTGGGTGGCCAAATCCACATCCGGCATATTGAAATCCCCCAGTAGCAGGATTTTGCCCCTAGTTGCCATGTCACGTATGTTCTCCACTAGTTCCCTGTCTGCTTCCTCCCTATGTGCTGGAGGTCGGCAGATCACCCCAGTGCGTATCACAGTTCCATTGAACACTCTTGAAAACTCAGATTCAATGCTGGTAAGAAAGAAAAGCAGCATAATCAGGGCTAGATGTTGTAAATAGTTTATTTTAATTTAAATGACACCAAAAAAACTGCTTATAGTGCAAACTGCCCAGAAAATCACACATCCAGAAAGTGAAGCCCATGTGACAAGCTGACCAAACACCCCAAGGTTCTGAGCCATGCTAATTCTTTGACAGGGTTGGTCCACTAACATGACTCATTTATAAACAAATGTTAAAGGGCTAGTGTCCAAATTTTCTTGTGAAATGCACATTGCCCCAAACCAATAAAACTTTTCTCCATGAGGCATGAAAGTGCCCTGTGGGGTCCCAGACATTTTACCTCTGCACTGTTTATCACTTTGAGCACTTTACACATCAGTACATTATGCACTTTCATGCCTTGTGGAATAAAGGTGTATTAGTTTTGGGCAAAACGTATTTCATGGAAAAAATTGAGCACTGGTCCTTTAACAACTGTATATAAATTAGGCATGTTAGTGGACCATCACTGCCCCCTGTTGAAGAAATAGTATGACTCAGAACCATGGAATGTTGGTTGACATGTCCAATGGGCCCCACTAGCTGCGTGTGTGTTTTTCTGAAAACATTAGTACTATAAACACTTTTTTGTTGTGATGTAGATTAAAATAAACCATTTATAGTATCTAACCCTGATTGCACAGCTTCTATTTTTTACATATGTTTGCAGTTTGTCTCTTTGCTTACAAGCAGCAGCTCTCGAGACTGGGAGGTTGCATGTTTTCTTTTGATTGACTTCAGATTTAATGGTAGCCAATTGTAAGTTGCATCACTTGGAGGCAGTGGGGGGGGGGAGAGGTGGGACATACACACTGTGTAGGCATCTGCTTGCTGCACAGGAGGAAAGGACCTGGGGGTTGTAACAGATAAGAAGTTGAAGCATGGCAAGGGGTGCGCAGCAACTGTCACGAGGGCTGGCCGAATGATGGTCTTCATTAAAACTGCAGTGACCAGGGCTTGCAGACCTTGACATTGGGGGAGGAAATAAACATCAGACCCCAAGAAAAGCCAAATGAACAACAGATTATTTAACCACAGCACCCAGCACCTGTTCTAGTTTCTCATTTACAGGTTTACAACTGGATCCTACTTGCTGACGAGACAGCTGATCCATTTTCTGCACTTGGAATGTTAGCAGCAGACAACTTGGGACAAGATGATTGGGAAGATACATTACAGGAAGTGGGCCCTCGTTTTCCATGCATTTCAGTTGCTTGTCCATGTTTCATTCTGTGATTTGCCGTATACTGTAATGTCAAGCGTTTGTATGTATGTCAATACTTTCTTTTCACTTGAATAAAGTTGAGTTTAAAACAAAAGAACAATACAATTTTAGTGAACTGCAGGGCAGGAAAATTAATCCAGCCTATTTACAAAGGTTTAGTCAGGCACCCTTGAGATCTGCATGCCATTTTGCGCTGCTCAGACATGAAGAACACTGAGGCTGTCAAGGAGAAGCAATTCGCTTATTTGGAATTTTGGACCAGACATGGCAGACAAAGCTGTATCAGCTCATTTCCAGTTGTGTTCTTAATTAAGGAATAGTGACTGAACAGCCAGTCATTTCCTGTGCCTCAGGTCACCTCCCTCCTCTGGTCGTTAATCACCAGGAAATTACCAGCTGTGTGGTCATTACTGCGATTATAAGTCTAATTGCAATAATTTAGCTTTTAGTTTAGCAGCCCCGATAACAGTTCTTGTTTTGGCTCCACTGCTGCCAGCGTAGAGTGTGTAATGAGCTGAGTGCTGCTACCGTGACAGGCATTTCTTAAAGATTTCAGACTGGCGCAGCAGCCAATTAGTGAGCTAGTTTAGCTCATGGATAATTAATTAGACTTATAATGTGGAGTACATGGACTTGTTTTATTGATAAGGGGAGTGCTGACCAGAGCACCAGGGGGAAGATCCCTACTTTTACTATAAGAGCCAAGGGATCTTTAACTTCCATTTGGAGATCCACCAGGCATGGAAAGAAAGGGCTTCATTGTAACATCTCAGCAAAAAACAGCACCTTCACTGTGCAGATCCCAGTAGTACAGCACTCCAGGATCACCAATGGGCATTAACTCAAGTGCCTAGTGTAAAACTAGAACCCAGAACCTTGCATTCTTCCTGCCACAGATCAGACTGTACATCCTGCTGAGTTACCGACACTGCTAGGCTATCAAAATTATCAGGGGTATGGGGTGAATCTATGAGGAGAAGCTGGGGGCCCTTAATGTGTTCAGTTTTGAAAAAAGGATGCTGAGAAGGAGCATGATCTTAATATTCTGCACTCCAATGTAGTGACAAGATCAAACAGATGGAACTGTCTACCCTGGTGTACTCCATGAGGATGCAGGGAAGTACCCTGAAGTTCAGAAGTGGTAAATACTGGGGCAATGTTAGGAGACATTTCACTCTGTCTCTCAGAGAGTGATGAATCTATGGAACACTGGGTATTCTGGATAGTAGAGTAGGTAGGGAATGTATATAAATTACTAGATTGTACACTGAAAGAATTCATTACTCCATATGCTGCATGGGTAAGAGGGTCAAACCAATGGACCTAGAATCCTATAGTCTGTATCACAGACAGCTATAGCACAGTATACTGGAGCCAAATGCCAAAAACATCTAAGCTTACTCACAGAGGAAGCATAGCTACTTAATCCCAGATAGCAAAGGCAGACACTACAGTTGTGTAGCAGGATGAAAGCTTTTTTGATACAACAGCAGTAAGCTAGTGACACTCCCCCACAGACAGTCAAATGTTTTCACATCTGAGTCTCAACAAATTACAGGATGCACGAAAACATTTGACCGACTCTGGGGGACTGTCTCTAGTTCACTGCTGTTGTATCACGTAAAAAGTTCTCATCCTGCAGTGTCTGCCTTTGCTGTCTGGGACTGAGTAACTGAACTTCCTCTTTCAGGACCTAGAGACCTTTCTGACCTTCAGTTACTAAAATATGTAAGCAATAAAATATGACAGGGTGTGCATTAAACAGTTCTAACACATGGCTGGGGGTGTAGTGAGGCATGAGGCTGCAGTTCCAGTGCATCCAGCACCCTAGTCGTGTGTTAGAACTGTCTAATGCACACCTCGGACTGGCTTATAGCACTTACAAAATGGGTCTTCATATTTTTTATGCATGAATAAATTCAAATTAATTTGTTAAAATAATATAAAGATTACATCTCTGCCTAAATTCTACGTAAAACAGTTTCTCCACCTGCATGAGCTTGAGGTTTTTTTTTTTGAGTTTAGGTGTTTTGTTCTCATAGTTTTCATTCAGTGATTGAGAGGATGGTGACACTTGAGTCCCGCGAGCTGACTAGTGTGGTACAGGTGACCGCACAAATCTATAACTAAACAAAAGTGTGATGCAGAATCTACCAGGCAAGCCGCGGTCAGTAGCTAAGGGTACTGGAGACATAGAGTTGCAGTGGCTTGGGTGAATGATTTCATACTCCTAAGCCAATGTGCACTCATTGTTTGCACAAGTAGCGTCACTACTGCCTGCAAGTATTGTACCGGTGTCACTCCTCCCCCACCAGCATCTGTACCATTTTTCTTAACTTTTGGTCACAGAACAAGTGAGCAGCTGTTACTGACATTAAAAGAGTACAGATGCAGCAGCTCATGGTTTAAAAGGTGGTTATTTGTTTTACACCATTTTCTTGAATTGCAGGCAGAATTGAAGTGAGGACAGATTAGTGGAGAAACGCTCCTTGTGAAGTTGAGGTGGAAAGGAAAAAGGCAAATCTTTATGCCAGCTTCAAGAATGTTTTGGGGGGGAAGGTGGGTACTGGTGCATCCAAGTGCTTATTTTATTTGTATATATGCATAAAAACAAAGGGCAGTGATTTCTAATGTAACCGCCCAGTCCTTTGAGGTTACTAGAATCCCCTCAGTGACAAGTGTTAGGCAGGGAGAGGCAGCTGGTGATTAACGAATTAAATGTTTTTTCATCTGTTCACTCTTTTGTTTACTTGGCTCCAGCTGAGACTGAAGTGATGAGCTCATTTAGAACTCACGCAGCAGCATAACCCTTGTGTCAGCTGCTGGGGTGAGAGATAGAATGTTGGAAACAGAAGTTTGTTAGAGTTGGTTAGAGTGAGTGTTTGAGTGAGGAAGGCAGAGGAGCTGCTCTGCTTGTGGGCTCCAGTCTAAGAGCCCTGGTATTTCTCACTCTAGTTTTGGTAATCCCCAGCTTGTCAAGTGAAGTGGTGGAGACCTTTCTTCTGCAGGATTTCTTGAATTCCACTCCAGGAGGAGTGAAAGCGATTGCTAGCCAGTGGATCCAATGGGCAATCCCCTGTTACGGTCCGGGATGTGTAAAGCTGCCTGAATGTATGACAGTGAGTGAAATCTGACTTTTTCCAGAGGGAACAAGTACCAGTTTGTGTTGTGTTCCATGCCTAGAGGGAAGGCACAACTTTCTGTAAGTACAGATGTGCAAAATTGTTTTAAAGTAAAGCTGGCTGAGGTGTGTGATGTCCACAGTCATGACTAGATCACACTGTTCAGGACTTTTACCTGTACACTACACTTGTGATTTGAATACTGCATGCTAATTTTGATGTTCTTAGCAATTCAAGAGGTAATGCAAATGCTTAAGGTATAACTCTGAAAGAATGGCTGAGTTTGGATTTGGGAGCAAAGGGTGGGCAGAACCTCATATGGAGTAACCAGTTCAGGACTAACAGGTTTGGAAAGAGTTCCTGGTTACCTTAGATAAATGGCCATAGTCTAAGAAAGATTCGACCCCATAGTATGGGTTAAATGTTTTCTACAAACAGTTCAAGGGAAGAATAGTGCTACAGCACAGTAAATGTGTTTACAGTTGTGGCTAGATGCCACTTAATGCAACCTGTAAATGAAGTGTCCTATGTGCTATACCTGTGGGAATACAAAGATGTTCTTAAAGTTACAGTTGGAATGTGTTCTGCAAGTTCAAGTGCCTAGGTTGTTGTAAATCTTTGGGGACCACCCTTGCTTTAAAGATCATCTGTCTGAATAAAGTCCCACTCTAGAACCCCAGTTATGGTCTGGACAGTTACGTTATTGCTTCATGTGTGGATTTACTGGGTACCCCTCTAGAAGATAGGTCTAGCATACACCTAGCAAATCTCTCCCCAGAACTTGGTTGTAAATACCAATGGTTGTTCTGTACACCCCCACCTCTTAATCTCTAGAGAATGAGCTTGGTATACATTCCCAAAGCTGGGGGGGGGGTACCATTTCTAAGTTTGAGTACATGCCAAGTCTGGGTGCAAGTAATTAAATAAGGAGCACTAAATGAGTAAAGTAGTGAGGGGTTTTTACATTAATAATATTAAACTAACTGATTTGCCAGTCTTTTTAGCTGCAGGGCAAGTAGAGAAAAAAAAAAGTATGGGGTTGTTGTGTTTATCTAAACCTGGCTAGGTGAGGGGGGGAAAAATGGTGCTGATTTAAAAATGAAAGTTCTATGTAGTACATTGATTTTTTGCTGTACTGCGTCATGCTCTTGAGCACTTGTTTTTAGACATGCATTAGACAGTTCTAATGCACGGCTAACAACCAGTCAGATCACAGGCTTTACTCTACCCATTTTATAAGTAAGCTGTAAAACATGACTGGGTGTACATTGAGTTATATCACAGCTTGCCCCAGGTACACTGGGAGATACAAGGCACAGCTGATTGCCTTCAATCACCCAGAAAGTGCAACAGCTTAGTGCACATCTTGATATATGTTATTGAGGATGTAAAATGATCTTGTTATGCAAATTTCAAGAAAAAAAGCAGAACACTGTTTTAAAATTGGTTCAAAAAGTGAACTTGATATTCAGTTTGTTATAGTACGGTTATTTTGTCTTGTTAGAATGTGAGTTTATGGTTACAGTAGAATTCTACTGACCTTTTTAAATATTACTTTTTGCACTGCTACTGTAAGATACAAAAGTTTGTTTACTCAGTCATGTGGCAAGCTAAATTATCACATGGTCATGTGAGCAAACTCCTCCATGAGAAGCAGCGAGGCTTCAGAAAGGGACATGGAATTTGTACTGCCCTGGTTGGTTTCAAGGACTCTGTGCACCAAGCTATGGACAAAGGGCTTATGATGGGTGCAATGTTCATGGATCTAACCAAAGCTTTTTTGAACTTGTAGGCCATGTTCTACTTCTGCAAAGACTTGGCACTGTTACAGTCAGTCTGGCAGTAATGCAGTGGTCTTTGAACTATCTGCAAAATAGGTCCCAAATGTTTTAAGTGGGAAAGATAATTTCAGATGCTAATACCATCATCCACAGTGTGCTGCAGGGCTCTATACTGGTCCCCTTCCTTTTCATGCTTTTCATTAACAATCTGCCTAGGACCTTCTCAACTACTAAAGTCCTTCTTTATACCGAAGATACCGTCATCTATGTACATGGGAAGAATATATCTGATACAATGTATCCCTTAAGCAAAACCTCCATGCTCTGCAACACTGGTTTCTAAATGAAAACTGGTTCTGAACCCCACCAAAGACCAAAGCCATGCTCCTTGGCTCTGCCCACAAAACTAAACCACACTTACAAGACCTCAACATCTTTATCACAGATGATACTAAACTTTATTGGTAGTGGATTTCAAATACCTGGCATAGTCTTTGACCCTTGTCTTACATTTGCACCCATCTAAGCAAGGCTGTCACGGTTGTTCATTAAAAACTGGGCCAACTGTACCTTATCCAAAGACTACTCATGGTGCACAACAAAGTAAGAACTGCACAAAGCAACCATCTTCCAATGCTAAATTATGGGCCATTGTAAAATATACCATCTCAAAATCAGTATAGTGAAAGAAAAACATCCCTATATCATAAGGTGGTCAGATCTGCCTTCTCCCTTGACCCCAGGTCCCACTAGTGTGCTAATCTAGAGCACCCAGGTTAGCTGCAGCCAGAGCATAGGGCCAAACTCACACTGATGAACTGTGTATATAAGACTCTACGTGGCAACATGCCACACTGCCTGAAAGAACCCCTCACTCCTTTCAATCTTCCTCACACTCTCATTCCACAGCCATGAATATGCTTCTGACCTCACTTACATGGACAGGGATGGGTCAGAAACCTTTCAGGGCTGCCTCCCTGTAGAACACCATTCCTTCCCCCCATTAGGCAGTCCCCCTACTATGATATTTTTGGCCACAAGATGAATGATTGTTTGTTAGGCCTTAGTACATGCTCCTGTTTCCGGCAGCTAAGCCTCCTGTGCTAATATCTTTACAGCTCATTTCAGTACTGTAAAACGTTGCTGTACAAGTCATTGCACATATCACTGTTAATCATGATCTCCATGAAATAATCAGATGACTTGTAAATATGAAAAATGTCAATCTGTGACACTTCATTATATCATGTATATGCTATTATTGGTACTGTTTTGTTTAAAGTACTTGTAGTACCCAAATTGTACCTCAAAAAGGAGCCTGGTGCCAGTGCACCTACCTGTTATCAATGTATAAATAAATGAATAAAAGAGAGGCAGAAGGGAGATGCAGCAAATGGTTGGTGGGGCTCTAAACAGAGAAGAAAGAGACTGGCAGAATGGGGAATGGTAGATGATGAAAACAAGAAGTCATGGAGACAGGATGAAGGAGCTATCTAGTCACTCCCAAAAGGCATATCCCATATACAGGAATGGATGAGAGAGGGCTTGGAAGGGTACTGTGAGAAACTGATGGCACCTTCAGAAGCACCATGGGTCTATCATGTTCTTGTAGAGATGGGATTAAACAGAGAAGTAAGAAGCAAGTGGTTGTGGTTGGTTCCTCATTTACTGAGCTCACAGAAATGACATTAATGAACGAGATCTTGAGAACTGTCTGAAGTGTTGTTTCCAAGGTACATGGGTGACTAACTTCACAGTACATGTATAAAGGCTGCTGTGACTGGCCCATAAAGAACTGGCAACCAGTATTAGGTCTCAGGGAATGTTGTTGCATTCACATTCATAAGTTTCATAAAATGCTGAAAAAATCTAAATCATTCAAGAAAACTCATGAACTTGTAAAAACATTTCTTAGTATGGGATTTGCAGATTGTATGGTGCATGCGCAATAATGTTCAGTGGCCATTATGGACACAGTGGACTGTGTCATGTTCCGCAGTGGCCTCCATGAGCTGTGGGGGTGACGATAGGAAAAGTAGTGCGTCCATGGGGGAGGTTAGTGCACTGATTTGGAGTTGTGGAAGCAACTACTGCAGCTTCAAATTTGTGCTTTGGTATCCCCTTTTTCCCAGTTACAGCAATAGGCTGCAGGCTCCGCCCACTACAGCTGTAAAAAGTGACATTTTTGCACAGACGTGACCAGTTTGCCTTAAAGCAGCTAATTTTGCACTTTAACATCTGAACACTTGTTAATTCTTTTCATGAAATTTGCAAACATGCCATCAACATTGTTCAGGTATTTTGCCATTAAAACTAAAATTGTACCCCACTCTGGTTGTTGTCCATGTGAGCATAAATGGCAAAGTTCAGTTGAGGATCTTACATGCAAGTTTTAGGAGCAAGAGAAGAAGAATAAGGGTGGAGCCTCCATTGTGGAATTAATAGAAGTCCTACCAGTGTCTTATGCAAGACTGGAATGGAAGTTTGAGGCTAGGGGGCTGAATTAAAAATTTAGAGGATGGTGCAGGAATGAAGGGTTGAGGTATCTTAGGAGCTAGAGGAATCCTTTGACACAAATGGAGCCTTTAGAGATGGAATGTATTCCACTTGATCAAAAAGGGGAAGATGTGTTGGCAGAGAGGCTAGAGAGCATGGTTGGAGAATATTTAAGATAGTGATTTGGAGCTACGGGTGGGCAAACATTAGCAACCACTCCACAAAAAGCACACAGAAACAGCCATAGTACAATCTGGCATGGTGAGTAGCTGGTATTAAAGGAACAGATGTCAGGGAGCAAAATAGGACAGTGAGAATGCAATAGGAACAGCAAGCAATGGATGGAAGTACGCATATGTGTAAAAGTAAAAGCAGGAGAACCAGAGGGACTAGCATGTATATAGTAGACTGGCCATCAGAAACATACGGAGGAAGGTAAAAAAATAAATGAGATACTGTCTTAGAAGAGTATAGGTTTAGAAAGGGCAGGGCAGGATGTACAGGTTATGGAGAAGCACTCTTCATGAAGGAGGGCACAAGGAGGACTGAAAATGTATCCCTCAATAAAGATCCTACCCTAGCCTTAATGGTGGACTACCTGTTCCACAGTTTTAATGGTCCAATGACATTGGTGAAATTATGCTGAAGTGGGTGTGGCTCAAAAGCACAACACAGACATAATAGTTTTTATTACTGTGTATCCTTCTCTATTTTTGGTTTTTTTAAATGTTAAGTCCCAAACTCCCTTTGGGGTGTAACATTTGAAAAAAACATAAAAAAGATAATGAAGGGATGCAGTCCCCAATATAAAACTGAGCTTTTTAAAAGAAATATTAAAAAAAAATACAGAAAAGAGAATGTCCAGATACAAACTTCCTGAGAAGACTCTTGTGTATGTGAGACAGCAGACTCCACTTTTTCTATACCTATGTCCACTTTGGCACAGTCCTTAGTCCCCCCATGTGCTGCCTGTCTCCTATGCATTCTATAATATTACTGAGTTACATAACACAAGACCTAGAGGACATGGGTTCAGATGTACTTAAATCATGTGGGTTCAGTGATTGGCAGTTTCAATCTGAAGATTACTAGTCAGGTTAGGCTATAAAAAGAAGTGTGTCCAGGGTTTAAGACCCAATTATTTACAGAAAAAGTACACTAGACATATTATGAATCTGTGAATCATGTTGTTACATGTGGGCAGGGGGAGTTAGGGGTAAAGGAAGCTTAGAGTACACCACGTAAAACATTGGCAATGCTGCAGGTGATGGGGAGTGTCCACACTGGGACAGAGAAACTCTTGATGGGTTTTGGCTCCCCACTACTTGAGCAGCTCAGTGCTGTCAAAAAGGATCAGACACAGATTCATCCAGAGTGCTCCATCTGAAACTAGGCAGCTATGGTGCACTGCTCACAGCAGTGCAGTGAGATGAGTGTAAATGTGCTGATCTCAACAGCAGCATGGTTATGCTACTGCAATGTACATTTATCCAGGGCCTTTCTAAGAGCCAGTGCCTCACAGTGTACATGAAGCATCATGTACATAAAACAAGTAGGGAGATAAGTAAATATCATAGAATGGCAAGAAAGAATGCTGGACTCTGACTGGTCCATCTGGGACTGGACCGGGGATGTTATCCCAGCATAACATCCCATCTCTAGTCTCAGCATAATCAAAACTGCATCAAAAGTAAGAAAAAAAAAATTAGTCCGCAGCCATCCCCGACATCTGCTTCAACGCTCCCAGCGGAAGTAAAACCCACATTCCTGATCGGCTTCACATTAGTGGAAAGCCCTCAGACTCAGTTTTGTAAGTAAATCCCCAGTACACTTTTTATATTCAACTTCTGTCATCTACAGTGCTAACAAAACAATGTCCCACTACAAGAATTAGATGCCTTCACAAGTCTCCCACTCATGTCCTGGTCCAAAGACACTGAGTGCGAGAGACACCGCTTCTGTTCTCCCGCCTGCACCAAACAGACTCAGTCATCACTGAGTGCATGTGTTGCAAAGCACATTACACTTCAAGTACTTAACAGTTTCTTTACTTGTTTTCTTCTCCTGGTTGTACCGAGAACATCACAACAATGCCAAAATGAAACCCCACTACAGCGGCTTTTGCGGCGGGGGGGGGGGTCAACTTTTGGCATAACAAAAAATAGGAAGCAGAGTCACAGAAACACTGCAGCAACTACTCCTATTGGCCAGAACAGTCAATCAGAACTATTTTTTTAAGTATTCCTACCCACTCAAAAAAACACCAAAAAATAGACTTCTCAATGAACTTTTTCATCTTTTTTATTTTATTTTTTTTACAGAGAAGCCATTGTATATATAGAATAAAGGATGGGGAAGTGTGTGTTACAAGATTTCAATGCTTGCCCGAGGTGTGGGATGCTACATAAACCCAGACGGTGAAGCCCGAGGGGTTTATTAAAGCATTCCACACCAAGGGTAAGCATTAAATTCGTGAATGACACAGTTCACCATCTTTTATTTTTTATAACTTCTGGTCAGCAATTTTCTTCCATCCTGACTTAAGTGTCCCTGTGTCTTACTCACACGCACACACACACACACACACACACGCACACACAGTCTCTGACTCCCTCTCCATCCCTCTTAGAATTATTTTCTTTTTTGTATATTTGTTGGTTCTTTCTTTTTTAGTTACAGTTTGCCTTTCGGATCAGATCACACCTAAGTAGAGGACGGTACAGCCAGTCAGCCACTCTCCACTGCAGCTCTGTTTTGGTTTGTCCCAAAATGGATGAACGGTAGGATCAGCCCCATAGTTTCATTTCTAAGTGTAATAGGTAGGAATAACCAGGTAGATTTAAGAAGAAAAAAAGCCTGCCCACTGGTGCAGCAGTTGGATTTCCACTTGTGATGCAGATGACCCGGGTTCGGGAATGGACCCTGGTGTCAGAGGGCCTGCTGGGAGGAGATGGCTCAAGCATCCCACAATGGCTCCCCATCTGCCGGGGGAGCAGGGGGGTCTGTGGCCCAGTGTTTGCTAACCTCTGGCAGAAGCTGGAGGTATGGCAGCATGTCAGCTATGGCTGCATAGGAAGCACGACGGACGCCGGCTTTTGCCTTGATGTCCTGAATGTCACGCTCCCCGAACAGAAAAATAGGAAAATTGCTCCCTGATCAGCCAGATGACAGTTGCTGGTCCGCTATCACCAAGAAGCCCCAGACAGCCCAAACATTCCCAGCAGCTCCCGGGCCAAGTTAAGAGCACTGGATGGCCCCACCAGTGCCTTCCCAAGAACCCATCCATTGAAGGGATAAATTGGGTTACCAGGGGGTCTGTAATGTGGGGTGGTGGTTGACAGTGGGTACGGAGTGCTGGCAGGGGTCTTAGGTAACCCAAATGAGTGGCAGGCCGGGGAGTGGGGGAGGAACAAAAAAAAAGGATGGATGCAACTTGTGACGGCTCCTCAGGAAGCGAGAGATGGAGCTGCCTTGTTTGCAAAAGGCTAAAGCCTGCCGCACTCTGAATGACAGCCAATGATGGAATGCAAATTTTGAAATACAGTGAGCATGAATGCTGTAATAACCAGATGATTATTACAGCAAATATCAACTGGGTCAACACACAGAAAAAGAATTGTTGGCCAGTAATTATAATACAAATAATGCACTCGAGGGTGGGTGTTATGCTGGAATAGCATCCCTTCTTGGGTGTTGGACAGTGGATGTTATTCCCGGATAACACCCACACTGTCATGCATTATTCCTTTATTATGAGATATATTAATCTGACATTATGGTTCATACAAGTTTTAGCCCTTTGATGAGGCTTTATATAATGGGGGCTATACATTAATTATATAATAGTGCATTCCCTCAGACAGAGGCTGCTACCCAGAATTCTTGAGCTCTTGTTGGTTTTAGTTCAGCTCTCCGAACTACTAGTAACACACCTTTAAAATGAGTGTGAAATAATACAGGGGTACAGAAGACCATGCTAGTAGGGGGTACCCAGTCTATTCATGCCTTTTCAACATCAGTGTCTTAAAGCTGATCCTCAAAGATACAGTCGACCAGAGTAGTTCTCTAAGAACAAGCATTATAGTCTCTGACATCCTACTGGATGTCAAAAACCAAGCTGATAGATTCTAAGTTATTTGTAGTTAGCAGACGTTGTAGGTGGGGGGAGAATCAGGGGGCATGAAGATTGAAAACTTAGGAGGAAGGAATTCTGCTGGCAAAGCTGGCGTCATCACAACAGCACAAATTACTATGGGATCTCATAACGTCACAAGCAAGAAATCATCAGTCTGCTAAGTACAGTTCTGCACTCTAATTTCAAAGGTAATGTACACCTTGACATAATTGTCATAAAAGTCATACAATTCAGCTATTAAGTAATTACTCAGCAACTGCAACATTTGTCAGTTCTCTTGTATTTCATGTTGTAATTATGCTGCAACTGCCATTTAAGGAACTTGATAAAAAAATAAATTCATTGTAACAAAAGCCTTCTCCGTGAATATATAACTCTGCCAAAGCACTCATTGTGCAATTTGTTGTCAGCAAAGTAGCTGTAACTACATTTCATGATTGCTATGGTAACCAGACTCCACTGGGATACTAGCATTCACATTTTGAAAGCTCTTTCTGACATCTTTTAATTGTAATGCTAATTTCTTCTCATTAGTAATAAATAAAGAAGTTTTTTTTTCTTTAAAAAAAGTATTTGTGTAAGCATTCCAAAACAATTATCTCTCTCTCTTTTCTTATTAAGTGGTCCTTAACTTTAAATGGAGAATACAAGCAAAAGGTGGGTCAGCTAACTAAATTGCAAATGACTTGCCCATGAAATCACTTTTGTATGTGAAAGCACAACCTAAGGGCTGTGTGTTAATCAACAGCCCGAGGACTGGAGCTTTCCCTTTCATGACAGCTTGGAGTGAGGTAGGACTAAAGTGAGATGAAAGACAGAACTAGTTAAAATAAAGTTCTACCCGAAGACCACTTATAACACTGAATTCAGATGCCAACCCAGTCCTTGCATAACTGCAATACTTTTTCAGATCCACTTTCAGCTCACTCGCACTACCACAACACTAAATACTTTGGTCATTAGAGATGACCATAACTAGAAAATTTTTAAAAGTCCCTTCCCTAGAGATTTGTTTTTTACTTTACTTACTGAGGTTAGCTAAGGTTAAAGAACTCCTCTCCCTTCTAAAGTCCTTGAAAACCAGAGGATCGGGTGAGCCTGACGGTATCCAAGCTAGACTACTTGAGGCCGGTGCTCCAGCACTCGCAAGTCCTCTTACCTAGCTCATAAACAGGTCCCTTCTAGAAGGGACTGTCCCAGAGCTGTGGAAACATGCTCATGTGGTCCCGGTTCACAAGGGTGGGCCTGCAGAACCCATTGGCAACTGTAGGCCAATCTCCCTGCTTTGCACCCTTGCAAAAATCCAGGAAAAACTGGTGTGCACTCAACTTCATGAATACTTAGAGGCACATCGGCTTCTTTCCCCGGCTCAACATGTGTTCAGAGCTAAGCATGGGACAGACAACGCTCTAACAAAGTTCTCAGCAGATGTGCTTAGGGAACTTGACTTGGGGTCCAACACAGGTGTGATTTTCATCGACCTTTCCAAGGCCTTTGACTTGGTCGACCACCGACTCCTACATCACAAATTGTGTAACATAGGCCTGGACACTCATGCTCTCAGGTGGTTTGAAAGCTACCTTACTGGTCACTCTCAGAGGGTCAAGTAGAAGGGCAAGATCTCTGATCCAATGCCCCTTAAGGAGGGGGTACCACAAGGATCCATACTCGGTCCCCTCCTGTTCTCCCTGTTTATAAATGATCTGCACAACCACTGTGGGAACAATAATGTCATCCAGTACGCGGATGATGCTGTAATTTACAGATCCTCTGACAACCTGGGTGACCTTGGTCTATCCCTCCAAGAGGACCTACTCACTATAGAGGACAGGCTCAGTAAGAATAAAATGGTTCTTAATACTACCAAAACCAAGGCCATGTAGTTTGGACCCAGATCCCTTGGCCAAAACAGATCACAATACCTACAACTCACTTCCAGGGCGGGTAACAAACTTGAAGTGGTTGCCTCCACAAAATATCTTGGCCTTACTTTGGACCAAGGTTTCACTCTAAAACAACATGTTGACCAAGTCACCAAAGTCATTTATGGTAAACTTGGTACACTCTATCTTCTCAAGGATCAGCTGATCCCTTAAGCCAGGACAGCCATTGCTTAGTGTGTCCTCCTCCTAACACTCGCCTATGCTGCCCCAATACTTCAGGGAATGGCCAAGCTTGAGTTCAGTAAGCTACAGGTCTTGTACAACAAGGTGGTCCACTTCGCCACTCAGTCCCACTCTAGGAGCCACCACTGTGATTCTCTAGCACTTCTTAGCTGGCCTTCATTTGAAGCCCATCTCAGGTACCCAGTGCTCTGCTTAGCACAAAAGCTAATTAGCTCAGCACCTCCCCCAAGCCTCGTAGGGCTCATAACTGCCAAGCGCAATCCTCGCAACCTACAGACCTCAGGCCAAACTCTTCTAGAAGTCCCTAGGGTAAGAACCATGACAAGGGGCATGTCCTTTTCCCACACTGCCCCTTCCCTGTGGAACAACCTTCCTCCTGAAATTTTGGGAAGCTCCATCACCTGTGAGCTTCCGAACAAGACTGAAGGCACACATGCTTGCCACGAGTCACTGCCAATGCTATGTGACCTGACACTTCCACACCACCCTTATGCCTGAGCACTTACCTCACTCCTACCTGAGCCAGGAGCCCTAACCCTTCTCTACTTGCTCTCCTCCCAAAATACTCTACTCGGGTTATTGCGACCCAGGTGTTGCTGTGGCTGTCCTCTATTGTCTCACTTTGTTAATCATTGTAACCTGCTATGTAATATGTCATTGCTATATATATATGTTCACCTGTTACATGCTATAATCTATATATCTTCTAATTGTGCATCCTACTAGTCCTGTAACTTCCGGGTCACCCCGGAAAAAGGGACCTCCGGGGACCAGTGGGCCTACCCGGTCATCAAAATTCAATAAATAAATACTGCCCATGTAATAGGAGGGTACAACACAACTTTTTGATGGTAAACAGTGATTCTACTCACTAAAATGTTTAATTTATTCTTAGTGGGCACGACCTAAGATCAGTCAAGTTAAAAAGTTTAAAACACCACAGGTTCAATTCTTGAAACTCCAAAGTTGATGCAAAGTACATGCGTCAAACAGAATTGACCCAAGGGGCACCTTGAATCAAAACTTGCAGAGTTCTTGGTTCAGGAAGACTCCTTGTGCCAAACTGAGGATGCTGTGCATCAGACCATCCCTGAGCCAAGTCTGCACTAAGCTTATGGCTGTGCCTGGGCACTAGGGGGCTTGCAGCAGATACAAGCTGCCGTATCCCCAACAGGAGGATTCAGGAAACCCTCCCAGAGTACCCAGGGTCTTGGACAGTTGGACTAGCCAGATGCTGCTCTAACAATCCATACACCACCCCCAGAGCTCTCCCTGTTTGGGAAGGAACATGCGCTGCCTGCCTGAGGTCTCCCACACCACCGCGACATGCGGAGCCCTTTGTGGTGCAGAGCCTTCAGTGGCTCCCACATGGTGCCTGGCATGCTGGCACCCCCAACACACTGTGTGCCCCCCCATCTAAACTCTGGTGCAGGTGCCACCCCAACCAAATAGAGGTGTGAAAAAAGTTGTGATGTCCACCTTAGCAGAACTTCCACAAAATATCACAACTTTCACTTGAAGTTAACAAACTTCCACCTGTTTCAGATCAGAAATTTTCTGACTGTGTTTGGGTGAATGTTCACCCTGTCCTGAAGATAGATACTTTCCTTGGTGTCCAGTGACACCCCCCAACCAAAGCCTGAATTAAATTCATTAGTGGCTAGTGGCATCCTCCCACCAGTTGCTGATTGCCACGCAAGCTAAAAGTAATAATTCCCTCCTTGGTTGCTAGTGGTCCCTACCGCCACCCAATCACCTGCCCCATATGTTAAAAATATCTCAGGTGGCTAGTGGTCCCTCCCTCCACTGTATCACCCACCCCATATGTTAAAAAAATCCCTGGGGGCTAGCGGTCCCTCCACCAGTTTGATCACCTGCCCTGTATGTTAAAAAAAAATCCCTGGTGGCTACCAGACCCTCCGCCCACCCAATCACCCACCCAACCAGGACATCACACCCTGGTGTCCAGTGTAACCCCCCATCCTGATCCGCAGCCCGTATAGTCAAAAAAATAAACATTTCTCCCTGGTGGTCTAGTGAACCCCCACCCCACCCACCTCAGTAGGTAGTGTCCCACCACCCTGCTCCCCCCATCCCTAGCCCAAGCAAGTGACCAGCACAGCCCTCCTGTCTCCTCCATGGTCGGCTGCCCACTAAGCTGTCAACTAGGGAGCACATGCTAGCCATCAGAGAATTATTTTTACATTGGGAAGTGATCAGTGACAAGTGAGGGGGGCACTAGACACCAGGAAAATATTGATACTTGTGACTGGACTATGTTGTACAGCTGGAATTTCTGAGAAGGTTCAGAAATGGATGTCAGAACTTTTGTGAAATTTAACATCTGACTTTCATGGAAACTCCACCTGCGGAAGTTTTTTTTTTTGTACACCACTAATACCATCACCCATCTGTGTCCCACCAGCCCTCCCCATGCACTGCCTCATCCCCAATAACCCCGGCAGCCTCCTGGTAGGTCTCTGTCCCTGGGCAAAGACACCACTGGCTGCCCTGCATCTTATGGCAAACCTCTCACTTGAACCATCTGTTTGCTGCAAGGCCACATTTGCCACAAGCTGCGTGACTTTGGCGACAGGACCCCAACCATTTGTGAACTGGGTGCAGGGTCCCTGGTGTACTGGACATTAGTGCAAGCTGCTGTTGGCATGCTTTGTGCCGATCTTTAAGAATCGAGACCCACATCTTCGATCAAGAATGAAATACAATGAGAAATAAAAAATAGATATTTAGATGTTTTTTCCGGAAGTACAATATTACTAAAAATAGTATGATAGCATTGTTTCTGCTAACAAATACTGCTGCTTGAATAGGTTTATTAAAGGTATCATAAACCCTATTGTTTAAATTTTTTTTTATAACTGAAAATGTTGGCAGGCAAAGTCTGTGCAGTAACCCCAGTGTATTGTTTTGTTGGTTTTGAAATACTGTAGTCCTATTTTTTATTATTAATGTAGCCTTCTTATTGTCCACTATTAGCTACTGTATTTAATTGCTTATCAGTTCCATAATCCTGTGATAATAGTTAAGCAGAAGCTCTACATTGAAAGCTTCACTGTAAGCTTCTGCTCAAGTATTATCACTGGATTCAGAAACTCACAATTAAAAATGAAAACTAGGTAGGAAAATAAGCAGCATTAGCAAGGATTCCTAAAGTTATTTATTTATTTCAAAAGTTTCATCCGGAAAGATGTACTAAGCCGAATAGCAGCTCATTTCCAGATGTGTCCCGGGGAGAAGGAGCAAGAGAGGATAAAAATATAACAAAATCAAAGCATTTACGGATCAGTAATTACAATATTAACAATATAATTACAATATTTACAAGCAGGAGTAGAGCCATACATGGCATATATGCAGTAAGAGGTACTCAGCAATAAGGCAACTTAACAATTAGGATTATGGCTGAAAAAGAACGGAGGCTAAATGCTCCAGGAGCGATCCAGGAGGAGGAGGCAGAGGAGGATTATTTTAGCAGGTGGGCTAGGGCAGAGTTATAGAGGGGAAGAAGAAGATGGGTAGAAAAAATGAGGGGGGAATAGGTAGAGTGGATGAGCAGGGGTGGAGAATCAGGTGCAATTGCATGAGGGAGAGGTGAAGTCAAAGAGAAGAGGGGAAAGGGAGTAAAGAGAAGTGGCAGATTGGGTGCGTGCGACAGGGTAGAATAGGACCCTGTCCCAGTTGTTATGGAGGAAGTGTTTAAATGCAAGGATCTTTCATTTTCTGCCTCTTCTCTATCTGGTTGTGCAATCAAATTTTCCTGTGAGACCTCGGACCTGATCAACCCAACAAGCTCAGAATTCTTTGCCTCTCACTGTCTCTCAGTCCTCTCTTGCTGTTTGTCTTTTCCTCCCTTGCAAATCCACTGATATAAAAATAAATACAAATCGATATGTGGAAATGTAACTGATATTGGGATCCCTTTTGTTTACAAAATATATAGTGTTACTGTTGAAATGTATATATCTATAATTTGAGATGACTGCAAAAAGCTGTTGGAAATTAGAGGTTACCTTAGTGCAAATCATTGAGCCTTTTGCAAAAGCTGTGCAAAAGGGCCTCAGCAAGCACACTGTGTTCTAGCAGCTCCTGCCTGATATTTACAAAAGCAAGATATTTGCTAAGAATGGGGGTTGAAAGGACTTATAAGGGAGCTAAGCTGTAACTGCTGAAGGAGAAAAAGGGACACAGAGACTCAAGGAAAACTATGCTTTTTCTCCTTTGCACATAGTTATATTGAACAAGATTATCTTTTTTTATGTTACTGCTACTGTAAATATATATTTTTGGTGAATTCTACAACTACTCCTAGTTTTCCTTATACTTCCTGAACTGTGCCTTGATGACAAATGGTGTTAGTGGGATTTACACTGTGCATACCCTAAGACAAGAGTTTTGTGCATGGTTACTGGACCTAGTACCAGGAAAGCACAGAGGAAGGTACGGATTCTGCAGCAGCAAGTCCAAGAGTGGTTACCAGGTGAATGGCAGCCAGACTAGCAGAGACAGAAGTCCACTCTGAGATTGTACAGCCAGCACAAGTTATGGAAAAAGAACAGGCAGTGACAGAACCTGAAAGCCTGATGGACTTTTTCAAATGGTGGGTTATACAACGAAAATAGACTGAGAAGCAGAAAGAAAAAAGAAATTCAGAATTTAGAAGTGCAGAGGAAAGAAGAGATGCAGTGACAGGAGCAGCAGATGAGAGGAGAGATGCAGTGACAGGAGCAGCAATGGCTGGATGCCTTGCAAGCTATCAAAGACAGAAGATCCAGCACAGATCCAGATGAGTAACAAAATGCAAGCAACTTAAAAGCCATTATAGTTACTAAGTTGTGTCCCTCAGATGATATTGAGGCATACCTGACAACTTTTGAAAGTTTTGCCACAGCCTGCCAGTGGCCAAAGCAGCAATGGACAATCAGACTGGTACCCTACCTGACAGGGAAAGCCCAACTTGCCTACAGCAGTATGGACACTACACAGTCAGAAAACTATGACCTGGTGAAAAGCGAAACCTGAAAAGGTATGACATCTCAGGAGAGACCTACAGGCAGAGATTTCGATCTTTGAGGTACAACTCTGTCAACAATCCTCGAGAAGCCTTTGCCCGACTCAGAGAACTCCTGACAGAATGTATCCAACCTGAGAGCAAAACAGTCCCATAAATCATCAACACATTTGCCATGGAGCAATTCATCAACATCTTGCCTACAGATGTGCAGCTGTGGGTAAAAGAACACTGACCAGAGAGTGCAGAAAAGGTTGTTTCTTTGGCTGAGGACTATCAAATGGCCAGACAGATGCCACAGCAGTGAGATAATGGCCAAGCACTGGTAAGACACTCTTTTTCCCATTTAAACTCCAAACCTGATAAGAACTCTGGTAGGGGTAACAAATCTGTGCCCAAAGACGTTATTTGCTATAACTGTAATAAACCAGGCCATTTTGCAAGAAACTGCCATAGTAAGGAGAGTGGCACTGGAGCAGATTTGTACTTGGCAAATTGGGGCAAGTACTTAACTGATGTGAAGGTGAGGAATAAGACTGTGAAGGGACTTATTGATTCAGGAAGCAGACAGACCCTAATGCATGTTAAAGTGCTGAGAAAACAGTGTGCAAAGGGACCAGGTACTGGTGTCATCTGCATCCACAGGGACACTCAAAACTATCCCACCACCCAAGTGACTGACCGTTAAGGGTTTGTCACACCAAATGAAAGTGGGGGTAGTACCTAAGTTACCTGTACCTGTGATTATTGGAAATGACTTTCCAGGATTTACTGAGTTGATCAAAGAGGGAGTAAATCCTGGTGTTTCAGCAGCTGTGGTGACAACAAGAGCCCAGGCAAAGAAAATTTCAGATGGTGGGAACACTTTTCCTTTCAAAGATTTAGATTCAGACTTGTTTGAGCACAGCTCCAAGATCCGGAAATCCAGGAAAGAAAGATGAAGGCTGAAGAAACTGTGGCAACAAATGACTGATGGACATGAATTGTTAACATATGAAAATGCTGAAACTAAATTGATAACTAATTGTGATTTTCTTTCATAACAAACTAACAATGTTTCTCTCCAGGGTTATTTTATGCAGCTGGGGATGAAACCAAAACAGGGTGGACCAATGTTTAAAAAATGTAATGGGTTACTGTACAGAGTTTGGGTTAAACCTCAGACACAGGAACAGACAGGACAATTGGTTATACCACAGAAGTATAGAACAGAGTTATTACAGATAGGACATGATAGTCCTATGACTGGTCACTCAAGGAAGGGTTGTACCCTTGCCAGATTGCTGTATAGATTTTACTGGCCTGGAATTCATGAAGATGTTGCTACCTATTGTAATTCCTGTGCTGAGTGTCAGAAAGTAGCCCCAGTCACTAGAAAAGACAAGGTGCTCCTGGTGCCCCTACCCCTGATAGAAGTGCCTTTTGAGAGAATTGCAATGGATGTGGTTGGTCCTTTAAACAAAAGTAAAAAGGGTAATAGATTTATCCTGGTAGTATGTGACTATGCTACTCGATACCCAGAAGCAGTTCCAATGCGTACTGTTACAGCTCCAGAAGTGGCAGCAGAGCTTGCCAAAATTTTCAGGAGAGTGGGTATACCTAAAGAAATTATTACTGAGCAGGGTAGTAATTTTGGTGCTACATTGCGTAACGAGCTGTACAGACTACTAGGTATCACTGCCATAAGAACCTGCCCCTATCACTCTCAGACAGATGGTCTTGTTGAGCATTTTAACCAAACCCTAAAATGCACGTTAAAAAGGTTTGTAAAAGGTGAAGGGAAAGACTGGGACCAATACTTGCCTTACCTAGTTTTTGCTTACTGAGAAGTGCCACAGGCATCAACAGGGCTTTCGCCATTTGAAATGCTGTATGGCAGGCAGCCAAGAGGGCCACTGGACGTGACAAAAGAAATGTGGGAAGATAACCCCTCTCAGAAAAAATCTATAACATCTTATATGTGTGCCCTAATAAAGAAGATGGCAAAATACATTGGAATTGCCCATAGTAATCAGGAAGAGGCCCAAAACCAGCAGAAGGTATATTATGACCATGCGGAAAAAGAAAACGTTTTTGAGCCAGGTGAAAAGGTTTTGCTACTGTTGCCCACAACAGTAAATAAACTGTTAATGAAGTGGCAAGGGCCCTATAAAGTGCTTAGATGTACTGGCACTGTTAACTATGAGATTGAGACCGTGAATGGAAAAATCCTAATACGATATACCTTGCTAACCTCCTGAAGAAATGGATTGAAAAAATGTTGAAAGCTGCTTTGCTGGTTTTACCAGAGATCAATAAGGAAAATATTGATGTAGCTTATGATAGACTGGAAAAAACTGTAAATGCTGACGCTGTAAAGGTGAATGTGAATAAACTGCAGATATTCGTAAAGTGCGAAAGACACTTAACAGTACTTTTACCATGGTACCAGGCCAAGCAAAAGGGGTTGAGCATGTAATAGTGACAAGGAATGCTCGTCCTATTAGGCAAAAGACATACAGGTTACCAGAGGGGTTAAGAGCTGACGTGGTTAAGGAAATACAAAAAATGAAAGAATTCGGTATCATAGAGGAGTCGAGGAGTGCTTGGTCATCTCCCATGGTAACTGTAAACAAAAAAAGAAAGGGGTGTTAGAATCTGCCTTGATTTTTGGAAACTTAATCAAGTGTCAGAATTTGACAATTATCCTATGCCCAGAATAGATGATTTGGTGGACAGACAGGGGAGTGCAAAATATATCAGTACACTCGATCTCACTAAGGGTTACTGGCAAATACCTTTAGCTAAAGAATCCAGAGATAAAATTGCATTTGCCACCCCACAGGATTCTATCAGTTCACCACCATGCCATTTGGTTTGCATGGTGCGCCAGCTACATTCCGACGGTACATGGATGTCATTTTATCCCCTCACACTGGTTATTGTGCTGCGTACCTGGATGGTGTTGTGGTGTATAGTCCAGACTGGAAAAGCCACCTGGAACACCTACAAGCAGTTATCCAAGCTATCAGAAATGCAGGTCTGACTATTAATCCTACCAAATGTGCATTGGGCATGTAGGGAAACCAGATATTTGGGCTATGTGTTGGGAAATGGAGAAGTTAAGCCAGAGTTTTCTAAAATAGAAGCTGTAGCTAACAGCCCTGTCCCTAAAACAAAGAAACATGTCAGATCATTTTAAGGGCTAGCTGGTTATTATTGGAGATTTGTTCCAAACTTTGCTGAATTAGCTACTCCCCTCACTGAACTAATGAAAAAAAGTTACCCAAATAATGTGAAATGGACCCCAGTGTGTGATGAAGCTTTTCAAGCCATAAAGGCTACATTATGTTCATCCCCTGTTTTAAGAAACCCAGACTTTGAGAAACCATTTCTGCTACAAACAGATGCATCTGAGGTAGGCCTAGGTGCAGTCCTAAGTCAAAATGTAGATGGGACAGAACATCCTATACTATGCTGTACATAAGTAGGAAGTTGCATGACAGTGAGAAAAGGTACTCCACTATAGGAAAGGAATGTTTAGCAGCAAAGTTGGCCATGGAGTCCCTGAAGTTTTATTTGCTAGGAACTGATTTTGTTCTTGTAACAGATCACAATCCTCTCTGTTGGCTATACCAGATGAAAGATAATTCCAGAATCACACAGTGGTACCTGGCAATACAGCCATTTAAATTCACTGTGATACACAAATCTGGTAAAGAGAATAGCAATGCTGATTTTCTGTCAAGATACGGATCAGGAATTGAGGATTCTGAAGGTTGAAAAACAAATGAGTTTAAACTGTACTGTTATAGAAAAACAGATGATGTACATGTGCTTAATATCTGAAAGCAGCAAATGTTAGTAGAGAGTTAATAAAACATTTTGGAAACCTGTCTAATAAAACAGGTTCCCTCTGGGGGGGGGCTGTATTTGACAGGGTGGAATAGTATCCTGTCTCAGTTGTTATAAAGAAAGTGTTTAAATGCAAGGGTCTTTCTTTTTCTGTCTCTTCTCTATCTGGTTGTACACCCAAATTTTCCAGTGAAACCTCGGACTTGATCAACCTGACTGACTTGCAATTCTTTGCCCCTCACTGTCTCTCAGTCCTCTCTTGCTGTCTGTCTTTTTTCTCCCTTGCAAATCCGCTGATATAAAAATATATGCAAATCAATATGTGGACATTTAACTGATATTGGGATCCCTTTTGTTTAGAAAATATATAGTGTTACTGTTGAAATGTATATATTTATAATTTGAGATGACTGCAAAAAGCTGTTTGAAATTAGAGGTTACCTTAGTGCAAATCTTGGAGCCTTTTGCAAAAGCTGTGCAAAAGGGCCTCAGCAAGCACACTGTATTCTAACAGCTCCTGCCTGATATTTACAAAAACAGGATGCTTGCTAAGAATGGGGTTAAAAGAACTTATAAAGGAGCTAAGCTGCAACTGCTGAAGGAGAAAAAGGGACACAGAGACTCAAGGAAACCTACTTTTTTTCTCCTTTGTACAGTACGTAATTATACTGAACAAGTTTGTTTTTATGTTGGCTCACACTTACGCACCAGCCAACATGTTGCATTAGTAGCAGATTTGGAGGCGCAGTTACTGTTGGGCGAATGCAGGGCACGCTTCAGTAGGTGCATCCCTTATTCCCCAATAAGCCAGCATGCAGGCACCACACCAGGAATACATAATGCGGCTAGCACATCTAAGAAAAGGTATGCTCATAATGCAGCAGCACCAAAACATGCCTTCCCTATGTGCCTTTCCTGGGGAAGCCCTTCAATAAACATGGCAGCGCTGACCACTGCCACATGGAGAGCCGACTTCAGTGTTGACCAATCCCCCTGTTGGCATGCCCCAACCCACTTCATTTACTGACAGGGGAGCCCACTCTCCATAAGCATAATGCACCCCCCATTTAAAGTGTGTACTGAGGGGGTGTCCAGTCCCCCTCATCATCATATCCCCCCTTCCCAGTTTAATTTACTGATGGGGAGCCCACTAATGACACCAAATAAGGTAAAATTTGGTTATTTCAAAACAATGCATATGAACATAAGAATATGCCAGCATATAAAGGAGTGATGGTCTAGCTAGTCTGCTTTAGTGTGCAGGTACTCACTGTGTCTATGAGACATTCCCCCCGAACACCACCTTTTGGCTTCTGTCCTGCAATCAGTTTTTGACCCATCTAGCAAGCTTGGCCCCCACCACCAGGTCTTCCAGCTTCCTGATCAGTCTTCTATGAGACACAGAGTCAAAGGCCTTGCTGATGTCCAGTTACAGGGCATTAACGGCTTGGCCCCTATCCACTGTCCTGGTCACCCAGTTGAAAAAGTCAATCAGATTAGTCTGGCAGGACTGCCATGACACAAACCCATGCTGCCTCTTATCTTGCAACTCATTTTCCTCAAGACAGCTCACCAGTCTATGCTTCAGGATAGTCTCCATCAGTTTCCCCACTATTGAGATTAGATTGACCAGCCTACAATTCCCTGAATCATCCCTTGGACCACTTGTATAGAGAGGCACCACATGTGCAGTTCTCCAGTCCTGGGGTACACGCCAGGACTCTAGACAGGTGGTAAACAGGTCTTCCAGGAGGCCAGTCAGCACATTTGCCAGTTTTCTTAGGACCCCTGGGTGCATGCCATCTGGCCTAGTAGACGTGTCCGCCTTCAGGCACATATACACCCTGTCTACCTCTACAATGTCATCAGTGGTTCTCCCTTCCCTGTCCCCACTCTCCTGCTCCCTTGTGGCACTGGTCCGTCCTTCTCTCTATTGAAGCTGAAACAGAAGTACATGTTAAGTGGCTCTGCTTTCTTTTCACTTCCTTCTGCTCATTCCCCTCATTAATCTGACAATCTCATCATAAACATCCCTCTTCTCCCTTATGTATTTGAAGAAGGGCTTCTCACCAGATTTTCTCCCTGTGCCAGTTGAACTTCATTTGTAGCCTTAGCCTCTCTTACCATTTTGATTGCCACCCTGGATTTAGCACAATCGGCCTCCCTATCCTCCTCCTTTTGAGTGCATTTGTACTTATGGAAGTCTACCTTCTTTTATCATATCTGCAACATCCTTTCTAAAACAGCTGGGCCTTTTGACTTTTGTTTTCTTGCTTCTGATTTTGGCACACTCACTGGTGGTGTCCATCAGTCCTTCCCTTATTATGTCCCATTTCTATTCCACCTCCATCTCTTTTCTGATCCCAGCATTGTGTCTTTCCAGAGTATCCCCATCTTCTTAAAGTCAGCCTTCCTAAAGGCAAGAGTAGTGCACCAAATATGTCTTGACCCTCTAAGCAAAGGGCTGGAGGTTTGATTCCAATGAGTAACAGAGTATTTGGGCTGGCAGCATAGCCTAGAGGTTACAGTGATGAACTGTGAATGAGCTTGGTACATTCAGTAGACAGACCTGGGTTTGATTCCCACAACCTCAACTTGCATACTGTGTAACTCCGAACAAGTCACTTAACCTCCCCAGTGCTCCCGGGTTGCCCCTGAAAACAGGCACATGTGCCTAGTGGTCCTTACCTGGTTACCAAACAATAAAATAAAGTCCAAAACTCTCATTGTGGTCCCGACAATCCCTCTGCCTATGTCCAGGTGGTACTACGCCATGTGGTGGTCACTTCCTGCAGGTAGCGCTTCCACCTATACATCCTGGACATGCTCACAGTTGGATAGGACCAGGTCCAGCATGGCCGTGTCCCTAATGGGCTCCATGACACTATGTGCCAGGAATCCACTCTGGAATACGTCCAGCAGTACTTGCTCCATGGTGCTGGAGATAGCCAGGATTGGCCAATCCACCCCAGGCAGATTGAAGTCCCCCAAAATGACTACCTCCATCTTGTCTGCTATTTCCATGATTTGGGACCACAATACCTTGTCTAGCTGCTCATTGTGTGAAGGTGGTCTGTAATCACCCCAACCGTAGTTTCCTTCCCTTAGTGGATTGTCTCTGCAACTATAATGCTTCTACATTTCTCTCTGCCCTTCCTCTCTGGTACAGGTTATCCCCTCCTTCACATACACATACACTCCCCCCTTCCCATTTCTTTATTTCGCCTACATACTTTATACCTGGGGACTACGACGTCCCAGTCATGGTTCGGTGTGGCCCATGCCTCTGTAATGGCTGCTTTGTCCACCTCTCCATTGGCCAGCAGCACCTGTATCTCACCCATTTTGTTTCCCAGGATTCTGGCATTCAGAGACACCACTCTCCACTGTGACTCAAGCCCCTATCACTCACTCTACTTTTCCCTCAGTCATTCCTTCCCTCAATTCCTCTCTACTTGCTCCTCACTATTCCATCCTGCATGGGGGGGCTGTTGGCCTCCTCCACCAGGTGCCTGAGTGTACTTTGCACCCTGAGTCTCCCCTGGTCAGTTTAAATTGAAGTTTTATTCACATGAATTCCTCCAGATTTCCCCTCAGGACTCTTGTGCCCTTTTTATTTGGATGTAACCTAGCAGTTTCATACAGGTCCTTGTTCTCACAGTTCCCTCCCAAGTCACCATGTATCCCATACCCTTCTGTCTCACACCACCCTCTGAACCATGCATTACATTCCTAAATTCTAACTTTCTTTTAGAGTTCTTTAACAGACTTAACACATGCAAGCCACAATTATATTTAAAAATGTAAACAACAGAGGTTATGTCTCCTTCAAGCTAAAATGTTTTCATTTTATTCATTTAAAAACTGATAGCATGAAAAGGCACACTGAGCCAAGGCTCATTTCCAGGTGCAATCTGGGGGAAGGGGAAGTACAGAATGACAAAATCACATCAAGTGATAGAATACAATTAGAATGATAAAATTACAATGTGCAATAGGAGAATGCAGAGCAAGCAGGAGATGACATCATAACAAAATGAAGGGATCATAAAGTTAGCTTATAGGGCTACAAACAATACTGACTAGAGTTGCATAAAGTGAATAATGCCTGCTGGAGACAGTGATGATGCAATTAACCACAATAAGCCAATTCAGTCCCTAGGTAGAGTCATAATCATAGGAAGAGAGTGGGAGAGATTAGCAAGATGGAAGGGCAAAGGAAGGGGGGGGAGGGCCTGGTGGAGGGTTGACAGGGGCAGAAAGGAGAATGGAGGATCCCTGTATAGTATGTAGAGGCTGGGAGTGTGGGGAAGAGGTGGAGAGAGGAGGGGTGCAGGTTCCAGAGGGAGATGAGTTGGTAGAAGAAGGCAGACTGTCAAGCAGGAGGGGAGGAAGACAAACCAGTATTTCGAGATGAAGGTGGCACAGTGGGACTGATGATCTGAAGGGAGAGGAAGGACTGAGAGGGAGAATTACAGGTAGCAATGATGAAGTATAAGAGATTGAGATGGTAGCGAAATGGTAGAAAGCATTGCAGAGGGCATCCAGTCTGGTAAGGGAAGAGGAGGGGATGGTGCCATAGAACACATCCACACAATCGAAGACCATGAGAACAATTTTGGTGACCAGCTCTAGGGTGAACCAGGAGTGAAAGGCAGTCCTTACTTTGGTACAAGGTTTTGAGTTTGGTGCAGAGCTTGGTGAGGATGATATCAATGTGGGAAAAGACATCTGGCTTACAGTCAAGCCACACACCAATGTACATAAAAGTGGGGGCTACTTCAAGGGGGGTGCAGCCAGTGTGGAGAAGACAGGTAAGGGTGAGAGCCTGGCCAGTTTCTGACTTGCAGCAAAGGTCATGGACACCATTTTCTTAGTGTTGACCTGGAGTTGGGTGGTGTGAAATCAGTATAATACATTGTGAAAGTTTTGTTGGAGCAGACTTTCATCAGCTGTGGCCATGGGCGAGATGTGTAGATGACTGTGTCAGTTGCATACATGTGGATATGTGAGGTGACACAGGTGGAGGGCAGGTCATTAAGGAAAACTGAGAAAAGCATAGGACCCAGGATGGAGCCCTGTGGGATCACAGCTAGGATGGAGAGGGGAAGGGAATGGGCACCTCCCACCTATGCTGAACATTGGCAGCCCATGAGATAGGAGAGGAACCAGTGAACAGCAGGAGCTGAGAGACTGGCACAGCTGAGCTCATCCAGGAGGAATGGGTGGGACACCAAGTTGAAGGCTCTGGCCAGATCAATGAATATGGCTGCGGTGATGTGCCCCTGATCCATCCCAGCGAGGATGGAGCCAGTGACATGCAGCAAGTAGAAGACGGTGTTGTGATGCTTCCAAAAACCTGCTTTCAGGGGGAGATTTAGGGTTACAACTTTTAAGAAGCCTAAAGTGGGACATTTCTGACTAAAACATGATTTTTTGCAGGACAATATGTAACCTCGACCAATGCATCAGGTTTGGTTGCTCTAAATAATTAGAATAATTATTTATTTATTTATTTAGGTATCGGAATTACACACCTTTGAGTCAAAGACTCATTTCCAAAGGCTCCACATCAGACCAAGACCAATTAGACCAAGTGTTGCAATTTCTTAGTTGTTTCTTATAATTTTAAAGTATTTTAGTTAAGGTACTCAGGGTTTCCAGCAACATTTAAAGGAAAGTTAGAAAATGTTCTTTTCTACTATAAGGTTAGGACACATTGTATTTTTCATGTTTTTTTTTGTGGGACACAGTTGCCCAAGTCAAGACTGTCATGCGAAAATCAGGTAAAGTGGTAACCCTAGGGTGAGTAAGTTGTAGGATTGTAGGAAGTCAGCAGACCTACAGAAGACAATTTTCTCCTGCAGCTTTGCAAGAGAGGGAAGAAGGGAGATTGGCTGGATGTTGCTGGGGAAGAAGGGGTTGCCCCCTTTGTGCAGAGGCAGAATCTTTGCAATCCTCCAGCCCTGAGGGACAGCAGTGAGTGACTGTGTTAACAATAAATATTTTTACAGTTAAAATTGTAACTGCTCTAATGAAGATGAGAGTATCCCACTGTTAACAAAGCCCTGACAGAATGCTGTCACTCAATCAGATTGCTTCATTGTCAACCACCGCTTTCAAAATGTATTTAAATATTTTTCATCTTTATGTGTACCAACACTATGAATAGTGATTACTATTTTTAATTTGGTTCCTGATAATAACTAGATCATTATTCCTGGTATTTGTGAATTAATATCCGTTACCCACATGGTCCTTAGTCCTGAGCTGATCCTCAGGTAGCCCACTGTGCTTTATCACTGTCTCTGGGTCAGACCTCAGTGGTCCATATGGATATCTGCCAGCTGCATTTGCTGCCATGACACCCATGGGCATCTCTTTTGTCTGTATGCCCTCAACGCACACTTAAGCAAGTAGGCATTCATCAGCTGTAATGGACACACTGTCGTAGCCCAATATTGCCTAGCATGTGTGACAGTGGTTCTGGTTCTATCTACGGAGGTGCATATCACAATCCCACAGCCTGATTGTACATATAGAGGCACTGACCATTTTTGTGTGGAATATCAGCTGTGTCCACTGGTAAGTTAGAATGTGCCTGAATCATGGGGATAGGACAGTATATCACTCCCAGCATGCATCAGCCACCATTGGACTCAGAGGGGAGACTGCATACACACATTGATGCTGCATACCAAAACCCAGGCCCAAGGGAGACAAGTACCCACCGTGGGTGCAATACCAATAGTATTCGAAAGGGTAGACCATGCCAAAACTGACAAAAAGTAGACATTATAAATCATACCATAATTCTTAGCCAATAAGAATTGTTAATTTCTAAACATTCCATGTACTCTTATAAACACGGGCATTGGAAAACTGTGGAAGAAGTTGATCAAACTTGCAGAACTTTTTGTGCCAGAATTGCAGAAAGTTGTGGAGAATGTACAGGGTACTTTATGACAGTGAAACGTTTATTTTTTGATGTGCACAGCAAAGCTGCATAGTAGTTTCAAAGCAAATGAACTTTTTATGCATTACAACAGTAAAATAACTTGAAATATATGCAAACAATGGGGGTGAAGCATCAGTTTGGGGCAAGGTAACGCAAAGAGTCAGCAGATCTAGCAGCCTGCAGAAGCTGACTCTTTGCATTACAACAGGATGACTTTACACCTATTTCCTGACCTTTCCTGTGCTACTAGAGCCCCTTGCAAAAACTCTGATGAAGTTCGGGCATGCCTGAGGGGTCTGGGGGTAACACATTCCTTACTGATGCCTGCGTGTCTGCGAATTCACTATGGCAGGCACACATATCAGCATACTGATCCTGTGGAAGTGGGGAAGAAAGCCAACGGCATTGCTCGGGAGTTTGAAACAGCCAAACTCGAGTGCCGTTCTGACTCTGAAGATGGCACCTGAAATGGGAGCCTTTTGGCAAGTAAACTTTCTGCTTTGTGCCTTACTTCGTAGGGGGTTTTCCAGTTGAACTTTATGTCATGTTGGATAACTTTTTGGAACATTGTTCTAGCTTGTCACTTGTTAAATACTCTAATGGTAATAGTTGTGCCACTATTGTTTCTAAGATAAGACTTGCATGTTTGCTTTAAGTGTTAATGTTTTGATAAGTTAATATAGCTCTGCATTCTGTATGGAGCATTTTTACAACTGCTACTGATGTTAAGGGATGCGTACAGAATGACTAGAGTTCAGGTCATAGCAACATTGATTGTTGAAGGTGTTTTTTTTAAGTGATTCTCATTTTCTGTCTGATCTCCAAAGGTCGGACAGGTTATATGGTGTTTTTCTCTCCTGGATATTATATAACTTTGGGATTACCCCTCCCCCTTAAGAAAGCCTGTATAGGCTGTGTTACTCCTTGTTTTACATTGGATGTATCTGTTGTAACTGTATGTGATATCTTACAGGAGATTACTATATGTAATTGCTTATTTTTTATAATGCAATAAAAATAAAGTTTGGGGCCAGGTACACACAATTTGTGTGTAACTGACCTGCATATATCTCCAGCTGTGGACAGGTGCATGGTGCACAGTATGCACTACCATACACCTCTGAAGTATGTCTTTATCAACATCATTGCCCATCGTTTGGCCCACTCCCTCTCTCATCCATCAATACCTGACCCCTGGGGCCAGAGATGGACCTAGCCAACAGGTATAAACCATGTTTAGCGTAAACTGTTGAATATCATTTAATTCAGTCCACCTGCATTTCCTACATCAGTACTTACTGCCACTTATTAACAAATTCATTAAAAAAAATAAGATCCATGCCAACTAGTCACTAACATATGCTTTTACCACTCCAGCATGAGCCCTTCCTTCATCCTTTCTTGCTCCCTCCTTCCACACTTTGTCCCTTCCTTACTTGTCCTTCTATGACATTCCAAAATATTCCCACAACCCCCAAAAATCCAACTTTATATCCTGCAAAGCCAACTTACCTGACAGGCAGCACTCAGCCAGGAAAGCAGGGCAGTCCTCATGTTGTCCTCCTCCATCTTCGATAACAGAGATAGCAGCAAGCAGTCAGGGCAGGGATGGCAGGCAGGGCAGGGCAGTGAATGTCAGGAAGCAGGCAGCAAGAGGAGTCTAGCAGCAGGTAGGGCAGTAGATGTTAGCAAGAAGAGCAGTCAGGGTTCCACCATGGTGGTCTGACACCTATATGGTCGACCGATACTACAGTGATGCAAGAATGCCGATGGTGACCATGCTGCATGTCAATTGTGCCACCAGATTGCTGTCATGCACAATGCACCAGGGCACATTCTGGCTGTTTGCTGGGGGATTCCCCTCCTGCCATGGGGGGCTTTGCCACCCACACACCGTATAAATAATATAATCACCTTCAGGTGGGAGGTATGGGGGAAGAGCACAACAACCCTGGGGCAGCAACAACAATGGGCGCTGCACAATCCCGATCTTCAGAATGTTGATCGGTTAGGTTGCAGCACCCACATTGCCATCACTGTAAGGGTTTTGCTGCACTGATGGCACAGCAGCAGCCAGAAGGGCAAGGCAGGGAAGTTTCAATGCTCGTCTCTTCCCAGCAGTCTCAGCAACACAGCGCTCTCTCCTACCCTTTCCTGTCTCTTGCAGCGCAACAAGAACAGATGATAGAGCCATGCTGTGAGCTGTCATCAAAAATGAAAGTGAATTACAACAAGCAGGCTCACAGTGACCCAGGGGGCTCAGATGCAGCAGTGGTGGTGGCGGTGATGAATTTCCTTCTCCTCCAGCACTCTGAACACCAGCTGATGTGTGTATGTCCCCCCCCCTCCAAACCTGCACCGTATTTATGTGGCATATGCAGAGCTGAGGGGGAATTATACACTTAATAACAGTGCACTTTTTTCTTTGACCCTAAAAGAATCATGACTGGTGAATGGAGCAGATCATGCCCCTGTTGTAATGTCACATGTAGATGCTACACAGCAGAATGGCCCTTCCAGCGGGGGTAGAGAACGGTAGAATGCCGAAAGCATGCAGAGCACAGTGGATAAAACCTAGCCAAAACACACAACTTAAAGTCCCTACTAAATGGAACCCAACAAAACCATGGTGGGGTCATAGAGGAAGGCTGAAATTGTGGAAATAGTACAATCATCATGCCCGTGAATTTCTAGTGCCCCGCTTATAACCGGTTGTGTAGTCTAATGCTAATATGAGGCAATTCTAGTTATGGATGCTAGATGACTTTCTAGACTACACATGCATATAGCTATATGGGCATTCCCTTCAGTGTGTTATTGTTGTGAAGTGGAATAGATGGAGTCTGCACAATAAAGGTTGAGGTCTGTTCCTGGTGCTATTCCTAACTGGTATTCTTACTGCTTACCTGTGCCAACAAACTGGTGATGAGAATAATTTTTTTTTTCGCTACAACCTCCAGTTTCTTTTCTAGAATACCTGAGTGAACAGAGAATTGCATTTAAGGCCTGGATGCAAATGTTTGAAACCTACTTGCTTGCTATAGAAGGCCTTGAGTTGTCTGTCGAAAGGACACATGCTTTGCTTATTTATTGCCTTGGAAAAGAGGATTTATTATACTCTACCATTGCCCACAGACATCTACAAAGATTCTGTGATTGCTCTGGAAGCTTTCTTTGCTCCTAAAGTGAATGTTGTAGTGGAATGCTATCTGTTCAGACACTGCGCGCAATATGTGAGTGAGTCGACCGACCATTTTGTTGCTGTTTTATGAGAACTTGTTGCTACATGTGAGTTTGGGCAAATGACGGATGAAATAATACAAACTCAAACTGTTGAAAAAAACATGCATTCCTCATATCTGGGAAAGATTACTTTTTGAAACTGATTTAACCCTTGATAAAGTGCTTACGATTGCCAGACAAATTGAAGCTGCAATGGCAGAAGCAAAAGTGATAGGAGACAATGATTCACTCACTGTAAATTGCGGCCATCAAAAGTCCAATTCAGAAAGTCAGTGCAGGAAAAACAAAGCACATGGTAATCCAGTTAATGCAGAAAGAGAAAAAACTTCTCACTGTTTCTGATGTAGATCTCCTAATCATGTAGCAAGTAACCAGACATGCCTTGTGAAAAATGCAAAATGCAGATCATGTGGAAAATCAGGGCACTTTGCTAAAGTGAGGTGAGCTGCATCATGTTCAGTAAATGCAATGACTATACCAGAACTGACTGTACTGAGCATAAATTGTTCCTTTCCAGCAATGGGAAGTTAATGTGTGACATTACAATAACTGTGTCACCACAAAAGCACTGTACCATTACAAAGCTTGTAGATAGCAGGTGCACGGTATCCATTTTGCCTGAGAATATCTTCAAACAGTACTTTGACACCTGTATCTTGTCTGTACTTAAAGCCAAACTTCAGACTTATTCAAGACAAGAGCTAAACATGATTGGCTGTCTTTCCACAACTGCAGCTTACTTTGAGGCAAGGCAATGCACCTTTATTTGTATGGAACCCATTCCCAGGGGATCTGGACACCTCACAGAACAAAAAAAAATAACAAAATAGACCACATATAAAATATAACATTATTACAAACAATTTAAAATACAGTAACGCTACTAAATCTTGAGAGAACTGTAGAAACTGACTTCTACATTGTGAAAACAGGAACACCAGTACTGGTTATGGATCTAGTGACTGCCTTCAATTTGCAAATTTCTGAAGGCTGTCTAGTTTCAAAAATACCAACTACTTGTGCTGTTTTGGAGTTGACAGCATGCATTTGAAACAAAGCAATCAAGACAGTGATACTGCAAAACAGTTTAGCTGTGCAAAGGGACTTGTCCACAAAGTTAACATATGCACAGATGTGAAGCTGTTGCAAATGAAACTTAGACACTTGCCTCTTGCAGTCAGAGATGCTGTTTCTGAGGAACTGAAGCAACTGGAGAGGAATAGAATAATTGAGCAAGTGGATTCTTCTAAATGGGTTTCTCCAGCTGTCGTAACCCAAAAGAAAGATGGTGGTATCTGCCTTTACATTGATCTTTGTGAACCAAGCAAAGCTGTTGTACTTGACAGCCATCATCCACCTCTCATCAAAGACATAATTTTGGAATCAAGGAATCTGCAATGTTTTCAACTTCAGAACTCAAGAGTTTGTCTACCATCGATTAGTACTTCATGAGGATCGCTGAGACCTCACTGCTTTCATTACACATGAGGGACTGTATAGTTACTGTCATGCGCCTTATGGTCTTAGCTCAGAACCTTCAACCTTCCAAAAAAATGATGACTACAATACTGAGTGGACTAGAAGGTGTGCAATACTGCCTGGATAATGTTATTGTTTATGGGAAGACACTAGAGGGACTCTTAGAGAACCTGTATGCTGCCTTGTTCCACATTGAGAAAGCTGGACTGAAACTTAATGTTGCTAAATGCTAGTTTCATCAAATTAAACTATGCTTTCTTGGTTATCTAATTTTACCAGAAGGCTTGTAGTTGGATGATGCTCATGTGACCACTGTGTTGGATGAACACATCCAGCAGATGCTACCAGTTTGTGCTCTTTTTTGGGACTCACTGCATGGTATAGTACATTTGTACCAAACTATGCTACTGTAGTTGAGCCTATACTAGCACTGTTATGGAAAAATAGAGCATTTGAGTGAACTGACCTTGCTCAGCAGAGCTTTGAACAGGTGGAACAAATGGTTGTAAACAGTTCTGCCTTAACCCTTTTCGATCCAGCACTGCCAAAAATTGTATCTACTGATGCTTCTGATTATGGGTTAGATACTATTCTTACACAATTTAGAGAGAATGGATCTGAGTATACAGTTGCTTTTTCTTCACGAGCCATATCAGACATTAAGAAGAAATATTCTATCATTGTAAAAGAAGCACTGGCATGTGTTTGGCCAGTTGAACACTGGAGTGCATGGCAATGGGGTAAAAAAGCTTACACTGAGAACTGATCACCAAGCCTTTACCGCTCTTCTGAGCACTTAAGGAAATAATCAAGCTGGAAATCATATTGCAACTTAACTATGATGTTCAGTACAGACCCGGATCTTTGAACTCTGCTACTGACTGCTTATCCAGATTGCCCCTCTCAGTAACTGACTCCACCCTACAAGATGCTTTAGAAACAGTAGCTACAGTTTACAATGGGTTTGATGCCATTTCAGAAGAGGATTGTCTGGATGCTTGTGTTCCACGTCCAGTACTTATAAAGACGCACACTCATATGTTAAAATGTTGGCCCTCTAAAAAACTATTGGACATTGACCTGGTTCCTTATTTCGGTATTTGAGATGAGCATGCAACTATAGACTATTTTGTTGTTTGAGGTGCCATGGTATTGTAGTACCAATGTCATATCATTGAAGAAGAAGCACTGACATGTGTTTGACCAGTTGAACAATGGTGTACAATGGCTATGGGGTAAAACAAAATTACCTTAAGAACTGATCACCCAAGCATTGACTGCTCTTCTGAGCACTAAAGGAAATAATCGAGCTGGAAAGCGTATTGCAAGACGGACTGCCTGCCTTCTTAAACTTGGTTCCCTTCCTTCCAATCTTGACTCCTCATTTTCACCACTCCCCCCCCACTCACTCTCTCTGTAGTTATGATCACCACTCTCTAACTATTCCCAGAAGATCCACTTCCTAAAGGCCAATCTGCATTATCCTACTGTCTGCCCAAACTGTGGAACTCTATCCCCTTGCCTCTTCACTATGCCCCCTCTCCTGCTGCTCTTTTCTCTCTCCTTTGAAAACTCCCTCCCCACATCTGCACTTGCAATTAATCTCTCTCTCTCCTGATCCACCTCCTGTCCTGTCTAATTTACCTCTTCTATATCCTACCCTACCTACTTCTTACCCCATCTCTAGGGGGGTGACCTAACTTCCTGTTACTTGTCTCAGCTAATCACTCCCTTCTATCCATTCACTCTTGTTCCAACTCATTCACTGTTTCCTGTTCACAAATCACTGTTCCGCATCTCAGCTTTTGATGTTATACTGATGTAATTGTACTGCCATTTTTTATTCACACTTTTCAAATTTATATCACTGCATACTGTTTACCAAGCATTATTAAACTCTACAGCCAGATTAGGAATGTATAATTGTACTGTATGCTTATATAAA
The DNA here is from genome assembly GCA_016271365.2 of Neoceratodus forsteri. NCBI lineage: Eukaryota > Metazoa > Chordata > Ceratodontiformes > Ceratodontidae > Neoceratodus > Neoceratodus forsteri. The sequence goes on from CM028133.1 coordinate 3,052,212, forward strand.
TGTACTGCTGATTTCCCACTTCCCATTCCCTTGATTGTTGCTATGTCTGATGTTTTACTTGCATGTATGCATATGTTTATATATTTATTGCGGTATTTTCCCCCTTCACCCTCCCCCAGGTTGCACCTGGAAATGAGTCTTTGCTCATTGTGCCCTCCTGGTGAAACAATTCTAAATAAAATTAAATAAAATAAATAAATATGATGTTAGTACCAACCTGGATCCTTTAACACTGTTGCAGACTGCTTATCCAGATTGTCCCTCCCAGATACCGACACCACCCTACAAGATATTTTAGAAACAGTAGCTACAGTTTACAAGGGGTTTAATGCTATTTTGGAAGAGGATTTTTGGGATGCTTGTGTCCCATGTCCAGTACTTATAAAGATGTGCACACAGACGTTAAAATGTTGGCCTTCTAAAAAACTATTGGACATTGACTTGGTTCCTTATTACGATATTTGAGATGAGCTTGCAACAACAGACTATTTTGTTGTTTGAGGTGCCCATCGTATTGTAGTACCAATGTCTCTGCAGACGACACTCATTGCTCTTGCTCGTGCGAGTCATCAAGGTATTGTAAGAACTGAACAAAGACTACGTAATCTGTACTGGTGGCCTGAGATGGACTCTCAAATTGAAGCTACTATTAAAGACTGTGCTACTTTGCAGACAGCATGACAAAGCTGTAGTAATTCATGAGGTACCACTCCAACCAGTGCTCTTGCCAGACACGGTCAAAGTTGCACTAGACAGTGTTGGCCCTTTTGAGTAAACCCCACTTGACTGTTGTTATGCTGTAACTCTGGTGGACAATTACAGTAAGTGGCCTCAAATTGCTTTAGCTTCTCAAGTTGATACCTCCACTGTTATTAAATTTCTGACTTAAATTTTCAGCAGAAAAGGGAATACTTGTGAGCTTGTTTCAAACAATGTGTCACATTTTACTTCTAGACAATTTACTGAATCTTTGCAACAAAGGGGAATTAAACACCTAAGATCTTCTGTGTACTAACCTCGTTCAAAGAGAGAAGTTGAGAGATTTAACCGTGTAGTCAAGGACTGCTTGCAAACAACTTCCACTGAAAGACAACCATTGAAGTTATTTGTTCCAAACTTCTTAATGGGCTATAGAGCAACACCTCATGCTACTACTGGTGTTACAACTTCACAGTTACTCCATGGCAGACAAATGTGTACTAAGCTGCACATAGTTAAAATGACTGTGCCTACAAGTATTGATAAAAAAATGCATGAGCGAGTAAAAAAAAAACCAGAAGAGAAAACCAAGGAGTATGCTTATGATTGCCAGGGTGCTCAAGTTCTTAAGTTTAGAACTGGAGATTCCGTTCAGATAAGAAACCTTAAAAAAAAAAACAGAAAGGGTGAATCCAAATATTCTGAACCAAGGGTTGCGGTCAGGAAAAAAGGCTTCGGTACTTACTTGCTGGATGATAGAAAACTTTGGATTGCTTCACACCTTTCTACCTCACCTGAGATGATGCCCTAGGTAGATTCCAGTAAAGTGACAAATGAACGACATTCCCAGGTTACTAATCCAGTGACCACCCCTTGCCTCACCTAGAAGTGTGCACATAAGAGAACCAACTGTGATGTGTAAGGACTATGTAATGGGGACATAAGAACCATAGGAATTTATGCTAGACCATTGGGAATTGTGTGCTAGAAAGAGTTCATAATACAGCTACTGTTGGTTACTATTTTTATCACAGTTTTGGGTAACAGGTATTCCTACACTGCAAAAGGGTAGTACACACGCTTTAAAAAGGGGAAAATGTGGTGTTGTCTAATATTAATATGAGACAATGCCAGCTACTGCCACGAGATGTCTCTATGGTCTGCAGATGCATATAGTTACAATGGCCTTTCTCTTTAGTGTGTTGTTGTTGTGAAATGGAGTAGTACAGTCTACTCAATAAAGGCTGATTTCTGTTCTTCTGTTATTTGTGTTTGTAGTGCCATTCCTGCCTGGTGTTCTTACTGCTTTCCAATACCCAACATAACCATAAGAGGGTTTCTCATGCACAGATTTCTAAAATTATGAAGTTATATTGCTCAATTGGCAGTCTTTAATATAATTTATAATATGTTTATATGTATTGTTCAAGAATCTCGTAACATTATAAGAGCTTCTTCTCAAGTCCTTTGCATGCCAGAACTGTTCAGCTTCACTTCACATTTCTCTAACCCAAGGAACTTGAGAATGCACTCCTTATAACCATAAGACACACAGTAACTGTATACATAAACATACAGTATAGTATAGAAAGTGAACGAGATGCCAACTATCTGTAAAGGCAGTGATATCATAACACATGCAGTCGTGCCATTATTGTATTTATAATCCTAGTAATCGGTATGCTCCCCATACGGTGACACCAACACAGTGAACTACGCTGCTGTCAGCAAAATTGACACTTGTTGACAGGTCGCTGTGTTGGTGTGCCCAAGACAGGGGCATGCTGTCTCCCGGTCCTGCACCCCCGCCCCGAGTTAACTCCGACTAGAGTTCACAATCCTTTAGTCGGGGGTGCAGGTGGTGCAGCATGGGGGGTTCAGGCTTCGAAGCCCCCCAATAGAAAAACAAGACCAGGAGTCTGCAAGTAATCATGCCAACCATGATTTGCAGTTGACATGAGTCCTGTCGCTGTAATGCGGGTCAACATTAGAGATGTCAAACTGGCGTGGTAGAGCCCTAGTAATCCAGTGGCTGAATTACCTTTTTATCCTTCCAGTATTGGCTACTGCAGCATTCATTAGTTCTAAATGAACCTAAAACCTAGGTGTTTGTTATTTATTTATTTATTGAAGATATTGGATAACATACCTTTGAGTCAACGACTCCCTTTACAAAGGTTCCACATCATAGAATACAGAGACATTATTTTGTATACTGTACATTGGCTTGGTTACAAACCTAAAGTTCTATTACTAGTTTGGATGGCATCCAATAAAACTTTTAAGTACCATGATGATCAATGTATCTACACATATTGATCTAGTTCATTAAAACTTTAAGTACAAATTTGCACTTTCTGTATAGAAACAAGGAGCATTTGTCTCATGCAAAGCTAGAGGGACTGTTGCTAAAGAAGTTCTCTTGCCAACTCTTGAATGTGGATTTGGTATGCTGTACAGTTTATCTTATACTCTTCAACTACGAGGTTGCTTTTAGTGTTTGTTGCTTTCCTTCTGATGCCCTATCCAGATCACACAGATGCCTACTCTGCAATGACTTGCAGTTACTTTCTCCAACTTCAAAAAGTCACACCAGCATTTACAATATACTGTATACTGTATGAAATAATAAATAACTATCACAATTGTCTAATAAATAAACCAATATTTTCTCGATCCACTCAAACTCAGAGGGCCTCAAGTACCAAAATGTTCAATGAGAAAATTATGTAGAACATGGATTAGGGAATGGCCATTTTCCAGCTAGGGTCCCAAATATTTAAAAGCTTTACCAATGAGCATGAATATAGGCCACACAAAATTCCAATTCAAACCCGAACTATACAATTATTTGCATAACATAGCTTGCTGTACATTTATTTTGTAACTTATTGTGCATAAATATTGGTGTTTGAATCACTTCATATTTTGTAAAATTTTTTTATTTGTCCTCTGACATGACTGAAAATAGGACATAGTGTTGCTGTCCATTTTACCTAGTTCAATAAATAAATACATTTTTATTAATAAATAATGTCATTCATTCATTTTATTCATTTAGTTTTTGTTGACCGGGTAAGTGCACTAGGCAAATTCTTGCATATTTTCAGGCACGACCTGGAGGAGGGGGATACAGATGAATACCAACTGACCTTGAACCAGATTAAGCTGTTGATGGTAATGAAAAGGGTAGATTTGGCTACCCTACCTTTGCTAACTGAGTGTAAAGTGTGATGGGTGAAGTCATGGCTGCTACAGGCCTGCCTTCTGGATATGTACTGGATCTTAATTTGTTTAGTGGGAACACACCAGTGAGTGGGACTTGTTGTCCTGCAGTGGGATAAGGACAGGAGCGTGACACAGAGAAGGCAGGATGTTATTCTAGTGGCCAGTGGTGAATGGATACTGCTCTGCACCATGGAGCTGGGTTCCAAATGGTCTCTGGAAGGAGAACAGAAGGCCTATGTACCTGTCAACAGTAGGGATTCCATGTTTAAGGGACTTTTGGATGTGTGTCCACATCACATGAATTGTGCCATTGCCTGGGGACATTGCCTTTGTCTGCTGAATGAAGGTAAGAGTATTTTTTTCATTCTGAACATTTACCACTTAGCTCATAGTGTAGTGCCACATCAGCCTCTGTGGAATGTACTGTGCCTTAAAGCAGCATTATTTGTTAGTCACCATCTATTTTTTTTCAGTGATTTGTTTTTGTGCAAAAATATCTACCTACCCCCTTTTGTTTGCCTTCATCCCTAAACAAAGATATACCAGTCAATTTCTTGGTGCAGTAAGCCATTGCATGGCAATTCTTTTAAAATCATGAAGGAAAATGTGAAAGGAAAACGTGTGCCCTCCACTGGGATTTGAACCCAAGCCCCCAGCATTCTGTGCTGTGCTCTATGCCACATTTATTCCGACTGTAACTGCAGTCGACATAAATCCATCGCTGCAATACCGGATGACAAAATATTTGTCAGATCAGCATTGTAGAGCCATGGTGAGCAAAGGAAGGGGGCGGAGAAAGGAATACCCATGCAATGCAATATTCAACATGGCAGCACTGCACAAAAGGTGTAGCACAGGTCACTTTGCACAGCGCTATTACCATGTGTGAAAGCTTGACTTACTCTTGACAACCATAGTGGCCACTGAAGCCACTGCAGCCAACAATGAAGTTGGCGATTGGGGGAGCACACCAACCCCCTGGTGTCTAGTGACACCTCTGTCCACTAATCACTGTCCCTGGTAAAGTAAAAAATATCCCTGATGTCTAGTGGTAACCCCCACCTCTGATCGCTGGCCTGGTAATCCCTTTACATGTGCCTGCTGCCCAGTGGCCTCCCCACCCACTGATCTCTGTCCCTGTAAGAATGAGGTATTCCCTGGTGGTCCATGCCCCACCTCCTCTGATCCACATCCCTGGAAGAACAAAAGTATGCCCTGGTAGTCTATGGTTTCTCCCCACCCTCTGATTACCAGCCCCAATGTCAGTGAAATCAGCCCTAGTGCCTAGTGGTCCCCCTGCCCTCTGATCTCCAGTCCTGGTGTAATTTACGTCATCCCTGGTGCCTAGTGATTGTCCCTACTATCCAGTCACCACCCCAGTGCCAGGTAAATCATTCCTGCTGCCTAGGGGTCCTGCTGCCCTCCAAGCACCAGTCCCATATATGAAACATTATTCCCTGGCATCTAAGTGGCATCCCTCTGCACCACTGGCACAGACAAACCCACCATGTCAACCCCCCTACCTTAGGCACTGGTGCCCTGGATCCCATACGATGACTGGCACAGCCCTCCTCTCACCTCCTTAGCTGGATGCTCTATGGAAAGACAGGGAGCATATATCCAATGTACTGTACAGGGCATGGGTCATCTCTATTTTACAGGTAGCATGGCCTGTGTAGTGTATAGGGAGTGCTTGGCCTGTGTACTGTACAGGGAACATACTGCCTGTATGGTACACAGACCATGCATGCCCTGTACAGTACTCAGGCCGCACACTTCCTGTACAGTACACAGGCTGTGCTCCCTGTGCAATATAGAGGACACACACTCTGTACATTACATTGGATGCACGCTCCCTGAATTTCTGTATGGAGGCCAGCCAAGGAGGTGAGAAGAGGGCTGTGCTGGTCACCGTATGGGATCTGTGTCACTGACACTAAGGTTAGAGGGTTGACAGGATGGATTTGTTGGGGCTGGCTGTGTGTGGGGGCATGTGGCCTCTAGACACAAGGGAATAATGTTTCATAGATGGGGCTGGTGATTGGAGGGTAGGGCGGACTACTAGCACCATAAAATATGTGTACATGTCAGTGGATGGCGATTGGAGGGTACAGGGGTGCCACTAGATGCTGGAGAATAATTTTTCATATACAGAGCTGGTAATCAGAGGGCAGGGGGGCCACTGGGCACTGGGGATGATGTAAACTACACTCTACCTGGTGACTGGAGGTTGGGGGGACCACTGGGCACCAGGGAAGGGTTCATTGACATGACGGCTGGTGAACGGAGGGGTAGGAGAACCATTAAACAACAGGGATGATTTTCTTGATGTTGAGGCTAGTGATTGGAGGGCAAGGGGACCACTAGGCACCAGGGAATTATTGTTCTCTACCTGGGCTGGTGTTCGGAGCTTGGGGCAGCCACTGGACACCAGGGACTACTAGGTGTTACAACAATGGGCAATGGAGGTGGGGGCAGAGGCAGTGACAGGGGCACAAACCTGTTACTGCTTCCCATGCAAATGTGCCCATAAGGGGTAAGCAAATGGACCCTTAGTGCTTTGCATGCCCAGTGGGCTCATTCACATGGGGCTGTCTGAATATCATGCCTTACACTACCAATGTTATCAGGTCTGGTGGTGCTGTTCCCTGCACTGGCAGGATCCACACCAGGGCAACGATACTCAGTTTAACACTGTGCAGACATGCCCCTATAGTCAGTTACAAAGTGCCAGCGCACTATCTGACTGAATATAGCATCCTCAGGGTAATGCTCAATAGCCAAGTGCAGTGCAAAACCTTGCACTCTGCTTGGCCCATTTTTGAATATCGGGCCCCTGGAATCAAAAGTGCAGAGGCATGTTTGATCAATTGTAAGGAAGAAGGTAAGTAATCTTAATGGTAGGCAATTTTTTAAGAGACATAAGTCAGATTGTAAGTAATTGAAGTTCATGGGTATAAAGGTGGTGAAAGCCCTACAGACGATGGGTGACAGGCTTAAATGTTGGTACAGTGAGAGTGATACTGGGCTTTCAGATTAAAGACTCACAAAGTACTGCAGATGGTCTAAATGATGCACTAGACATCACATCATTCCTATAGCCATGATGCTAATTCTGAGGTGAGTGTATGCTATATATAAGAGTAGTATTTACCATGTTCTAATTCTGTTTTTTCCTCTCCCATTTTTTCCAGATAACTCTGTGCATGAAATATGTTTACTTTTCTCTGTTTCTCATATTCTATCTCTCGAATACTGATTGAATGTAGACCCACTAGGTACTGGGAACCATGGCCTCTTAATTGATGGATCACAGTGTGTATCCACCAGGTTTTTTTCTACCTTTTTATCTCTACCTTTGTAAACTCAGTTCATGTATTCCTTTAGATTGTTGATATTTAAGGGCATTGCGATATAACTGGTGAGCCCCTGCTTCTGCTCCATATTTGTGTAGTAGACATGAACTAAATATATTGCATTATAGGTTATTACTTAAAATGCAATTTGAAATTACTAAATTATAAATAGATGCCATTTTGGTTCAACTTTTTTCCTTGTGCAAGCTCCATCTAAATATTTTTTTGTAATTATGTAAACCAGCACCTATGTTAGTCTATTTATCTTTTGGGCATTTAATCTGCTTTTGTACCTGGTTGCCACTACAGCAGTGCATCTATAATATAAAATTAATCTGGGTTATGAATTCCACAGCAGTATGCAGATCTTATCCTTTTAAAATATTAAATGTGGTCTCTAACAAGGTACTCAACACAACCTGTGGATCACAAACCCTGCCCCCGACACACCTCTCACAAGTGAAGTGCCGGGGCAGTTGGGGCCGATTGCGATGCTAATGACGCTGTGTTTTGTGTAATCACTGAGTTGATAGAACAAATATATTCCTACAGCAACTTGGTACTATGTGCGGCTCCTCCTTTGGATCCTTGATGACACAGTCGGGGTTGGATGATCCCATGGAGCCTTCACCCCCATCCTGTTGAAATGCAGACACACACTCTTGGTGAGTACCTTTCAACTAATGAGGATGTTGGACTGCCAAGGAGAACAAGTTCAAACCCCCCCATGGGTGGGGCTTGCCATGCTGCCTCCTGACCATTTGGTCCATTTAGTCCTGGTTTTGTAGAGGGCTCCGGTATGCTCCTACCTGCTCCGTTGTGCTTGCAGACCCTAGGAGAGATGGTGGGGTGAGAAAAATGTGGGGCCACTCTTTCAGCAGTTTGCTATTCCACTGCATGGCTCAGAGTGCACACATCAAGCAGGATTCAGCATGAATGTGGGAGCTGGCGGATTGTCTCTCCCATTTCTGCAATGCTGTGGTGCTCAGTGTGGAAGCTGCTCTGGTAGCTCTTGTTCTGGTCCCTTGTTGTGTGCTCCAACCCCTGAAACCTCAACAATGTCCATTGGGGAGGGGGGGCAGGAAGAAAATAAAATGTTGAAAAAGCACTATTTAGTGCCGGTAGTATAAAGGAGCACAGTTGCTTTAAGAGCAGTCAAGGCTGCTCAGGAAATTGAAGCCGGCCTGTCACCTAGGGAGACAGTGCTACAGCACTGGGAACTGGCAAGGGGGAGCCCCGATTTGCATCTGCTCTACCACCAGGTAATAGGGCAGAAGTGCAACTACTTAGTACTGGTGCAAGTAATTATTAAGTGTCCAGTTTGTCTGTAAAAATAGACTGAAATTGGGACATTGTGTAAACTGTTTCAGTAGTAGCCATATTTGCCACCTTTGACATGGCAGGTAGCCAATGAGAGAGCCAGGATCCCAAAAGGCTACAACTAAGGGACTTTTGGGAAGCGGCCAGGACAATGTTTTGGTGCCTAACCAGTTGGCCAACAAGGCATTGAGTGAGCCTAATGCATATTAATTTTACAGACAGATATCTGTGTCAGAGCTGGCCCGGTGGCACTGAGGGTTGAGGCACTGGATGCCACACCTCGTGCCACACAGATGACCCGGGTTTGGGAATGAGCCCGGGGCACTGGGAGTTGGGAGGGAGAGGATTGAGCATCTGAAGGACTTCTCTCCTCTCCTGGGGAGGATCCTGGGCCTCTGAGAGGGGCAGTGAGGACCCCCACAGGATCGGGTACAGCTAGCACTGCCAATATTACTGGCGTAGGGAGAGCAGTTGATGTCTACGGGGTGGCCCCGTGCCGATGTCATTGCACATGCACCCTCCTGTGGTGGAAAACAAGGAAATACCCCCTGTGCCTGGATAGGCGATGGCTCCTCTCAGTGCCAACTGCCACACGCTAATACCAGACCTTGCCTCCATCTCCCCTCCCTTCCACCTCCTTTGCTAGCACTGGATTCTAGATAGAGTGCCGGAGTGGTGGTGACCCTACCCCAGGGGGCTCAGATCTGGGGGGTTCCCAGTCAAAGGTTGGTAGAAGGGCAGCTAACTCTGAGGAGGCATAGAGATATGGTGCATGGTAGAGCGGTTGGTGAGCAGAGGTAGCCCAAGAGAGTCCCAGGGGCCACACATGGTGAAGAAACAAAGTTGAAAAAAAAAAGATAACTGTCTCAGCCAATGGGATGCTACCCTGAGCTCACCAGACCCAGAGGACAGATTCAGCTTAAGTCAGTTTGGATGGAGCCCCTCTTGAGGAAGGGGGCTACAGCCCTTGTTCCTGAGACGATAAAGAAGGCATGCTTGGGGGCTCACACAGCCACCAGCCTAAGAGGTGCCCTATGATGCCTTCCAATCTCGGAAAGGAGCTGCTTCAAAATTAAAGTGTTGATTTGCTGCCCAGAGGCAAGAAAGTTGTCTGAGAGGTTCCCAAGGGAGAGGAAGTCTTTATGTGATCTTTGAGTGAAGAAGAAGAAGACCTGCCTGGGGGCTTGCACAGTCACCAGTCCAGGAGGTGCTCTGCATTGCCTTCCAATAGCTGGAAAGAATGTGGTACCAGAAGTTAGGTACTGTTTCTGCTGACCAGTGTCAAGGTCATTGTCTGGGAGTTTCCAGAGGGAGAAAAAACTCTGCTGTTATGTCTGACAGAAGACTGTAGGCTACTTGGGCCTGTGTGGCCGAACAGCCAAGGAGAGCCAGCCCAATGTTTCCAGTGGCTGAAAAGAAATGTGTGAAGATCTGTTCTTCTGTTTGAGTCTAAGCTTTTAAAGCTGAAAGTGTCAGCTGCCCCCTGTTCAAACCTGAGCATTTGAAGCTGAGGCTGAGAGACCATTTCCTCCTAACATTTGGTGGGAGACCCAGAGACTATGATCCAGTTGAGTGAGAGTCACGGCAACCAGCTAGCAGTGTGGCTGAAGCCATTTACTGCTGAAGTGTCCTGAATACCATAAAGAGAGTGACTGACATTCATGGACGGTTACGGGAATCAGTCAGGTAGTGTCACCCTTAGGCATCACCCATCACATGCCCCTGAGGTGTGTTGGCCCTGGTCCCCAGTTCTGCCCTGTTCCATTACTGTGACAATGCATAAAGAAGATAACGAGCCATAAGAGAAGCTGGGAGGTATCCAGCCTGTCCAAGCTGCAAAATCCTGCTGCTGAGAAGGCCAAAGCTGCAAGGGATGAAGAGGGAAGGTCCAAGCTCAAGCACCTGCTGCTGATCTCAGCTATCCAAGGTCTGCTAGTTCCAAGTACCCTAGATTTATAGTCCGAAAACTATTAGCTTGACCAACAAAAGACTGTTCGACAAAAGCGTGAGTAATTCAGGGCTTTCCCTGCATCTGGGGAAACTGTGTATAGTCGCCACCAAAGTTCTATGTTTGGCCTTCCAGCCCAAAGTTGCTAAGTTTCACCAACTAACTGTTGCTATCACTAAAAGGGTTGGAATTTAAATTGTCTGTTTCCAAAAGTGCACCAATGCAGGCCAACCAGCTGTGCTACATCAAGTCTGCAACTGCTCCAATTTGGTACCCAGATAGACTGTGGCAGTTCCCTAGGTAGACACGGGGGGGGGGCTGGTATCAGTTGGGGAGTGGGAAATCTTTCTAGCACTTTTGGGTTATCAAATTGTATGGTTGCATATCCTGGTGGGAGGCAGGCACCAGGAATGTTCTGGGTTACAGACAAAGTGACTGACTGGTGTTTTCAAATGCTAAAATGTGCCTTAGTCTCTACATCCTTTTCCCTTTTCCTACCCCTTCCCCATGTAACTAAACTGTTGGTTAGCCTTTTACAAATGTCTCATGAGCATATTATTAGTGAGCATATTATTAGCTATAGACAATAATTGCAAGTGTATTGAAATTTAGTTTTGGGTTGTGGCTTTCCATGTGTGGGGTGACTGTGAGGGTAGGAGGGTAGGTACAGCATCCCAGGGGGCCATACTCATTACCAACTGGCCCATTATATTTTAACTCTGGGTGGAGGCACCACACATGTTATTTACTTTTATCTTGGGAATTAACCCTCTGTTTCCATCAGAACAGAGCCCAAGCCCCTCAGCATGGTTTGAACTCACCAAGCAGTGGTAGTAGCCCGTTGCTACATGGTGCCAGGGTTACACAAGCTTTTGCAGAACAAAGCACACTGCTCCTTTAACAGATATCAACTGCAGCCCACATTGTTGGATTGTATAATCCTAACACAGCTTTCTATTCCAAGAGGACCTCCGCCATCTAAAACATGGAGTTCTACTGTGTGAAAATACCTTTAAGCAATGTTGAGGAGCATTTTCCTTCTGCTCCTAATGACTGAGGAAGGAGCTCAGTGCATTTGGGGAATAATAGAAATATTAAGTACTGTCCCATGCAGTATTAAGTATTTATTTTAAATGTGTGCTTATCACAGGACTCGCCACCAAATTTAGTGTGTGCACAAAACAAGCAAAGAAGGTACATGACTAAAATCCCCAGCATTCATTACCTTCAGCATGGTACTGCCACAGGCACCATACAGATGCTCACACAGTATTCACATTCCCTCTCCCTTAAAACCTGCTGCGGTGCTACTAGTTTTGTTTTGTAGCACTTCCATGAACAACTGTACTTTGCCGCCCAGATTACAGTAGTGTCCACACCAAAGCCTGACTCAATATCACCTTCCCTCACACACTGAAGATATGTATGATTCTGAATTTCTTTTTTTTTTTTAGTTGTTTAACCAGGAGTAGCATACTAAGCTGAAAGCTTTTTTACAGGTGTGACCTGGGAGCACAGGGAAGTTAAGTGACTTGCTCAGGGTCACACAGTATGTAAGTGGAAGCTGTGGGATTCAAACCCAAGTCTGGTCTGCTAGATGTCACCAGATTTGCATTTCAGAGCCTCAAACCATTGCTCTATACTGCCTCCCTGTAAGCAGTACTAAGCTGCATAGTGCTACAGTATTATATGGGGGGCATTATATAGGGGCTCAAGGTGGACTGGCTATTGTTGCCACCAGTGCCCAGGTTGCTGTAGTAGCTGCTGCTGTTTGTGTGAGATAGACAGGAAAAGTGCTGCATTTTAAGTTGATGTTTATGCATGGGTTAACTTGTGCAGTAGCCTATCGGAACTCAGTTCCACCACCACTTAAAATATTGTAGAAAAATCCCTGTACTTCAGTTGTCTTTCTCCATAGACTACTTTAGCAGAATTTCAACGCCTAGAGATGATAGTTCCACGTCCTTCAAATGTAAATATTAGAGTTCTCCCTCCTTAACATTTCCAGGTTCCTGTTTTTTATTCTTTTGTAACTGGGTAAGGCCTACTAGGCACAAGTGTCTGTTTTCAGAGGCAACCTGGGAGCACTGGGGAGATTAAGTGCCATGTATAGGGTGGTAGCCCATGATGGCGGTGACGCAAAGATGGTGAATGTTAAAATGACCATGGCTTTTGGGCAAGTGGAAAGAGGGCGACAGTCACATCCCCCCTCCCCAAGGTGCTACGACCTCCATTTCGGTTTTGAGCCACGTCCATTTTAATGTTTGTCGTTATCCTTCACTGTTCTGTCATGGAACCATTCAGGGTCACACAGTATACAAATGAAGGTTGTGGGAATCAAATCCATGTCTACTGGGTGCACCAAGCTCATTCGCTGCTTGTTACTCTAACCTCTAGCCTATACTGCCAGCCCAAATTTAACCTCTATGGCTGGATAGTTTCTATCTCATTCTAATAAAGGGGAAGTGGAACTGGAACTAGCAGCACTTGAAGGTGGAGCAAGAAACAAGTGTACCTCTGGATTCCTCAAGGAGGTGTCTTCTGATAAGCTGGATGACCTCGGAAGCGTTCATGGAGTAACAGCAAAACCAGTGGACTACTGAATCAGGGCTTCTTTGGCTGTACTATCACATGCCTAGCCCTACTCCTCACAGACTTATAACTCCCAGTTTCACCATAACCATCTATATCACAGCCAGTTGTAGAAGTTGCACTTGGAAATGAAATAGTGTAACACTTATCTATACTGTCCACCATATGTAAATCAGTAAACTTAAAACTGGATGTAGCCTATACAATCAGGCACACCCTCATCACATCAACCAGGCTAGCCATTAAGCAGGGTGTCCTGCGCCCTAGCCTTACTGTACCTATCTTCTCACCATCTATCTGGAAGCCAGTAAGAAGGTCCTTAACAGATGGGATACGTGCTAGAACAGCATACTGTATGCCTTTTTGCCCTCTGCACCCCAGAAGACCATCACTGCCTCCTTTATTCCAGTCTTGGATGGCCATCCCCAACATCCTTCAGAATCTATACAGCAGGATGTCTAATCGACAGTGTCATGAGATCTGGCACCCCACCTGCACTTGAGAATTTCTTCAGCCACACCTCTCAGTCATACCGGCTTAGATCAGCAGACAAAGTACTGTTAGACATCCCAAAATCTATGACAAAGATGGGCGAGCAAGCTTTCTCAGCATTTGCATCCAAGATTTGGGACTCTATCCCTGAGTCAGTTAGTTGTGCCCTTTCTCACGAGGTATTTAAGAGCAATCTTCACAAGCACTGCATGAGCACAGATGTATGTACATGCAGCCCCATCCCGAGCAATCCTACATAACCAGGTCTTATTTTACAGGCCTACACGTTAAGTGCTCTTGCCACCTTATCCTCTTCTTTCGCCAAACATGTAAAGTCGACCTACCCTGCCTGACCAACTGTTAATGCCTTGTTTTTATGCCTTGTTTTTGCTTCCGCCAACCAGTGATGAACTGCTATCTGTATTCTGTGTCTGTACCATCTGGAAACTCAAACTGTTGATTCCACTTGACGTATGCAATAGTGTGTACCTGTAGCTGTTGTCTCCCAATAATTTATGTATCACCTTGCTGTTTGTAATCTCCCGGGTCATGCCTGAAAATGGGCAAGAACTTTGCCTAGTGCAGTTATCCGGTAAACAAAATCAAAATACAATTAAATAAGTATGTACTTTTCTTCCCCTTGCACTTCTTTTTGATCTGTCCTTTTATTCAGATTTTGTGCACAGCATGGTAGATGACAGTACAGTGCAACAGGAACCAACACAAAAAACTATAATGATGCACTGCAACAAGGTGCATGGGGAAGATTAGACGACCACCTGATGTGAAGAGAGAAGGAAACAATGAGCGAGAGTAGACAACCACTGGTCCCCGACACCACTGACAGACTGCAAGGAGATGAAACTGAGTCAGGAACATTGACACTCTCTCAGTGAAGTCTCACACAGCAGTCTACATCACATTCACTGATTGTTCACTTCGCTAATAGGCTGGCTCACACAAGGAAAAAAGGCTGAATTCTGTGCCCTACACCATCAGGACTTAGTAAAATAGAGACTAACTCAGTACAAACAGTGCTAACTGTAAAATAAAGCCATAAAGAAACTCCCTTCCCTGCCATTGTCCCTTGCTACCCTTACCCAATGTTCCTGCCCTGCTGCATCACAACTCACTTACTGCAATGTAGTCTGCAGCAGCATCATGAGTGATGGAACATGGAGGAGAGAGGTGGTGCTGAAGTTTAAAAGGGCACAGAGTAAAAAAGATAGTTTGTGCAAGCAAAGGGGCATTCTGAATGCTCATGGGAAAAAGTGGTCGTGCTACAGCCCTCGTGCCCTTAGGTTCTGGCACCTATGAGCAGCATATAAACTACTAGTCTGCACAGCTCATAAACTACATTTAACTGCTGTTATCTGGCTAACTATATTAATGATGAAGAATTTCTCTGAAAATATGAAAGAATTTTGATTTAAAAATCAGCGTTTCTCAAAAGAGCTGAAGATCTATGTTAGTATCTCTTAGTAACCACATGGTTCCATATCATAATAGTGACTAAGGAATGGTGAAGCGTGATAACGGTGCCAAACCCACATCACAACCACCTTTGTAAAAAGTCTTTTCTTGCATGGGGCTTCACCATTACACCCCCTTACTATAGATTCCTACTCGGGGAGGGGGGAGCACAACCCAGCGATGGGGGGGACCAGGATCGCAAAAAAGTGTTGGTGCTGTGGTTCCCTTGCCATTGTGATGCTTTGCTGTTCTTTGTTCGCTGTCTTCGCAGGCTACCTAATCGTGTTCTTCCAAAGAGAGTGCTGGTAATGGTGCTAAAATATGTGCAGCACATGGAGATCATAATCTTTAGTGTTGCTGATTGGCTGTTGCAGGTCATGTGGCTTCCACAATATCTGTGAGTGAGCCCTGCGGGGAATCTCTACATATGCTGTTGAAGTGTGGTGATACAAAGGAGAAGCCCAGAAACTCATCTTCTGCAGTGATCCTTCCTGAAGTGGTGCAGATAGGAACAGTTGATTAGGTACCTGCATTGCATCCACACTGGAAATTCCTGTCCACAGTCTGTATCCTGACATCTGTCGGCCAGTCCATGTTGTGGGAGATCGATGAGTACGAACATGCAAAATTTGCCAGCAGATAAAGACCTAGAGGCCTATCAAGTCTGCTTGAATGTGCATCTAGCACCGCTTATTCTGCAGCTGCCCCTCCCTTCCACCCTTCCCCTTCATTGACCCTCCCCATTGTCCTGTCCCATCCCCTTTTGAAGCACTCCACTGTTCTACTGGACACCACTTCTGCAGGTAACGCATTCCACCCAGCCACCACCCTCTCTGTAAAAAGGTGTCTCCTCATCTCCCTCCTGAATCTTCCTCCCTCCAGTCTTATATCATGGCCCCTGGTGTCCTTCCCCTCCCTTACTTTTAACAGCCCCTCTGTACCTGTCTTGTTTATTTCTTTCATGTACTTAAAGGTTTCAATCATGTCCCCCCGTCCCTCCTCTCCTCCAGAGAGCACAT
Organism: Neoceratodus forsteri; assembly: GCA_016271365.2. Classification (NCBI taxonomy): domain Eukaryota; kingdom Metazoa; phylum Chordata; order Ceratodontiformes; family Ceratodontidae; genus Neoceratodus; species Neoceratodus forsteri. The sequence continues at coordinate 3,068,339 of CM028133.1, forward strand.
GTTCAACTCCCTCAGCCTCCTCTCGTATGATAAGTCCCCCAGCCCTGTGATCATCTTTGTCACCCTGCACTGCACCCCCTCCAGTAACTGAATGTCCCTCTTCAGATGCGGGTGCCAGTACTGCACACAGTACTCCAGGTGTGGTCTAACTAATGACCTATACAGTGGCAGAATCACCTCCTCCCTCCTTGAGGATGTACCCCTTGCAATACATACTAACATACCAGCAGAATAGGCCTGACGGTCTTTCGCGTCTGCTTATTTGGTCAGTCCCTACCCTGGGAGATGACCTTGCTGCCCCCCTCGCCTTCTCTGGCTTCTCCCTTCCCAGTTCCAGATATCCTTGCTGCACTGGATTTTGCTTCCAGAACCCTTCCCCTGAACCTGTCCCACCCCCTCTTGAACCCCTCCACCATCTCTGCCTCAACCAGCCCCCGAGGCAGTGCATTCCATGGCTCCACCACCCTCTCAGTGAAGTAGCATCTCCTCCTTTCTCCCCTGAATCTTCCCCCCTCCAGCTTCCACCCATGCCCTCTAGTGGTCCCCTCCTCCTTCCTTTGAAGCACCCTGACTGTTCCTTCCCTATTTACACCCTTCATGTACCTGAAGACCTCTATCATGTCCCCCCGGTCTCTTCTCTCTTCCAATGTGTACATATTTAGCTCTTTGAGCCTCTTCTCATAGGTCCTGTCTCCCAAGCCCCAAATCATTTTGGTTGTCCTACTCTGGACCCTCTCCAGCAGTTTAATGTCCCTCTTCAAGTGTGGCATCCAAAACTGCACGCAGTACTCGAGGTGCAGCCTCACCATTCAGTTATACAGAGGGAGTATCACTTCCGTCCTTCTGGAGGTGATCCCCTTAATGATGCATCCCAGCATCCTGTTGGCCTTGACTGCTGCCCTCCTACAAGTCTCTGAGTTGTTAATCTTGACATCCACCACCACCCCCCAGGTCCCTCTCAGCCATCGAGACTCGTAGCATTTCTCCCCCCAGGGTACAACCCAGCATTTTGTTGGCCATTCCAGCTGCCTTCCTACATTGTGCCAAGTTGTTCAGTGACCCTGTAATGAGCACCCCCAGATCCTTCTCCTCCTCTGTCTGGGGTAGCTGCACTCCCCCCAGCTGGTAACTCCTCCTTAGGTTCTTCATCCCAAAATGCAGCACCTTGCACTTTTTGGCATTAAACTCCAGTTGCCAGGTGTCTGACCAGGTTTCAATTTTTGCCAGATCATCCTGTAACCCCTGCCATCCCCCTAGGTCATCCAACAACACTCCTACCTTGGTATCATCAGCAAACAGACTGATCTTGCTCTTGATGTCCAATGATATTTCTGCAATGAATATCCCAAACAACACTGGTCCCAACACCGAGACCTGTGGATCACCGCTCATCACTACCCTTGGGTGTGAGAGCTCCTCACCCACCACCACCCTCTGTTGCCTTCCCTGAAACCAGTTCCCTACCCATCTCACCAGCTTTGCACCCACCCCTGTGCCTTCTAACTTACTTACCAGCCTTCCATGTGGAACCGAGTCGAATGCCTTACTGAAGGCCAGATACAGGACATCCATTGCATGGCCCCTGTCCAGTTGCCTAGTTACCCAGTCATAGAACTCCTCCAGGTTGGTTTGGCAGGATCTGCCATGTATGAAGCCATGCTGACTGCTGTCCTGTAGTCCTTTGGCCTCTAGGAGGGCCACCAGCATCTCCTTCAGGATAGTCTCCATTAGCTTACCCACGATGGATGTGAGTCTCACTGGTCTGTAGTTTCCTGGTTCATTCTTGGGGCCACTCTTGTAGAGGGACACCACATGAGCCATCATCCAGTCCTGAGGTACACACCTTGAATGTAGTGAGGCATTAAATAGGTCTGCCAAAGGTCCTACAAGGACCTCTGCCAGCTCCTTCAGTACCCTGGGGTGGATGCCAAATGGGCCTGGCGCCTTTTCCACCCTCAGTGCCTTCAAACCCTCCCAAACTCTGTCCTCCATGATTTCCCCATCTGTCACTCCCTCCCCTGTTTCTGCCATTCTCCCCTTGGTGTCACCTCTTCTCCTTAGTAAATACCGAGCCAAGTAATTAATCATTTAGTGCTTCTGCCTTTATCGCACCCACATCCACCCAACCCCTTCCTAATCCTTACTATGTGGTCCTTACAGCTCCTTTTCTCCCTGAGGTACCTAAAGAAGTCCTTCTCCCCCTTCTTAATGCCTTGTGCCAGCCTGAGTTCCATAGATGCCGTGGCTCCCCTTACTGCCCTTGTCACCTCCTTCGATTCCATCAAGTACTCCTCCCTGTCCTCCCCCCTCCCTGTTTTCTCGTACCTCCTAAAGGCAGCTTTTTTTCTCCTTACCTTTTCCATGACCTCCTTGCTCAACCAGCTCGGTTTCCTAGCCCTAGCCTTTCTTGCTCATGCGCCTTGCAGCAGGTTTTGGTTGCTCTTCACTATCCCCAGCTTTATGAGCTCCCACCTCTGGTTAGTGTCCATACTAGATTGAATTCTGGCCATGTACCTTTCCACTTCCCATCTTTCCCAAAGTGGGCCATCCTGAAGTCCAGCACTCTGTGCCAGATTTCACTCCTTCCTGCCCATATCTAATGTGAGCCATACTGAGTGGTGGTCACTCCCTGACAGTGGTTCCTCCACCTAAGTTCTCTCACAAGTCCCCATTTGCCAGCACAAGGTCAAGGGTATTCCATAACCTGGTTGGTTCACTGACCATTTGCAGCAGGAAGCTGTCCTGGAAGGCATCCAGCAGTACCTGTTCCTTCTGTTCCTGGTTGTTGGGTGCTCCAGTCCACCCTGGCATGTTGAAGTCCCCCACAATCACCACACTACCCTTCTCGCAGGTCCTCCTGATCTGTCCCAATAGTTCCCTGTCTAACTCCTCTGTCTGAGATGGCAGCCTGTACACCACTCCCATTCTAAGAATCCTATTCTTGGAATCCTGGATTTGCATCCAAAGTGACTCCGTACTACCCTCCTCCCCTTCCTCCCTTACACACGTCAGTCCTTCCTTCACATATAGTGCCACACCCCCTCCTTTCCTAATCACCCTGTCCCTACAAAATAACCTATACCCTGGTACAGACAGGTCCCAGTCATTGTATTGGGTGGCCCATGTTTCTATGATGGCTGCAATGTCCACCTCTCCCTCTGCCATGAGCACCTGTAACTCTGCAGTTTTCCTTCCAAGGCTCTTAGCATTAAGGGTAACCATCTTCCACTCTCCCCCCTCCGATCCTGCCCTCCTTTACTAGCATCACCAATAGTACTTGCCATTTGTCCTTTGTCACTGTTATGGGGGGGGTAGGCTCATATGGTTTCTCAACCTGTGGTCTCTGCATGTCTCTTGCCCAATTGCCACCCCTCGCTCCTAGTTTAAATTCCCAACTTCCTCTAAGTACTTCTCCATCCTCTGTTTCAACACTTTCTTTCCCTCCTCACTCAAGTGTAGTCTGTCCTTGGCATAGAGACTACTGTCCTCCCAGGTCCCTCCCCACCCCCCAACAGCCCATACCCTTTAGCACAACACCAGATTCCACATCCGTTAAATTCCTCTATTCTCAGCTTCCTTGTTGTGCTTGCCTTTGGCACTGGAAGTATCTCTAAAAAAGTTACTGATCTTCCTGCCCCCTCACATAATTGTCCTAGTTCCTCAAACCTCCTCTGGACTATATCTACTGTCTTGTCAGCCAGGTCGTTCATCCCAAGATGTGTAATTAAATTAGGCTTGTCCCTTCCCCTTCTGGCATATTTCAGAACAGATTGTCCCACCCTTTCCGCTGTCCTTCCTGGCATGGCCTCCACCCAAATGCGACTATGCCTCTCCCCCTTGCTACCCCACCTGACTCCTCTCAGTATTGAGTCCCCCAGCACTAAGATTCCACCTCTCTTACTCCCTGCTTGCTTCCATTCATCTCCCTCTCTCATTTCCAGCTCGTCTTCTTCCTCCTGCACATTATTTCCCCCTTTTGCCCCTGTTGCAATTCTCCCAGCAGAACTTTCCCCCACTCTAGTTTGGTCCAGGCATTTATCAATTACTCCTCTAATTTCATTATTTCCCACCTCCTCTTTCTTTCTCTCTAGCAGTGCAAAACTATTTTCTGAAGACCCTTCACAAATGCCCGCTCCCTCTTTCTTCATAATAACCTGTTCTCTCCTTTCCACGCCATGACTTTTGCCACTTTTTCACCTCCCCTCACAAGTCCCTATCTCCTCCTTTCATTTGTCTTTTGTCTCCTGACCTGGTTTCACCAGGAATCGTTCTTCCTGGCCTGGGCCCCTTTGTCTCTGCTTTCCTTCTTCTGACCCTCTCCTCACCACTGTTGGCTCAAATAGCCCTCCCTCATCTCCCCTACTTCCTCCCTCCAGTATTGGGCTAAACCCACCCCCAATCTGCCTTGCCTGTCTTAGTTCCTCCTGCAGACCCTCAATCTCCTTTCTAAGTTTCTCTATGTGGTTGCACACTAAACATCCCCCCACACTTCAGGCAATTTTCAGAAAGATTGGTGCACAGCACTTGTAGCCTACCACCCTACCCATTGCTGTTATTGCCCACCAGTCACCCCCACCCTTCCAGATGAAGGATACCAAACACTCCCCCAAGTCTCCCTTCTCCCTCCTCTATCAGTGCAAAACATTCTTTTCTTAATTTCCCTTACCCCCTTTGTTGTACACATTTAGATAGACTGAAAAACTGCTTTTTATATTCCTATCCATCCTATCCACACCCAAAAAGAGACTTTAAGTAGCTATTGCACAACCTTCTTCAAACTCCTACTTCTCCTTTCCACAATGCAATAGAAATGCAAAGAAGTAACAATGAAAGCTCCTTGATTTGCAGTTACTTCCTTCCACTGAGAAAGCAGTCACTCTTCACTTGCTGCTGTTCCTTTACTGGATTTCTGCTTCTGCTATGACAGGTGCATATCCTTTGCCCGTTTGAGGAAGTGATGTCAGAACCCCTGGTATAAAGGAAGTCATGGACCAGGATCGGGTGGGGTGAGGGGTTGGGGGTGGGACCAGCCTAAGTCTTCCAGAAACAATCAGGTAGCTGAGTCCCCTGGTCAGACCATTAGCACCCTTCCCCCACTATGCACTAAACTTTGCAGCTAGTGAAGCCAGCAAAAATGAATCACAATTCTACTCAAAGACCCCAAAATAGGTTTGCTACCAAAAGAAACAGGTCTCCAATTCAAACAGCTTCACTTACAACACATCAAAATAGGCTTGAAATTAGAAGATATAGGTCTCCAATTCAAAGAAAAAGCCCCAATTAAATCACACCAAATAGGTTTTAAATCAGAAGAAATATGCCTCCACAAATGCAGCCTGCTACGCAGTGAAACATCAAACATATGAGCCCACTTATAGCCACCAAAACAGGTTTCAAAATTCCAACAGCCCCAAAACAATACCCTGCTAGCCCCTTAGAAGTAGTAAGAAAGAAAAGTAATAATCTTCTACCAAGTAAAATCCACAAGAGACAATGTAAATACAACAAGAACAAGCTACTGTACTGGAACAGATCTGATCCTTTCCCCTTCTAGTTCCTTCACAGACTGAAAAAGAATGTAATGCTTATCCAGCTAGTAAATCCTTTCTCCAACTGCTCAGCAAAAGAAGGTTCAGACAACCTCTGCCAGACCCCAACTGCTTCTGCAGTTTACAGACCTCAAATACAATGTCCAACACACAGAAATGGCAGCTAAAAAAACTACTTTAAATCAACTTACAAACACACTCAGCAGCTAAAGGCCCTTTCTATCTCTCCTCTAGCTGAAGACTCAGGGCTTGCCCTGCAACACCCATCATTGTATCATAGTTATTGGAAAAGCATTTAATGAACTAGACAATCCAGCCAGGATTTATAAATACCCACTTGAGTTTCATTTATTACCTGGGCCGCTAGTTTGTGTCAGGTAAACAATGAATAGTTCAGACTTCATACGAAACTATTGGAAGCAGGGCTTCCGTTAACTCCATTTTGGGGGTATTTGACTTCCAAATATAAGGCAAAAACTTCTAAAATAAAGAGAGAGGAAGTCATTGACTTTCAGATTTAAAACCAAAAATTAGATGACTTCCAAAATAGCTGGCATGGAAGTCAGAAATTATGGATTTTTCTGCAGGAAATTGTATTTTACCACTAATTTACTATGTTAACATCCATAAATTTGTTCTTCCTAGAATACTGACTTCTAAAAATGGGATCCTGGAAGTATTTTGACTTCCCAAAAATTGGAATAACTTCCAGAATTGAACTGGAAGTTTTAGACTTCCACTGAAAATAAATTGACAGAATCCCTGATTGGAAGTAATGAGTTTAAGAGCCTTTAGGTTTGGGGTTTGATATCCAAAGCACTACTTTATTTATTTTGATTGCTCAAATAGAGGTATCTTTTCATAACCCCAGTCTACTTCTGGTCAATCTGTCTTCTCCTTCCATCTCCCTTCCCTCTGAAACTAACTGTCATCCACCCTTCACCAAGCTACCTCATTCCCTGCCTTCAAGTGCCTACTTAAACTCTTACTCCCTGCTCCTGCCCAAATGTTCTTTTTCTACACTGTATCCTCCTGCTCAGTTGCACTCAGGCCCTGTTCTTTTGACTTTTTATCTGAGTTTTGTATATATTATTGTGTATATATTATTTGTACTATATTTTTTGTTGAAGTGTTTATTTCTACCTCTATTGTATTCCTATGCCGTCTCCCCTGGATTGCAGCTACAAATGAGCCTCGGCTCAGTGTGCCTTTCCCAGTCACTAACTTTTAAACAAATAAATTTAGTTATACAATGCCATAAAGAAATACTAGCATCTGATCAGTCAGTGTGCCACTGTATGCGTGATGTTATCCTGGCACAACATCACAGAAATAGTGGCAGCTGTCTATTTAGCCTCACACAGTGGCCAAGAGAAATCACTCCCCCACATCTGCATCTCTCCTGTCAGACCAGAACCTTGTCTGTCACGTCTGTCAACCTCATCTGTCAGCTCTGTCAGAAAACAATGCCCAAAAGCTATAAGCCACATCCCCTCTGTAAAGTCTGAATTAATAAAAATGTCTAGCATAGAGAAATGCTTCAGGAAATACATCACAAATGCAGATGAAGCTCCACAGGCACCACTGAGAAAACATACAGCAAGCACCTCAAAATCCGTTCAGAAAAGTTGGACCAGACTGAATGCAAGCAGAATGAAGGATCAACCGAGAGTCAGACAACTTGGGCATTTAAAGTCCTCAGTGGCTGGGTGAGTGAGAGCAACAGAGCAATAAATCTTAAAACCTGTACAACTGAACAGTTGGCATCCATACTGAGGCACTTCTATGCCTCTGTGAGAAATAGTTTGGGAGAGCTGTATGGAATCAGAAGCTATGTGGGGCTCAGAGCGGGTTTAAATCATTACTTAAATGAGCCCCCGCTATGCCGTAACATCAACATCAACTGTAATCCTGAATTCTCTTCAGCTAATAACGCCTTCACTGCCTACATTAAAAATCTTAGGAGTCAAGGGCATTACAAAGCACAGCATCACCAAGTCCTGTCAGAAATTGAGCTTCACCAGCTACGATAATCTAAGGCTCTCAGCCCAGACACAGCAGAAGGCCTCCTACGCCTCGTCTGGCTCGAAATACAGATACATTTTGCCAGACATGGCAGTAAGGGGCCAAGACAAATAATACCACAGTGCTTTGACTTTAAAAGGGCACCCAATGGTCTGTAATATGCTTCCCTGAGTTCAAATGAAAAAAACAAAAAATCATGCAAAAGCAAATGAAAAACACAGAGATTTGCATTGTGGGTGCATGTTTGAGATCCCCAGCCACCAACAGTGTCCCAAGAAGGCCCCATGTAAATACTTGTCAAAGCTGCCTGAAAATTGCCCAAGCCTTTACGTGCATCCACGATGCAAACCCAGCAAGCCATGGTGTGAAGAGCAGACGTGGTACACCTTGGAACCTCTAGGTATCAGTTACCTAGGGTCAATGCTCCCTCTGATCTGCAAAGCTGCATGTCTGGAAAAAACTTACACAGATCATAGCTTATGAGCTACGGTGATCACGCTCCTCAGCAATGCAGGACTTGAGAGCTGACGAATCACTTCTGTGACAGGCCACAAACAGGAATCATCTCAGAAAAGTTATTGGGCACCATCAATCTCCAAAAGAAGTCTGTGGAGCAGCATCCTTTCTGGAATGAAACAACCTGCCAACACACAGACTCGAGCCACACTTCCTCATACTGAGGTCACAGCACCGGAATCAACCTGCAACCCAGGAACCTCAAAGGACACACAAATTGACCCCTATACACCCAGAACTGGCCCCATCCAAACACAGCAGCAAACTGGAGAATGCAGCTTTGCAGCACAGCAATCAGCAATAGAATGCAGGCTGCAGCAACACAAAGAAACTGAAGACCAGATCCATCAGTCCATACAGGCAAGGCATAAAACAAACACACAGATGATAATCCATAGAAAAACACAATGTGTGTTTTTAATATTTACAAAAGCTGAGGTATAAAAAAAACAAATATGCATTAAAGATCTTAAATTGTTTGAAAGCCATAACATTAACTTAATGAGAGCTATAGTTTAGGCAGCCTTTTCTGCAGACTATTATGATGTAATGTTTTCTGCACCATTTCAAAAGAGTTTTAAATTATTTATTACTAACAGTATAAAAGTATTAACTTTTCTGAAGAACAATAATATATTTCTTGTTAAATTGTTTTAAACCCATGACATTAACTTAATAACCATAGCAATGTTACAGGTAGAGAATGAACATTTTCTAAAACTACTTTTCCTTATGTAATGTTATCTCTTCATTTTAACAATTAAAACTTGTTTTTAACAGATTAAAAGACGCAGATTATTTTTGTTTTTAAACTCTGAGCAACTATATAATAGGAATAATGCCCTCCAGGGTGTGTGTCATGCTGGGATAATGCCACTCTTGGGAAGTTGGACGCTCTCGGCCTTTGGCCTCATGCCCAACCACCCCAGGCAGGGCACTAACCCTGCATGATACACACCCTGTCGAGCATTATTCCTTTAGTGTACCACACCAACCAACCAGTTCAGAGTCGTCATGCCAAAACACTTTCCACAGCTGGTTTCCCAGTAAAGCTTCCGGAGCTCCCTAGTAGTACTAAAGGGCTTTTTACATTGGTACCAGTAGGGAGAGGGTAGTATCCCCAATACAGGTGGGAAACACCAACTGTAAGTAAACTTAAGTATAAGTGTGGTCTGGAGGCAGGCACTGCTAATGGGCTGAACTTCAAATGGTATGAAACGTACAGCCAGGTCATATATATATTTGTCTGTACCTAGGTGGGCAACAGAAAGGCACCCCCAGTGTATTTAGGCAGGGCATGGATGGGCACTGAAGAAACAGCAAAGGGTCTGCATACACTGCTTTCTGATTACATAACCCCATTTCCTGTTTGGGCCTGAAGCCCAGCCCTATTAAAGGCCTGGTTATTTTGTTTCCAGTTACTGACTCTGAACATTTTCTTGAAAGAGTATAACTTGCATGCTCACTGAGATAACTGTGGTTGCATTGTGGAGTGATCCTGTGAGGATGTGGTTATGTATTGCATCTGAGGTGGCCTTATGACCCTATGATCTGGGTAACCCTCTCAATGGGTTTATTTCATTGTATACCATGTCACACAATTAACCTAAATTATTGATACACCACCCCCCCCCCAAAGTCAGGAGTTTATTGACCCAGGTCCCTTAAAGAGCAGCTGACACCTTCAGGAGAACTTTAACAAAACATAAGATTTAGACACAGTTTAGCTTGTTTTTCACATCAGGTCAGTAGTTCTCTTCCCCATTATTTATTACTGAGGTCACTAGCAGAAAAATAGGATCTTTGCTCTTGAACAGTTTATCTATTCTTGTTACTTTCTGCCTACCTGAGGTCATAATGCACTGCTTGTGACATCACAGTTACTCTCATGGCAACCGAGTTTGATGTCACAATATAGGATTATAACTTGAAGTAGGGAGTCAGCTATAGAGGCAGATGGACTCTAAAAGAACTCTAAGGGGTAAAGATCACATATCATGTAGATGTCCACAGTAATAAATATGGTAGAGGAGAAATCTAAAGAGTATAAATAGAATGCAAGTAGAATTATAACTAATTATACTGGGGTTTTTTTAAGTTTTCATTGAGGTGTCAGTAGCTCTTTAATCTTGCTTGAGCATGAGGCATGGGGTAGTAACCACAACATCCGTGGTGACCAGTTACAATTAATGGAGTAGCCAATGTCATATGCGTCTGCTATTTTTAATGCAATATCACCAATTCTTGTATTTCACTTCCCACTGTCAGGAAATGTTTCCGCAGATAAAAAAAAAAACATTTCTTAAGAGATTTGCCTTGTTTGTGCAATGTATTCTGTGACAATATAAAGCTAATAACATTATGTAAACATAACTTGCACTATGAAGTTACTGTAGGTCAAATGTGCCATTTCACTAGCAGTGAGACATTGCTAAACACCTCCCAATGACTGCCATACCAGAGAATCAAAGGGTACTGTAAAAAGAGATGGTCTCACTGAGACAAAAACATAGGATGCAGCTGCAGGAGCAAAAACCTCAACAGTCACAGAAGCACACATGAGCAGCACACTCCAAAAAGACAGCAGGCCCACAAAGCTGCTGTCTGCGTCCTTGGTGTATACCGCTCCTCTGTGTTTTAAAGATAGGCAGCTTGTATGAGTTAAACAGCTTTTCAAGGAGCAATTTGGAATTGGACCCAGGGGAGTGCAGCACTTTCTTGTATCTGAAGAGAATACTCGGGCACCATGTGGTGCGACTTTATTCCCTCAACTCTGCAGAAAAAAATATGCAGGTGTGAACCCAGCTAGCATTTGTCCTCAGTCAAACTTTGTTTGATGATGCAAGTAAAGAGCTTGCAAATGCTGTTTTGGATTCCAACTGAATATTGCTCTTTGTTGTTCTTGTTTTTTTTTTTGTTAGTTGGCAATGTTCATTAATGTTTAATCAGAAAACAATAGCTGTTAAAATAGTTGGTAGCCACTGACTTTCCAGAACACTTGGCAAGCAGTATGCCTTTTCTTCTTCTAAAATTTTGATTTATCTGATGGTTTCAAGTGGATCAGAATGTAGCAGTCTCATCTCTGGAACAAGATCATGGGTTCTAAGTCATACCAGGACATGGGGTCTTACATAGTTCTGATATTGAAGTGCAGTACTAGAACAAGGGGGAGGGGGTAGCTTTGTTAACAGTGCTGCCCCCACATGAGATATTAAACTGAGGTCCCTTCTGCCAGGTTAGGGTTGTTGTCTTGGTGATACTCAAAACAGCTGCAGCAGTGGCTGTCAGCAAAAAGTCTTCATATAGGAATTTTAGCAATTCTGTATTTCTTGTATCTTTAGATTCAAATACATTTTTTTTAATTCTCTCATGCATTTTAACGTGATTTTATTAGTGAAGTAGTTTTGTAATTAATGACTTAAGTCAAGAGATGTAGCGGCCACTAGTAATTGTTGAAAATCTCTTTCGTTAAGGCTGCTTTTTGACTGTACACGCTATTTTATTTATTTTATTTCATTTTTGTTGATCGGGTAGGCAATAGCAATGACTATTTTCAGGCACAACCTGGGAGAATACATAAACAAAACATTTTTGACAAATGAAACAAAAAGCATTTTTAACTAAATGACAATCATATAAACAGAATGTGCATATAAAATAGCAATACAATGCAAGTAATGGGAACAAATAGATACAAATAGATACAATTGATTCTGCAAGACAAATATAACAATAGAAAAAATATGGGGGGACAAAAAAGTAAAAATCATGAGCAACATTGTGGTAGCCATCAATTTAAACTAGAACAAGCGAGAGTGTCAAGCTGGTAGTCAAGGAAAATGGAATGCAAAAGAAAAAATGAAGAGTAATTGAGGTAGGAAGGGAGTGTATGGAGATGAAAAGAAGGAAAAGGGGTGAGGTAAGGGATTATAATATGGCTACATTGTAACCAGCTAAGAGTCAAGACAGTACTGAACTAGTTGGTTGAGGAAAGGAACACTGAGAGGCTGTTGGGTTGAAGTGCTGTTTTAAGGGGGTTTGAAGTGGGAACAAGAGCATGAGACAGTAAGATGATCACGACTCATACTGTGGTTGTATTAGGATGGTACTAGTGCCAGTTTCTGATGGAAAGGATCAGAGGGCACAAGAAGATGTGTATTTGTTTTTTTCATGGTAGATACGTATGGCAAGAGAGCAAAAATTTTTAAAAACTGCAAAATCAATCAGATATCTCAGTTCAGGAATTAAATAAAAAGGAAACAAATATGGGTATACTTTTTCCATAGAACTCTTTCCTCAGCACCCAGTCTGCTCCCTCCTGTTGGTACTATCTCAGCCCCTTTGCTGACCTTCTCAGGAGCTTGCAGTTTATCCACCATTTGCCCAGGACAGGAGATGTGGTGAGTGGCTGGCCCTGTTGGTTATACACTGACCTGTGTGGGGGGTGCCAGCACCATCCCTACAGACCAGTGATTTCCCCCCCCCCATTTTTCCACCATGGAGGTCCAGAGTGCGATGATACATGCATATGCATATAACAGCATGCATGGATGATTGGCATCTGGTGGCTACCACCTTCCCATCGAATCGCACCTACTGCATTGACACCTGTCCTCCACCAGGAGGCAGTTAAGCAGAGGAGTGCAGCTTCCCCACTCCCTAAGTAGGAGAGCGGTCCTTGGGATGCAGGATCATGATTCCTGCTACACCCAGTCAGTCCGTGGGCCCTGATCAACCCCAGTCTATTCCCAAACCTCAGTTAACAAAATAAAGAGCAGTAGCACTACCAGTGTACTACCAGGCCAGCTGAAAAATGGGTATATTAGTGCTTCTGTGGAATATACTATTGCTCAAAAAAAATGCAACTCAAAATGTTTTGCTAACTAAGAAATTCTGCTGCTTTAAAATATACCATGACACTGGTGAGATTGGCAGAACCTGGTCAGCTATTATCTCTAAAAGAAAAACAGATGCTGTCACAGCAGTCTATGGCTGGGTATGAAATGTTCCTCTGCTCAAATACCTCCACACAGCTACTACAGTATATAGAGAGTATTGGATGGACAACTATGCACAACCAATGTGTTCTGCCACAGAAGGGTTCTGATTTCCATTGACCTTGAGAGCAGAGCTTGAGAGGTCTGTGTGATCAGAACCCCAAGGTGGCAGAACACGCTGGTTGTGCATAAAGTTGCTCAACCTGTATTTTTTTATAGTGTATAGTATTATGTGAAAAGTATGTGTGGTGGTTCTTTTGTTTACAGAGCAAAACTGACTTATGCAGTCTCTAGAGCAGTGACATTCAGTCTTGACTGTCTTAGGAGTCACATGAGCAGTCAACGCTAACCAAAGAGCCACAACATGAGTGGTTCAAACAAATCCAAAACATGGGCTAGCATGCGGCCATGAGAAAGTCACCTTTCTTTGCTGTGCAGAACTAAATCACCGTACTGCATATCAAATTCTTTTAACAGAATTATGTTGCAAAGAAAAGTAAACTTTCAAATAATGCTTGCTGGTGTACAATGCATTGACTTTTCAGATCTATCGTAATGCATCCTGATTGATTAATACTGTATAGTGCGGGAACTATTTGCATCTCTTACTGGGAAGAGCCACATGTGATAAGTTGAAAAGCCACTTGAGGTTTGACAGCCGTGGTCTGAGTATCAGTGCTCTACAGCTTTCAGAATGCTACTGTGCCACAGAAGGGTACAATCATGTTCAATGACCTTTGAACTGTGGTACAACAGCATTTTCAAATGAATGAAATTATTTACAGAACTATGCTCTTCTACACACTGTATGCTGGTTGACAGTGGCTAATTCATTGTTTTGTAAATTACTTGCAGATACTTAGTGCATGAGGATACCTGATAGTGAGTGCAACTTGCAAGCAGAAACAGTGAATCTGAACTTAAACAGGGATGAGGCAATATCAGAGGGCACAACAGAAAGCATTACTTCACACATAGGGTTGTTGACATGAGGAAAAGCCTAGATGGTGAGGCTGCAGAAGTTAGAACTGTTTATACTTGTAGAGCAGGATTGGACAGACACCTGATGGAGAATAGCACTATAGGTTATACACATCTGTGGGGGTAGAATTCTGGCTAATAAGCTTAGAAGTGTGCCCGTACTGAAACTGGGTATAGTCACTGCCATGCAGGTGATGGAGGAGACAAGAAAAATCCCAAGTCCCCTCTGTCACCACAATAACATGTTAGTATGTATATACAACCAGATTCCATTCTACAGTACTTCTCTTTCATGGAAAGTAGAGCAACTGGTTATACAGCAGAGCATTTTACTATAACACTGAAAATGTTGACCTATAATATTTTGTTCTGTTTTAGACTACCCCTTATTGTCTGTCTTGTATGATGCACTCTGTTCCCCATTTTGAGTCTGCTTTAGCACTTTTTTTACATTTAAATTAATAAAAGGAGTGCTGCTTTTAATATGGTTTAGTCCAGATTTTTAGTAGTAGTCTCTGTTTTTGAACACCCATAGTTTGACATCACTTTTCTTATGACTAAAATGAGCTAGCATGCAACAGACAGTGATTCCTGTCCCTGTGGAACAGTACGGGTACAAAAGCAGCTGAGAATAGTGATTAAAACCTTATCCAATCCATCTTTAAAGAAGCACTTCTTTGTATTATTTGAAATGTAAAAAAAAATAAAAAAATACTGAAGCAATCTAAAAATTGGGAAAGAAGAGTATCACGCAAGACAGAAGGTGAAGGGAACACCCTAAAATGGAACACAAAGTATAGGGCAAAATGTTCACAATGACATGCACTGCTGCTTTCCACTGTTGCACCAAAAAGAAGAGTTCTACAAGGACTAACGGCATTTACATGGCACTTGTCATTGGAGCTAGGGTCAGCATTAGGAGGACCCAAGGGCAGAATTTGCAAAGTCCTCACTGGGAATTCTGGCATTATTCCACTGTAGTCACACAATCTGTACTCAAAAGCTAGATTGCTGGAAAAGAGCTGTGATTGTATATAGTTATTATTGTATATAGTGATTATTGTATATAGGTTGCACAACCAGTTTTGGGTTTGTGGATCCTGGGTCCACTCAGGATAAATGTATGTATGTCTTAAACCAAAAGAAAAAATTTATAAAGATGATTTAAAAAAATAGATTGCTGAAAAAGGTAGTCTAACATTTGGGCACAATGACCTCAATTTGTAGCAGTGCTGGTCTCCCCTGCGTCACAAAAGTGATGCATGAGCTATTTCTTTCTTTCTTTTTTACATACGCTACTGCAAATCCTGGAAGCTGTTATTATTTCACTAAATGTCTGAAAAAGGCTTTCCGGCATTTGGGCAGATTTCTGCTGATGCAAGTGTAGCCTTTAATCAGAAACTGTAGCCACATTACGAGTTTTCAAAATGCACCACCCAGTCTCTGGTGTCACAGCAGCCTTTTCAACACCATTGAGTGTTATGGCAGAACTAATAATGGGTGGAAAGAGGCTGGTAAAGCAGAGGGAAATATTCAGGATTGAAACAAAAAAAAAAGGAATAAATGATAGAGCTGAGAACTGTAGTCTAGGCAAAGCAAAGCTGGCAACAGAGAGTTGTGTACTATATTTGTTATTGCCTCCTCCCATTCCCTTTCAATGCCTTTAGGCAAACTTCCCATTGATTTCCTACTTTTATTAGATGAAATACTCATCTGCCTTTTCAGCACTGCTCCGGCCATAGGCATCACCTTCAATAAAGCTGAATTGAACATGACATCTCACGTCAGACTAATGCAATAGACATTGTGTCTGGAACAACCTGCGGCCTGACCTCGTTCCTGCTGTACATACGGTTTTCAGTCACAGACCTCACACACACTCCCCCACACACACCTTCCCTTGGTCATCAGCAGGCAATTCTTTAACAAGAAGTAACTTAATAGCTTGCAGGAGAAGCCATATAATAATTGAATTACTTGTGTTTCATCCTTTAGGTTTTTGCAAAGTTTTATACTGATTAATATTTCTTCATGATTATCTGGCAACCTGCTTGTCTGGATTACTGTCAATGTTTTGCACTGCATTTGAAAAAGGACACCTGTGAAAATGGGTACTTGTTGCTGATAGGCCTTCCTGAGCCAATGAATCTGAATTCTGTTGCAGTAAAGGGCACGAGAAACGTATGCTTATTTGCAGCTGCTTGTACAGAAATGTTTCTATTTTTTTAGAAATAATGTTTGTTCCCCCAAAAGATCTATATTTAAATCAACAATGTATGACAAAATGCTGTCTCTCTCTATCTATCTATCTATCTATCTATCTATCTATCTATCTAACTAGTCTGTCTGTCTGTCTGTCAGCCTGTCTGTCTATCTACACACATTATATATATATATATATATATATATATATATACACACACATATTGCAAAAAAACTCCATTAATGCATCAGTTAGGATTGATAGCACAGTGAAAGAAAGTTTGAAATTCAATGTTAGGTTATTTCACTCCCTAGTATCTCACTCCCCTCCACACACACCGTCGATCAGGGTGCGCTATGGGGTTGTCAGGACCAACTCTCACCCCATTCCATGTGTAAACAAGCTGACATGCTACAGTATAGGAGAATGAGGTCAGAGTTAGGCCTGACTACTCCATGGCACACCCCGGTGTCTGTTAGTGTGTGGAGGGTGGGGATGGTGGTGGGGTGGTAGCCCTAACATCGAATTTCCAAACTTTTGTCACTGTGCTATCAACCCTAACTGATGCATTAATGGAGTGTTTTGCAATAAATGTCCCTTCTTTTTGAGAAAGTGTAATGGAAGTGGTATGTGGTTGTCAGAGCTCATGCCCTCCAGGCTCTGTGCTACCTGCAGGATGTCAATTTGTGCATAATAGTATGCGCATGTGGGAGCGTGTGCACTCTGGGCCCCGCAATCCCACTTACACCTAAGTACAGAGACATTCCACAGCCCTATAGTCCTGAAAAGCAACCCTTCTAACGCTAATTTGGCAATATGCCAGTAACCGTAGCAACTATGAAAACAATTCCATTGCAGTTGTAATCATGAGCTGGAAACCTCCACTTGAGCTTAGTTCACCTAAAGGTGGACTAAGATAGCCCGAGCAAAAAATCCATATCTCAAACCATTTCAAAGATACAGGCCTTGTGAAAAACAACTCACAAAAATCAATATGAACCACTTTAACTGTTCCCTCTGTATCACTTGCCAAACTAACAACCACACACAGAAATCAAAGTTAAGCTGTATAAAACAAAAGCCTCCTGAAACATTTTTCAAACATTTCACTTGCAAACATGCTAACATA
The DNA here is from genome assembly GCA_016271365.2 of Neoceratodus forsteri. NCBI lineage: Eukaryota > Metazoa > Chordata > Ceratodontiformes > Ceratodontidae > Neoceratodus > Neoceratodus forsteri. Next base: position 3,085,739 of record CM028133.1, read on the forward strand.
CTAAGATGGCAGAAGAGTAGGCCTGATGGTCTATCGAGTCTGCTCGAAAATTAGCACCCGGTCAGGACACCATTGCTGCCCTCCCCACCTCCTGGGTAAATCCCCTAACCCCATCCCCCATCGGTGTTACACCTCCAGGTCTGGAATTACTCAGTTTTACCTTCCCCTTATACCTGTCCCAGCCCTTCTTGAATCCCTCCATTGTATTAACAGCCACTAGTTCTGCAGGCAGTGTGTTCCAGGGGTCCACCACCCTCTCAGTGAAGTAGCATTTCCTAGTCTCTCCCCTGAGCCTCCCACCAACCAGCCTCATGGAGTGCCCCCTGGTGGCACCCTCCTCCCTTAGAAGAAACACCTTATTTAGGCTGACCCTGTTTATTCCCTTTAGATATTTAAAGACCTCGATCTTATCCCCTCTGTCCCTCCTCTCCTCCAGGGAGTACAAGTTGACCTCCTCAAGTCTCTCCTCATAGGATCTTCCCCCAGACTATGTATCACTCTAGTTGCCCTCCTCTGGACCCTTTCAAGAAGTGCAATGTCCTTTTTTAAGTACGGGTGCCATAACTGCATGCAGTACTCTAGGTGTGGTCTAACCAGGCAGTTATACAGAGGGAGAAGCACCTCCCATCTGCTCAAAGTTATTCCCCTGGCAATGCACCCGAGCATTTTATTTGCTTCAGCTGCAGCCCTCCTACACTGCTCAGAGTTATTCATTTTGGCATCCGCAGTCACCCCAAGATCCTTTTCTCATCCTCAAACCTGCAGTTCCTCCTCACCCAATAAAGTACTCATGAGCTGGGTTCCTATGTCCCAAGTGGAGAACACTGCATTTCTTGGCATCAAACCTCAGTTTCCAGGTGTGTGACCACCTCTCCAGAGTCTCCAGATCCCCCTGAAGGGCTCTTCTACCATCTCTCCATCAACCACCGCACCCAGCTTCGAGTCATCAGCAAGAAGGCTCATCTCACTCCTGATACCATCCCTGATGTCCCAGATGTAAGTATTAAACAGGAGTGGACCCAGCACTGACCCTTGTGGGACCTCGCTAATGACCCTCCTAGGAGATGATACCTCCCCCTTTCCTCTACCTTCTGAAACTGCCCAATTAGCCAGTTTCCTATCCCCCTAACCATCCTTTACCCCACCCCCAATACCCACAGCTTGTCCAGCAACCCAGGATGTGGCACTGAATGAAACGCCTTGGTGAAGTCTAGAAAGAGGACATCCACCGGCCTGCCTGGTCTAGCGCCTTTGTCACCCAATCGTAGAACTCTACAAGGTTAGTCTGACACAATCTGCCTGAATGAAGCCATGTTGGTGATCATTCAGATGGCCCCATGTCTCCAGAAACACCTCCAGCCTCTCTTTCAATATGGCCTCCATCATTTTGCCCACCACCGACACCAGGCTGACAGACCTATAGTTACATGGCTCCTCTCGTGAGCCATTTTTGTGGATAGGCATGACATGAGCCATCTTCCAATCCTGAGGCACCCACCTCATCTGAAGGTAGGAGTTGAAAAGGTCTGCCTGAGGTGCAGCAAGGACATCTGCCATCTCCTTTAGCACCCTGGGATGAAGGCCATCCAGACCCGGCCTTATCTGTTTTAAGGGACTTAAGGACTTGCCTCACCCTAACAACAGGTATTTCAAGATCTGTGACCTCAACCCCCTTCCTTATTCCTAGCCCACCTCCCCCCATAAGGTGTTGACCCTCCATCATCTCAAGTGAAGACTGAGGCAAAGTATTCATTAAGTACCTCTGCCTGATCCCTGGCCTCCTCGGCCCACCCACTCCCTGACCTCAGTCTGCTAGTCTGCCCCTTCACTTTCCTTCTTTCCCTGATATACTATATGTAAAGAACCCTCTTTCCCTGCTTCTGATCCCCAGTGCCAACTTCTGCTCTATCTTTACCTTGGCCAATTTTACCACCCTGGTAACCTTTTTGGATATCATAGTGTACTCCCCCCATCCATAACTCCACATGAGCACTTGTATTTTCTATAAGCTGCTGTTTCCTTCCTCACCACCTCCTGGACCTCCTTGGTCCACCAGCTTGGCTTGCTGACTCTATCAAACTTTGCGTCGGACCTTTGCGCAGGCCTTGGTAGCATCCGGGAACCATGTTTTAATAATTTCCCAAATGCTTTCTGTGTTCATGTCCACTGTGATCCATTTTCCTAACTGTGAAAATAGGCCTACTGAAACACCCACCAAACATTTCACATGCTGTGCTCCATTTTCCTAACTGTGTAAAACAGGCCCAATGAAACACTCACCAAATATTTCACCTGTCTCCTTCTTTGATGCAGTGTTTAAACACACTGAAAGAAATAACGGTTGAATGATCCTTCCTTATATACACAGCCTCTGCACTATGGAAACCTTAGAGGGAGAAAACTATGCAGCACTTCAAATACCCTACAATACAGAACAATACTATCAACAAACACTAGAGGGAACACCAGAGAACTACGAAAACACTCCAACTTATGCAAATACACTAAACAAGCTAAGCAACAAAAGAAAAAAAAGCACACTCTCTCTTAAAGCAAAACTGACCAACCAAATAAAATTTATATAACAAAAGATAGCAAAGTCCAATATACTCATAAAATAATACCATCTCGGGGTTGAACAAGCTCATAAAGGCCAGTTGCCCTTCAGGCTTTGGTTTTATGACTTCTTCAACTCCTTAGTGGTATTATTTCCTTGTATACATTCATCAGTGACATTGCGCAGGACCTAGAAGGCAGAATTTCACTGTTTGCTGATGGCACAAAGCTGTGTAACAGAGTAGACACACCAGAGGATGTAGACAGATTGAGAAGGGACCTGCAGAACCTTGTAGAATGGTCAGGGGTTTGGCAGTTGAAATTCAATGCAAGGAAGTGCAAGATAATGCATATGGGGCACAAAAACCCTGGCACAATATATCAGTTGGGGGGTGAGGATATAGCATGCACCAAGCAGGAAAGGGATCTTGGGGTTATCATCTCTGATGAACTCAAGGCAGGGAAACAGTGTGACAAGGTAGCAGGTAAAGCAAATAGGATGCTGGGATGCATAGGCAGGGGCATCACCAGCAGGAAAAGGGAGGTCATAATTCCACTATACAAGACACTAGTGAGGCCCCACCTGGAGTACACTGTACAGTTCTGGAGACCTTACCTACGTAAGGACATAGACAGGGTAGGGTTCAGAAGAGGGCAACAAAGATGGTGCATGGATTGCATAACAAGTCCTATGAAGACAGTTTGAAGGAACTGAACATGTACTCCCAGGAGGAGAGGAGGGAGAGAGGGGATATGATAGAGACATACAAGTATCTTACAGGAAGGAACAGGGTGCAGGAATACACTATTTTTAAGTGAAAAAGATGTTCCCGGGCCAGAGGGCATAGGATGAAGTTGGAGGGAGGATGATTCAGAAGAAACGTGAGGAAGAATTTCTTCACAGAACAGGTGGTGGACTAGTGGAACACCCTGCCAAAGGAAGTGGTGGGGGCTGAAACAATCACGGGATTTAAGAATGCAAGGAATAGACATAAAGGAATTCTAGCGGTCAGGGATAAGGGGCAACAGACTTCTAGGGAAACATAAACTGAACTTACAAGTTCAAATGGGCAGACTGGGTGGGCCATAGGTCCTTATCTGCCGACACTGTCTATGTATCTATGTATCTATGTATGCCACACTTTGCCATTATTCATATTGTCTCTCTCTCTCTCACACACTCTCAATCTCACTCTCTCTCTCTCTCTCTCTCTCTCTCTCTCTATATATATATATATATATATATATATATATAATTATAGTGATGCAATTGTGCCACTATCATTATAGTTGAATAGGCAGTTTAATGTTAAACCCAAAATTGTGCACTTTAATAACTTAGCAACCATTCAACAGATTTGCAGGAAATTTGATGTACTCAGTTCTGACTGGTAGATCTCATGACTTGTCAGGCTTTGCTTTGATTGGATGTGTGGATTTTGTGCAGTGTATAGTGAAAATAGTGTGTTTTTCGCCTTTTTTCACCCATTTTTCTGATTTTCTAACATCACCCTACACCCAAACCATTTGGAATTTTGGCCTGAAAATTTCAGGGTAGATACAGAAACATGTCAGCATTGGTTTGGTGAAAATATATCAATCTGTTGCAAAGTTATTCAGTTTTGAAATTTCAGGTTCTGAGCATGCTCATTTCAGTCTTTGGGATAGCTGTACAACCTCGAACAAGGATTTAGGCTCATGAATAGGGATTTTGATAGCTCACGAATGGGAATTCAGGTTAATGAGAAAAAAGTTCCTGTTCATGAGCCACCATCTTGTTTTTACTTTTAGCCCCAAACAAACTGTTGTAACTTGCCCCACAAATGTTCAACTTTAAGCAAAATTGCATGCTGCCAAAAGGCCTCTAACAGAGTTTGCAAAGGGTGCTAACAGATGACACAGACACATGTTTCATCCTACCAGGACTCATAAGTATGCCTCGTCTGTTTGACACCCCAGTGGAATGAACCAGCTACCCTAAGACGGTCTGTCTGGGTTATATTGTGGTGAACCCATTAAAATAAAAAAACTATTTAAAAGACAAAGAACCTCTGTGCTGCTTGGAACAAAAAAAGAATTAGGTCCATATTTATTTATTTATTAAATTTTGGTGACAGGGTAGGCCCACTGGGCCCTGAAGGTCCCTTTTTCAGGGGCGACTCTGAATATGAATATGAAAAAGGATCAGTTTTTGTATGGGCATAATCCTTTTTTGTGAGGAAAAAAAATTTTTTTGTATGGCCCCCATCTTGTTTGCATTAAAAAAAAAAATTAAAACCCACACAAGTGACATCCTGCACACACACCAACATATGTATCTTGTTAATCGGGACCCAGTTAGGTGGATTTTGTTCTTGTCCACCCCTTCATGTTTTGTACATTTCCCTGGAGTCTATTGGCACCCCTACCTCTCATCACAATCCCCTCATGTTTTGCACATTTTCCTGGTGTCTAGTGGCACCCTCTCCCTCCAATTGCCATCACTCCCTCCCAGTGGAGCCAGGAGTGAGGGAGAGGGGCAGTGTTGTAGGCCACATGCACCAAGAGTGGCATTCTCTGGGGGTCATCTGAAGAGCTGCTGCTGTACTGCCAAGGATGCAAGGGACTGGAGAAAGCAACTGTGGAGGACGACAGCGGTGGAGGCAATGGACTAAAGGGAAGTAACTATTCTCAGGTATTGTTCAACTTTTTTTGTTTTGTTTTTTGCAGTCCGGGGTGGTGGTGTTTACCATCATCCTGCAGGGAGATACAAAAGGAGGTGCATAGTGCTGATTGCATTGTCTGGAAAAGGGTGCTTGTTTCGTCTGGCAGGGTGAGACTGAAATATAGGGGCTTGGACTGCAAGTGCTGCATACTGTATTTCTGGAGTTTCTCTCTTAATTTTAGCTGATGGAGGAGTGGGATTTCTTTTGTCTGTCAGGGAGAGAGGTGTTTTAAGGGAGTTTGATTGGGAACAACAGTGGGAGGAGACTGGAGCATGAGGGCTGCTGAAAGGGGGGTGTTGTGAGTAGAAAAGGGTGAGGAATATGGCTCCATCACAAACACAGGCAGGACTGAGGGAGGCAGATGGGTGGGAGGGATCGAGGAGCTTTGGTGCTAAAGGGTGATAGGCTCTCGCAAGAGTCTGGGGTGGCCTGAAGGTCCAATTGAGCAGCTGCAAAACAGCATGAAGGATGAACAAAGGGAAAGGGGTCTACATGTGCTGAGGCCTCACTGAAATTAGCCATACAGAGCGGAGCTGGGAGTGAGGGGGGGTAACACTGTAGGCCATGGGCACTGGGAGCGGTGTTCTCTGGGGGGTGGTCTGAAGAGCTGCTGCTGTACTGCCAAGGATGGAGGGGACTGGAAAAGGCAACCAGGTAGGATGATAGCAGTAGAAGCAGAGGACCAAAGGGAAGTAACTATCCTCAGGTATTGTTTGCCTTTCTTTCATTTTTTTGTTACAGTCTGGGGTGGTGGTGTTTACTTTCGTCTGGCAGGGAGATGAAAAGGGAGGCACATAGTGCTAATTGCATTGTCTGGGAGAGGATGCTTGTCTCATCCAGCAGGTTGAGATTGAAATATTTCTTGAGTTTCTTCTCTTAATTTTAGCTGACAGAGGAGTGAGAGTTCTTTCATCTGGCAGGGAGAGAGGAGTTTACAGGAGATTGATCTGGAGAGCAGTGGGAGGTGACTGAAGCATGGCGGCTGCTGGAAGGGAGGGTGCTGTGAGTAAAATAGGGTGAGGAGTGAAGCTCCATCACAAATACAGGCAGGATCAAGGGAGGCTGCCAGGTGGGAATGACCAAGGGGCTTCGGTGCTGAGGGGTGATAGACTCTTGCGAGAGTCAGGGGTGGCCTGAAGTTCCAGTCGGGTGGCTGCAAAATAATAATACTCTCCCCAGTCAAACTCCCATAAACTCCTCTCTCCCTGCTGGACGAAAGAATTACAACTCCTCCGTCAGCTAAAATTAAGAGAAGAAAGTCAAGAAATGTGGATGTATTATTCTTGGACTTCATTAAGGCGTTTGACTCTGTCCCCCACGATGGTCTGGTGGAGAAACTGATGGGGTTAGGAGTAGGCCCTTTGATGGTCAGATGGATTGAAAACTGGCTAGCTGGATGCACTCAGAGAGTAGTGGTCTGTGGGGAGCTCTCGAACCCTAGAGAGGTTGTTAGTGGCAACCATGGGCTCGGGTCCTGGGTCCGATCCTGTTTAATGCATACATATCGGACATCAGGGAGGGTATAGGGTGTGAAATGAGTCTCTTCACGGATGACTCCAAGATGGGAGCAGTAGTTGAGGGAGAAGAGGGGAGGTTGGCCCTGCAAGGGGACCTGGACACCCTGGAAAGCTGGGCTCACACATGGAAATTAAATTTCAATATCACCAAGTGCAAGGTGTTGCATCTTGGTCGGGGAAACCCTAAACACAGGTACACCCTGGGAGGGAAGGCGCTGGAGGCCTCAATAGGGGAAAAAGACCTAGGGGTCATGGTGGATGCATGTATGAATAACTCTGAGCAGTGCAGGAGAGCAGCTAGCAAGGCAAACAGGATGTTGGGATGCATCGTAAGGGGATCACCTCTAGGAGCAATGAAGTGATTCTGCCACTGTACAATGGACTGGTTAGACCACACCTTGAGTACTGTGTACAGTACTGGAGACCACACTTGAAGAGGGACATACAGCTCCTGGAGAGGGTACAGAGGAGGGCAACAAAGATGATACGAGGGCTAGGGGATTTGACGTATGAGGACAGACTTGAGGAGCTCTGCCTATTTTCATTGGAGGAGAGGAGAGACAGGGGGGACATGATTGAGGTCTTCAAGTACCTCAAAGGAATAAATAGGGTAAACATGGAGGGGATCTTTAGTCTAAAGCAGGGAGGTATCACCAGAGGGCATGGTTTGAAGTTGGAAGGTGGAAGGGTGAGGGGGGAAAAGAGGAGGAGGTTTTTCACTGAGAGGGTGGTGGACCCTTGGAATGCACTGCCTGGTGAGCTGGTTCAGAGATCCACAGTGGAGGGTTTCAAGAGAGGGTGGGACAGACACAGAAAGTGGATGTATCAGATGATGGCCTGTCCCAGGGGGGTGGGGATGGATGATAGGGGTTTCTGGAGCACAAGGGATGGGAGGGTCTCGGCACCCAACTAAGGTTCGAGCAGACTCGATAGACCATAAGGCCTAATCTGCTGGCAAATAGTATGTTAGTAAATACAGTATGCAGCACTCACAGCCCAAGCCCCCATATTTCCATCTCGCCATGCCAGACGAAACAAGCACCCTTTTCCAAACAATGCAGTCAGCATTATGCGCCTCCCTTTCTATCTCCCTGCTGGATGAAAGTAAACACCACCACCCCAGACTAAAAAAAACAAAACAAATAAAAAAGCAAACAATACCATAGGATAGTTACTTCCCTTTAGTCCTCTGCCTCCACTGCTATCATCCTCCCCAGTTGCCTTCTCTGGTCCCCTCCATCCTTGGCAGTACAGCAGCAGCTCTTCAGACAACCGCTATAGAATGCCACTCCTGGTGCATATGGCCTACAACACTACCCCTCTGCCTCACCCCCAGCTCTGCCAGGAGTGAGGGATGGCACTTGGCGAGTGGGGGCTGCCACTAGACACCAGGGAAACATACAACACCTAAGTGGATGGCAATTGGATGGAGGGGGTGCCACTAGACACCAAGAAAATGTGCAAAACATGAGTGGATTGTGATCAGTGATGGGGGTACCAATAGACTCCAGGGAAATGTACAAGACATGATAGGGTGGCCAAGTACAGAATCCACCTAACTGGGTCCCGACTAACAAGATACATGTGTTGGTGTGTGTGTAGGATGTCATTTTTGTAGGTCTTAATTTTTTTAAATGCAATCAAGATGGGGGCCATATGAAATAATATTTTTTCCTCACTAAAAAGGATTATGCCCATACGAAAACTGATCCTTTTTCATATGAATCTAATTATATTTTTGTTCCAAGCAGTCATCCAAATATCTATACTGAACCGAAAGGTTAAATTTAATAACTTTGAAACAGATCACTATTTTTTCACTAAACCAGTAAAAGGCACATCTGTGGGCCAAACCCTTTCTACCCTAAAAGTTTCAGACCAAACGTCCAAACCATCTGGTCACCAGTGATGACAAAATGACTACAAAAAAAAATATCAAAATTCAATTTTTTATCTTTGTCCACTATCCAGTTCTCAGAATCCATACATCAGACCAGAACAAAACATGACATGTCAAGATATCTATCCCCTGAAACTGCACTTGCAAAACTGCATGGAAATCTGTTGAACAGTTGGAAAGATATTAAAGTGTAAAGTTTCAGGTTTAACATAGAAACCCCTGCACAACACATCCAGAGTTCACTGATGTCATGCGGATTGTCCAAGGATTGCACTCTACATGCTGTAGTTTGGATCCGGGCTCAACTACCCTGATTATGGGTTGTTGTGATACCATTGGTCTGGTTCTAGCATGGATAGTCTGGTGCTTCCTTGACACAGGTGAGTTTCCTAGCTCCCTAAAGGAGGCAGAGTTGACACCCCTCCTGAAGAAAGCTTCTCTGGACCCAGACTGCCCTGTCAACTACAGATCAATCTCTAACCTCCCCTTTGTGGGGAAGGTGATTGAGAAAATAGTGGCCCTACAACTGGAGAACCATTTGACCATCCGTGACATCTATGAACCTCTCCAATCCGGTTTCTGAAAGAGGCAGAGTTACTGATACTGTGCTGGTTAGGGTGCTTAATGATCCCCTGATGGCAAGATATTGGAAAAACCATTTCATCTTGGTTCTTCTGGATCTCTCATCAGCATTTGACACTGTGGACCATGGGGTTCTTCTCGAATGCCTGACGTTCATCTGTGGCCTGTCTCATACAGTGGTCAGGTGGTTTAAATCTTTCCGCACAGGCAGAACTCAGAAGGTGGTGTCTGGGATGTATTCCTCCAATCCAGTCTCTCTATCATGTGGGGTATCTCAGGGGTTGGTGTTGTCCCCCATGTTGTTCGCAGTGTACATGTTACCCCTCAGAGACATTGTAAGAAGGTATGGGCTGAGGTTTCATTGCTATGCTGATGATACTCAGCTCTACCTGTCTTTTGCATCCAACCAGGATAGAGCTGTTTTGGTATTTAATAACTGCCTCACTGAAATCCAGGATTGAATGATTTTGAGCTGGCTGAGGTTGAACTCGGAAAAGACCGAGGTGATGGTTGTGGACCTGGGTCCCTGTATAGAGGGGTTGGGAGCAGGTTTGCCTTTGGGACTTTTCTTTGGAGGCTCCCAGCTCCTCACCTCTGAATGGGTGTGAAATCTGGGGTGATTTTTGATGAGGGGCTGACACTGTGATTGCAATGATGCCTTAGCTAGACCTTACCTTGGCTGTGGTAGCTGAGTGAGGAATCATCTGCATTACTGCTTGTATAATAAGACATAGTTTGGGGCAGAAGCATTTTTCTGTTCTTTAAAACATGTTTCCTCAGTTCTCCTTCATGGTTAGTGTTAAAAGTTAGGGGACTTAGGCTTGAGGAGCTGTAGCAATTGCTAGCTCCATTCTCCATTTCAAGATATGTTGGGTTTAGACAAATGTTGTTTGTTTATCCTCCTCTAAGATGGTGGCCAAGACCTTGGGAGAGCTGAGAGCCAGTCAGCTTGCAGGTCTTATGTATCAGGAGATTTGGAAACTAGAAATGAGCAAGGGGGATGACCATGCTGCTAGGAGTTGTTTAAGAAGCTGGGGCCATAAAATAACATTTGGGTGGCTCCATTTTGGTCTGTAGAGCTTCCTTTTCTCTGTAGGAGTGTTTTTGGGTAGAAAATAGCACAAAATGGGTGTGGGTGCTTTTATTTGGTGCCACTGAATTCCAGGAATGTCTAAATCCAGTGTGGGCATTTTAAGCACTTTCCAATGCAAGGAAACTTTTCTGGATGAGATTGTGAGTACCTCTTTACAAGTTAGTGGTGCTAGCAGGGTCACCAGGTTCTTGTTGGTGATTAATACAACTCAAGAACTGGTGGCAGGGGAACCAGGTTGATTATTTATTATATTGCCTCCTGTAAATCATTGCGTAGATTCTGTGTTCATTTATGTGGGTCAGACATTGCTTTTAGCTCCTGGCTACTCTAGCAGGGGAGTTCAGGTAGCTAATAATCTCTATGCTTGTACAATGTGAAAATGTTCATAAACTGAATACTGTGCTGGCAATTTCTCAGCTAATATTTTTCCAGACAACTGATGCTGGTAGAAGCTGCAGTGCTAACATCTATAAGACTACCAGTTTTACAATTTTAAACAGTTGAATATCTGCAGAAACATACTCTGGAGCTGCTGTGTTGAAATATTTTACAATACATCTAAACATAGGTACCACTAGCAGGGGTACCAGGTTTATTTTGAAATAATGTCATCATTTTATTGTCTGCCCCCAAGGATTATCAGTTACTGTACCCAGGCATTATGTTTTCAGGTGATTAGTTCCTGGGACTGCTAGAAGGGGTGTCTAAGTCATCACAAGTATCCTGATTTAACACTGATGTCAGTCACTGTATAGGCATTTAAAAGTACTTATATTCTATGCTCATATTGTTATATTAGCAGATGTTTTCAGCTCTTTTGATATCATATGCTCTGTATAATGTAGTTTTCTTACCTGCGTTTTGCAAACTTAGATTTTATCAGCTCACTGGAGCTACAGGGTATGCTTGAAATATTCACTTGCTGCAATAACCAAGCTCCTTATATATGAGTTGTTTTAAATATATGTGGGCCAGCACTCCTGTGGCTGCTAGCATGAGCCATAGGGTGTCCCCAATACCACAACAGTGTAGCAGTGGGTGCAGGCTGAACTGGGACCACTAGCAGGGATCCCAGAGAGCTGCAAACTGCAGTCATGAGTGCTTAATTAATCTTAGACTAGCTGAGAGGGAATCTAAGGCATCTAGAATGAAATGTATGGGCATGACACAATACCCTGAGTTGAACTCCTGTAGTGTGCCTCTGGCAATAATTTAAAAGTAGGCTGAGTGATTGTCTCTGTGATTCCTAATCAGATACCATGCATTGGTTTGAGTAGCACAAAGGAAGTTATTTTAAACAACAAACTATCTCTCTGGAATCTAGATTGAGCCATATATTTTCATGATGTAATCCCATAAGACACTTTGCTATGCTAGCACATCCTAAGCTGCCAAAAAACCTTAGATATAAAATTGTTAAGTCTGATGGCCTTACCTTTTGTGTGATATTCTTGAAATAACTGCTTGGGAGCTGTTGTGATGTGCTGCAACTTATATAGATGCACATTCAGAACTGATCCTGGAGAGGCAGCATCACAGGGAAAGGGGGTCAGACTTCTTTTAAGTCACAGGTGCCTCAAGAAACCTATCAGGTGGACACAACCCGTGTGTAAGGTGTGTGAACTGCCTCAGAGATTATCTCCCACAATTACCTCTATGGCAGTAAGGCTAGCTACCCTATAAATGTCAAGCCAGTACCACAATGCAGAATGCTATCCACAAAATGGAAACTGCATGACACACTATCTCTGCAGCAAATTCATTTTCTGACACCTAAGCATCAAAATTAATATCTACAGGACATCCCCTCAAGACCCTCCAAATTTCAAGTTAATAGACCAAACCGTTTCTGAGATATTTATTTTTAAAGTTTTATATTTTCATTTGTCGGAGTGGCATAATTCCATACCTGTTAACATTTTACACTCCTAACCACTGAAAAGTACCTCCGTGGCAGTAAGGCTAGCTACCCTATAAATTTCAAGCCATGACCACAATGCAGAATGTTATCTGAAAAATGTAAACTGCGTGACACAATATCTCCACAGCAAATTAATTTTCTGACACTGAAATACCATAACTCACATCTACAGGACATCCTTTCAACACCTGCAAATTTCAAGTTAAAAGACGAAACCGTTTCCGAGATATTTAAATTTAAGGTTTTTGCACCTTTACAAATTCTTTGATCATGAGAATCGGCCACTACCTTGTGATTAAAGATCATCTTTGATCATGAGGGGACATCTTGTCATGAAATCTGGGCTATCTGATCCTTCCCAGAGCCATCTAGTCCAACAAAAATCTGGCCATCTCATCCCACCCTCACGAACAAAGTTCGTGATCAAAGAAATCTCGTGACCAAAGAATTTGTAGGCTCATGATCAAAGAATTTAAAAACATTAAAAGTCCATTGTTTGACACAACTACATTAAACAACAGGCATGGCTCGATAGAGGGAAGCCCCCTGAGCAAAACCCATCCTAGTTTTACTTCGCAAGCCACTCCTGAGCTGAGATATTTGTTTTTTTTTCAACCCAAAAATCAGGCCATCTCATCCCTCACTCAAGAAAGAATCTCGCAATCAAAGAATTTGCAGGCTCGTGATCAAAGATCATTAGTGAGCTGTGATGTGATCAAAGAATTTAAAAGTTTAAAGCCCCATTTTTTGACACGGCTACATTAAACCACAGGCATGGCTTAAAAGAGGGAAGCCCCCTGAGCAAAACCCATCCAAGATGTACTTCAGCAGTTACCCCAAGATGGCGGCTATTGCAATCGATAAATTTCTCACGATCAAAGAATCTTTTATCATGAGCCTGCAAGTTCTTTGATCATGATGAGTGACCAGATGGTCAAAACCCCATTCTTCTTTTGCAAAACAACCGCATAAATGTTTCCATAGACTTATAATGGGAGCTTAAAAGCTTAACAACTTTTAAATGGATTAATATTTTTTTCTCACCAAACAAACGGTGGCATGATCCTTTACCAAGCTCTTTCTATGTGCCAAGTTTCAGACTGGCATGCCACATGGTGGCCACACAGTGCCACAGATGAAATCCCAAAAGCTGCCCTCAAAACTGGTGAAAAGTGCATTTTCAGTGATTCACTGTGCAACAACTGTAAGTCTGAGTAAATGCAATTTGGCAAATCACGAGACCTACCATGCCCCACCGTGCATACCAAATTTCATGCAAATCTGTTGAATGGGTCCGAAGTTATTAATGTGCAAAATTTCATGTTCAACATTAAAGTGCCTTCATAACTGTAACTACAGGGTTGAAACCGTATCCCTATAAAATATATATATTTATGCAGTAGGGGTGAGTGGTAAATGACTGAGAAAATTCAGTGTATTTCCACTGCAGTGCGATATCTTTCACCCTCTACTCTACAGTAATGATATCAGCCATGTGCACATACGGTGCACAGATCAGGTCATGATATCATCATTCTAGCTACCTTTCCCACAGCATACAAGCAGAACGTGTGCCGTCACCATAGAAACAAATGCAGAACCATGATGCTTTCACCTGAAACACAGCTGCTGGTCCTAAGAAAACACGTTTCTCCATCCTCCGTGTTCCAGCTGCATAGTCCACACTGCCACCGAATGCTGGTTGAAAACCACAATAAGTGGCAGAAGTGAAACCGCTTCTATAACTTGAAAGTGAAGCATCCACAGTTTCAGTGAATGAAACCGAGATGAGCAGGACAAAAATAAGTTACAAAAGTCACACTAGCAGTATACGAACGCTGTAAGAAATAAAACAAAATAAATAAAAATGTTCCCAAACACAGAAATCTAAGACAATAAAAGAAAGTTTTGATGAAACCTCATTCCCTGACATCAACCTAAGTCCCACCCACCAAGACACAACATCCAATGAAACATAAGACATAGACAACATGTAGCCAATCACACATCAGCAACACACACATCAACCAATTAGAACAGTACAAAACATACACCCAGCCCCATTCACAAAAGAAAACTCCACAGCCCGAAAACGCATTCACAAACTAAATACATAAAACTCTCTCACTCATTTACCACTCACACATATTGTATAAACCACACACATGATGTTCAGTCATATGATATGGAAAATATTGTCACTCTTGAAGAGTGACCTCTGGATACTCTCAGTCGTGCCATCGGCACACTTGAATATCCATAGGTCGCTCTGCAGACGTGACAATATTTTCTATATGACACTCCTGCCCATCATGTATCCCCTATATATAAATATATATATATACATATAATAATGGTGCGGTAGAGACAGTATAGTTAGAGTGAGAGGCAACTTCTATGTTCAAGCCACTCACGGGATATTAACAGTTCAATGGCAGCTTGTGGAGATATTTCTACTATTTTATTGCCACCCATGTCATATCTGATTAATATAACAATTGTGGGTCTCTCCTTTTCCAGTTTTAAAGCTATTTACATTTGTTTGTTGCAAAAAGTGAAAAAAACTGGATTATGTGCTGTTTTTTGCCAATTATAAAAAAGGTATCTATAAATGAAACACACTCATTCTGTAGATCTTTTCATGCTGAACAACTTTTGTGCTCACAGTACCATGCTATAATTTTTCGTTTTAAAGTTATTTGATTTGTTTGTCAAAAAAGTAAAAAGAAAATTATGTACTGTAGTAATATTTTGACACCAAGATGTCCACCCCAGGTGTTGGATGACCCTCATCACCACTCACCCATTCTTCTTATGATTACTGCCAACATGGGGGAACCCAATCACCCCTGTCGGCCTTCTCAAGTCCCCTCTCTCCAGCAGTGTGGGACACAGGGGAGCCCACTCTCAGTATCCTCAAATACTTTTAATTTTTCATTTGTTTCCTGAAAAAATGAAAACTTTCCTGAGATGTCTTTTATTTCTTTTGTCCTCACCCACCCACCAACAGTGTGAGACACTGGAAAGCCCATTTCTAGTATCCCCTAATGGTATTAAAATATATATGTTTAGCTAAACAAAACTGTCCCATGATGTGTTTAACTTTTTTTAAACCTGAAAAACAATGAAAATGGTCTTTTATCATTGCCACTGACCCCCCTCTCCCATCCTGACCCTCCCATTGAGCACCAACCTCCCCGCACTCCCCCTTACCCTATACTTATGACTGAAGGTCCTTGGCTATCATCTACTCTGGACTGGGACATGTCTGTGCTCTTCAAAGTCAAACTGCAAACTGAGGTATCAAGGTAAGTGCCATATAATGTATTTCAATGGCGTTTTGAACTCATGTTCATAGCTTGGACTTTTTTTGGTATTTGTTCACCAAATTTTCAACATTGGCTTTTTGGGACCCCACCTCATGAACTCGGTCACTGTCATTTCATTACTAGGGCCCGGAAGATGATTTCATGGTTGGAGTACAAAACCACCTTTCAGGATGGCTTAACAAAATAACAGTGCTAGTTTTCATGAGGTGGTGTCCCAAAAAGCCCATGTAGAAAATGTGGTGAAAAAATTCCTAAAAATGGCTAAGTTATGTGAGGTCATTGAAATTCTTCTACACACACATGTAACTTTGGCAGTTTTTAATATTTTAACTCCAAGGCCTGGATATTCAAACTGAGCCAGGCTGTGGCGCAAGCCTGGGAACAGCTCAACTTTGCTGCACAGGGGTGTGGCCTGGGCGATATTCAACGGTGCTGTGCTATGGCGCAGCAGCTTTGAATATCGCACCCTGGCCACCCTCACTGTGCATGGCACAGTGGCACTGCACCAGCGCAAGTGGCCAGAGTGGAGCATGGAGATGCACTGGCACAAGTGCCATTGCGCCATGCACAGCACCTGCAATATTCAAAAGGTGACATGCAAATGGAACCATCATTTATGCAAGGCACACAGAGGGTCATTTGCATCTCATTACGGCCCAATTTGCATGCCATTAGCATGCAGGTGCGCCGATCCCCTAAGACTTGCATCTGGCACCCTGCCAGGCAGCAACCATTGGTGACTGATGCCCCCTGCAGCCTGATCACGGGCATTCCTGTAATATAAAAAAAAAACCTTCCTATATCCCTGGTGGTTCAGTGGACCTCTATGTGCCCGATCACGGGTATCAGTATAGTCCCCCCCATCCAATATCCCTGGTGGTCCAGTTGACCTCTATGTGCCCGATCGCGGGCATCACTATAGTCCCCCCCACATCCAATATCCCTGGTGGTCCAGTGGACCAATTGCTGCCCGATCGTGGGCATCCGTAACACATAACAGACCCCTACCACCCTGGTGGTCTAGTGCCCCCTCACCCGCCCACTGAGCCCCACCACCCACCTCCCCCTTCAGCCGGTGGGTGGCAGCACCCCACCACCTGCCACCCCGCCGCCCACCGACTGACAGCTCAGTAGGGCTGCACACCTACTGGTTCACAGTGTGAGCCAATGGGTGTGCAGCCCATACAAGCTACTCCAGTCAGATATGTGAATGAATCATTCACATATCTAGACTAAGTAATACGGTATGAGTTGCACGCCCATTGGCTCACGCTATGAGCCAATGGACGTGAAGCCCTACTGAGCTGTCAGTTGGCTGGCGGTGGGGCAGCAGGTGGGTAGGGTGCTGGCACCTGCTGGCTGATAGGGGGGAGCGGGGTGGTGGGGCTCAGTGGACAGGTGGGGAGGGGGGTACACTAGACCACCAGGGTGGTAGGGGTCTGTTATGTGTTATGGATGCCTGTGATTGGGCGGCGATTGGTCCACTGGACCACCAGAGATACTGGACATGAGGGGGCTATACTGATGCCCGTGATTGGGCACATAGAGGTCCACTGGACCACCAGAGATATTGGACATGGGGTGGACTATGCTGATGACCACGATCGGGCACATAGAGGTCCACTGGACCACCAGGGATATTGGATGGG
This sequence comes from Neoceratodus forsteri, assembly GCA_016271365.2. Classification (NCBI taxonomy): domain Eukaryota; kingdom Metazoa; phylum Chordata; order Ceratodontiformes; family Ceratodontidae; genus Neoceratodus; species Neoceratodus forsteri. Next base: position 3,102,991 of record CM028133.1, read on the forward strand.
GGGATTTTGCTCCAGGGATGCCCATGATGGGGCATGGGGGGGCACCGCCAGGTGCGGCAGGAACTCGGGTAGCCACCCACAGGTGGCAGCTGCCGTGTTGCGCCCTGCAATATGGCAGCTCACCTGTGGGTGGTCATCACTTGTTCCTTTTTTTTTTGGCTTAACTTTGTGCAGGCACAGGTAGGGGTTGCGCATGCATGACTCTGAACATCCAGGGCTGAATATCGGTCTGTGCAGGTTATGCATGGGCATGCCCCGCCCCCCACCTGTGCCTGCATACATTACTTATGCGCTCCGGCGCATTGGGATTTGTGCGGCACACTTTTCCCTTTTGAATATCGCGCAGGGGCACATCAGTGGTGAGCATGGTAACAATTGTTGCGCCATGCGCAACCCTTTTGAATATCTGGGCCCAAGTTTTTAATATAGCCATGGTTTCACACCACCTTATGAACACTGCAGTTGTCATTTTTCACATCCTGCCCAAAACATGTTTTTGCACCTGTGGTGTAGAATGGCATTTTGACATGGATTTGAAAATTTTAATCTTCAGATTTTATGAGGCAGGGTCATAAGAAAACTATGTTCAAAATTAAGTGTCAAAGTATGAAAAAATGCCAAAGTTATCACCATTCATTGCAATTTCAGTATGCCCACTCATAACTTTGGAAATTTTTAATATTTTGACCCCAGATTTTCAACATAGCCTTTTTATTACATGATAGCATGTATGTTAGAGCTGTTATTTTTCAAATAATGTCCAAAATGTGTTTTCACACCTGCGGTATGGAATTGCATTGCAGTTGTGCAGAAGTATGTTTTGGAGGGAATTTGAAAATTTCTCTACCGGGTACATCTTCTCAGGTAACAAGATGCCTATGCTAATGATTTGATCATGCATCTATGAAGGGGTGGATGGGCAGGGTCTGAAACACCCTGCGCTCCAGCAGTAAAATTAGGGAAATCATGGAGCATGACATAATGACAGTTATGGAGTGTGGGAACGCAATGCCCGTAGGTCCCAGCACTCCCACAGGCAAATAAGGATACAAGTAAGGTATCTGAAAAAGTAATGAAAGTCATTGCAAAAAACTTCATGAATGCAACAGTTGGGGATCTTATTAAAGTGACAAAAGCAGGGAAATGAGGTGTTAATGTGAATGAGCTTAGTAAATCCAGCAGACCTGGATTGATTCCCACAATCTGCACTTGCATACTGTGAGACTGAGCACACAGAGGTACTATCCCCAAGCCTGTTTTCTGATATAAAACTCAGTCAGAAAGCAGGTTCAATGTAAACTTGTGTGAAACTGCTGAATAGCCATGGCATATTTTAGCATCCACGTAAGTCCTCTGTCCAGTCGGTACAACTCTTCTAACCTCTTGACCACACTTGCGTGATGTGACTCAATCTTCTTTGTTATTGTTTAGACATGTTCATATGCAGTACCAAAGCATGCACACAAATTACATATGTATTCATTTTGAAAATAAGTGAAAATGTCCAGTGGTACTAATCTCATTCAAATTATTATTGAGTTACGTTATGCAGGTATGATCAAGAGGTCAGTAGAACTGTTCTTGCTGACCAGATTTATATTATATACAAGGAAGAATACCAAAGTCAAGGAGGAATTCACCACATATGCTAGTAAGCAAATCACAGCCACATTACTAGTTAGAAGACTGACATGATGGTGCAGACCGCACTGCTAGACATTACTTGAAGGAGGATTTGAGCCTCATGTGTTTCCTCAATGGGGTTTGGCAGCAGGAGACTCGAGTCACATTAAATACTATAGAATCATGAATACTCACAATAATAAAGCCTTGATTTGATACAGTTTATCAGAAATACAAAGTAAAATCAGTGCCCAAATCACAATTGCAATAACATCTCATATCAAATAGTATTAATGTGAACAAGCAGAAAAGATGTCAACAGAGATGCTGAACTGCTCCTTTGTTTAAACACTCAATTGGCTATTAAGAGAAACTAAGCAGAACAAGCAGTAGAGAACCAGAAGCCAAATTATTCTAAATCTAATGACATGTGCTTACTACTTTGGAATTTCAGTCTTCTATCTTTGATGCTTCTGTATATTTGGCATTAGCCTTGTATATGTAGAGGGGGGAACACAGTATTACAGAAGCTCCTTAATATGCTTTGGAATGAAAATGATTTACCTGCTACATTGGTTTCCTATATTGCTGTTCAGTGATAGTTGCTAGCTAGCAGATATGGTGAATTCCTTCTTGAATGCAGCACACTTCCTTTTCTTGTGTTGATGTAAGCCTTCCACCACACAAGCCATGTACTGTACTTTTGCAGGCAGTTCTTTTGAAGTGCCCAGTATCATTTCAGGCATTTCTGGCCTAATTTTGAAAAACAAACAGCAGGATCTAGCTAAATGGGGCCCGTTTAGCTAGGTTCTGGTGTGTGATTTTTAAAATGACAAAATATTTATGTATTTTCCAGACTTTTTAGTTGCTGGAAAAAAAGCAAGATGGTGGCTCATGAAAAATTATATTTTCCTCACGAAAAAGGATTTTGTTCTTGCGAAAAAGAAAATGCTTTTTGCAAAACTAAATCCTTTTTCGCGAGATCAAATCCTTTGTCGAACTTTATACATCTATCCTGAAAAATGAACTTCCCATAGGATATAATGGGAACTTACAAACTTAATAACTTTGCAACAGTTTTATATTTTTGCACCAAACTAACAATGGTTGTTCTGTTACCAAAGTTCTTTCTACTATATAAAAATCAAAATAAAACTCCACATCATCTGGGAAGAAGGTAATGAGGAAGAATCTGCAACAAATGGTGACTTTTACTTTATTTCACTATCTGGATCTCAGAAACCACACATCCAGCTGAATGAAACTTGCCACATCAAGAGATCTACCTCACACGATAGTGCATTTGAAGCTGTGTGCAAATCGGTCGATTGGTTGCAAAGTTATTGAAGTGCAAAGTTTGAGGTTCAACTTTAAACAGGCTTCTAAACCCTAGCTATAGGAGCACAACCATGCATATATATATATATATATATATATATATATATATATATATGTATATACTATATATCTTGCAAAAAACTGTGTTAATGCTCTAGTTAGGCTCAAAGCCACAAATGTAAGGAAATGTGGCATTAGGGTTTCCAACCCTAACACTGCACCCTCACCCTGCACACCAACATGCGTCAGGGGATCCCATCCTCACTGTCCTGAAATATTTCTTTAGTTTACTTCCATAAAAAGAAAACAGTCCGCTGACATCCCCACCCTCCCACTGAGCACCCACTATCCCAAACCTCCCTTACCCTATATATATATATATATATAAAATCAGAGGTCATAGGCTGTAATCTTCTGTGGACTGAGACATGTCTGCACTCTTCAAAGCCAAACCATGAACTGAGGAATCAAGGTAAGCATCATATAATGTATTTTTTTATTTAGTTTTGTTTAACCAGGAGTAGCACACTAAGCTGAAAGCTTTTTTACAGGAGTGACCTGGGAGCACAGGAAAGTTAAGTGACTTGCTCAGGATCACACAGTATGCAAGTGGAAGCTGTGGGATTCAAACTCAGGTCTGGTCTGCTGGATGTCAGCAGATTTGCAGCTCAGAGCCTTAAACCACTGCACTATACTGCCTCCCTAATTATTTTTAAGTATTTCAATGGCATTTTGAATTTATGTTCATAACTTTACCATTTTGGGAATTTTTTTCACCATATTTTCATCATGGCATTTTTGAGACCCCACCTCATGAACACTGGCACTGTCATTCCATTAATCATGCCTAGAATGTGATTTCATGGTTGCTGCACACAATCACCGTTCAGTATCGAGTAATGAAATTTCACCACCAGTGTTCATGAGATGGGGTCTCAAAAAGACCATGTTAAAAATTTGGTGAAAATGTTTATACAAATGTCTGAGTTATGAGCATTCATTGAATTTTTTCTGTGCACACACATAACTTTGATAATTTTCAATATTTTGAGTCCAAATTTTCAACATAGCCATTTTTTTCACACCACCTCATGAACAGTACAGCTGTCATTTTTCACATTCTGTCTGAAATGTGTTTTCACACCTGTAGCATGGAATGCAATTTTGGCATGGATTTGAAAATTTCAACCCACGGGAGTTAAGAGGCGGGGACATAAGAAGGCTACATTGAAAATTTGGGGACAAAATATGAAAAAAATGCCAAACATTATCACCATTCATTGCAATTTCACTACGCCCACTTGTAACTTCTGAAATGTTAAATATTTTTACCCCAGAATGTCAACATAGCGTTTCTATTACCCAACCTCATGTGTGTCACAGCTGTTATTTTTCAGATTCTGGCTAAAATGTATTTTCACACTCATGATATGGAATGACACTGCTGTTGTGCAGAATTATGTTTTGGCTGGGATTCAAAAATTTTCTGTACCAGATACATGGGGTGGGGTAATAAGATGGCTATGTTGACAATATGGTCACTGTTGTCCTATAAATGGAAGGACAGGGCCCAGAGAGTCCAGTGCTTCCACAGCTACAGACATATATGCCTCTACAGGGGGATGGGAGCACAAGGTCCAAAAGGCCATGCACCCACACAGTAAAATAAGACTACCTTTATACTATCTCAAAAGGTAAGGAAATAAGTTGCAAAAAATGTTGTTGATGCTCCAGTTAGGGTCACAGTGACAAAAGCTGGGAAATGAGACATTAGGATTTTCTTAACACCCCACCCTCCCAAACCAGGCAGGAGAGCAGGTGTGGGGTGTGCCTTGGGTTTCTAGAGCCTAATGCTCACCCCATTCTCATAAAGTCTACACATGTGACATTATTTAGAGAATAAATAGGGTGAGCATTAGGCTTGAGAGGCCCAAGGCACACCTGCCCTCCTGTCTGGTTTGAGAAGGTGGGGTGTTCGGGAAACCCTAATGCCTCATTTCTCAACTTTTGTTGCTTTGACCCTGACTGGAGCATGATATATATATATATATATATACATATATATATATATATATATAGATATCAAATAACTATTACAGTATATAGAACAGGGGGTTGACAACTATAATGCATAACTTTGCTATCTGTTTATATTTTGACACCAGATGTACAACATATGTCTTTTGACACTACACCATATGAACAATGTCATTGGAATTGGCCAAAGCCTGCACAGAAGGCAAATTTGTGGCCAGTTGGTAAAATCACCATTCAGATGGGATATGAACATTTTCAATGGTCTTGTTCATGAGGTGGGATTATAAGAAAGGTACATTCCTAATTTAGGGTCAAAATATGTTACAATGGCAAAGTTATGTGCATCTGTTGAAATTACACTACACTTGCTCATAACTTTTGCTGTTTACTGTATTTTGTTCCCAAACTTTCAACATAGCCATTTCTTTACAGCAACTCATTAATGTGATGACTGTTATCTCTCAAATTTTGGCTAAAATGTGTTTTCATGACTCTGGTGCAGTACAACATTGCGGTGGTGCAGAATCATGTTTTGGTGGACATTTGAAAATGTCACTACTGGCTTATGAGGTATGGTAATAAGAAGGCTATGCCAACAGTTTGATTGCTAAGATCTCTCTCTCTCTCTCTCTCTCTCTATATATATATATATATATATATACACACTGTATATATATATACATATACATACACACGCGGCACACACACACACACACACACACACACACACACACATATCTATGCATCTATGCCCAGAGGGCACTGCACTCCCACAGAAAAATAAAAATAAGGACATGATTACACTACCTGAAAAATTATGGATGGATGGGAGCACAGGACCCCTAAATAAGCATTCGATTATGCTATCTCAAAAAGTAAGGAAATAAATTGCAAAAAACTCTTAATGCTCTAGTTAGGGGTAAAGTGACAAAAGTAGGGAAATGTGTCATCAGGGATTCCAACCTTAAAACCCTACCCTACCCTCCAGGCAGAACAGCAGGTGTAGGATGTGTCTTGGAGTTCTCAAGCCTAACGCTCACAACATTCCATCCATAAATAAGGTCAGATGTGTACTGTCTATGTCAGTGGGGTAAGCGTTAGGCTTGAGAACCCCAAGGCACATCCCACAACTACTGTGCTGTCTGATGGGGGGGTGTTAGGGTTGGATACCCTAATGCCATATTTCCTTACTTTTGTTGCTTTAACCCTAACTAGAGCATTGACAATTTTTTTTCTGCAATTTATATATCTATATATTCATTTGCTACAATAAACATTATTTTTTCAATATTAGTAGAAAAAAAATGAAGCTAATTGCTGAGTAAGTCAGAAATGTTTTTCACTCATTTTGGCCACACTGAGCATGCTCAGACATTTATGCTTACATCTGAGATGCTATTATTGTTTGACTGTACTTGTGGGCCATTTTGTAGGGCACAGTTTAAATTTTACACTTTTGTTCTTTTTACAATTTTCTTATTTGTATTTTCTGTCACGAAACCACCTAAACACCTTTTGTATAACCTGAATATGATATGGCATGATACAGGATGTCATTCTTACCTTCATTTGAGGATATTGGTGTTGCCATTCATGAGATATCAAAAGACTGATACCCACTCATGGTGATAAAAATTATATCTTAAGTTAGGCCACATTTATAATTTACGACCATGAAAAGCACACGTTGAGTTGGGCAGTATAGCCTAGTGGCTATAATACTATGAATCAGCTTGATACACCCAGCAGACTGGGATCGATTCCCACAACCTTCACTTGCATACTGTGTGACTCTGAACAAGTCACCTAACCTCCGCAGTGCTTGTGGCTTGCCCCAGAAAACTGGCAATTGTGCCCAGTGGGACTTAACTGGTTACCAAAGGAAAAAACAACTCACTAAGCTAAGATACAATAGATTGTTTCCAGGTGCATCCTGGGGGTGGGTTGCATGGGTCTGTTTTATAGATAGTGGAGCTGTTGGCCATGATACTGGGAAACCTCCCTTTTTTTCTTTATTAAGTGCTATGGGGTCTTTAACTTCTACCTGGATACTGACCAGAGATGGACAGAAGACTCCTTGGTTTAATGTCTTACCTGAAGGATGACACATTAACAGTGAAGTACCCCCCTCATACTACAATGCATTGTCAGTTCTAGTTATTTCCTCATTAAACCTGGTGTGGGGTTATATCTCACTATCTTTCAATATTCTGGTCCCAGAGGTGAGTGTGCTACTTACTGAGTTAGTGATTGTCTATATCTCTAGCTCTGTCAATATCTAATCAGTGTCAGTGGCTCCGTAGGTTGCATGCTCACTTCTGGGGTGGGAAGATCCCTTCTGCCCATCTCTGGTCCTTGTCTAGGAGGAAGTAAACAATTTAATGGCACTTATTGAAGAAAAGCAGGGGTGTTTTTAGTGGTAAAAGAAATCATTTACAAAATGATTTACATATTAACAAAACAGATCAGCAATCCACCACCATCATCCCAGTAGTAGTACAAAACAAATCATGAGAAACAAGGACATCTATTGACTCAAAACAAAAGTCTTCTGCTCTCATTAGATTTCCCTGTACTTGATTCCAACCCCAAAAAGAATGAAAAAAAACAACAACAACACTTAGTCACAACTCTAGAGAATGTCTACTTATTTCAACCAAATGAGCTTCTTCCACCTACTGAGAAATATTTGTCTAGGGAGAGTCTTAAATTCAGATGTGTAAACATTACGTAACTCACTGGTAACTATTCAGATCAATGCTGGTACAGGGACTACCTTCCATCGGAAAATGAAAGAACAGCAGCCCTGCCAAAGGGACCATTTCAGGCAGGCCATAATGACATATAGAGAATTGTAAGCCAACTCATCTAGTGATGTTTAAAAACAAACAAAAAAAAAATAAACAATAAATCAGATTATTTTGAGAGACAGAGGAAAATTCAGTAGTGTCCCAGGACTTGCCCAATTCCTTCCAAAAGGCAACAATATGTGGGTAGGAGATGACAAGATGGGCCATAATGTCTACTTCTTGGGAACAGGACTTCAAAGGCAAAATCTGTCCAACATGCTTTTATGTTTGTAGTTTCCAAAACCTGCAACATTTCATTGGAACAAATCCAGACTAAGTCCTTCATTTATATCAGTATTGGTCTGTAAGCTGCTTCATCAAGACCTCCACTGGGATTCCTTTAGATTCCACATAAATAGCCTCTACAAAGAGAGAGGTCAACACATATTCATAACATTTTTTTTTTGGATTAGGTAGACATCTACAGAAAATATATTTTCCCCTGCCACACCTTTGTTAGGCAGGAGTGGAGAAATCCTGGAAGTGGTAATAATAGTTGCCTCTGATGGGAGAACCTCCCCTGTGGCCAGGAAAAGAACAATAAGGGACACTGTGCTTTTAAAAAAGGGACACATCATTTGGAGATCTGCATCAAAATATGTTTAAGGAAATTACCACCCTCAAAAAATACAATGAAAAAACACCACAGGGTTAATCATGTCTGACACCCCCCCCCTTGGATTTCTGAGCATGGCCTGCTTCATCAGACTGAGGTGGCTGCCTGGTAAAAGCCAGAAAAATATACTATAAACTTTTGCTCCAAGACCTTGAGGGGGGAAGCAAAACTATCATGAAGAAATATTGGTACCAAAAAGAGTTTTGCAATAAAGACTTGTTTTGCTTTGGATGTAGGCCATCTAATCCAGAATCGTACCTTATGCTCTGCAATGATCAGTTAGCTTTCCCAGTTTGCATAGGTCAGGTTTCCTCCCCCGAAAGTGATATCCAGAGTAGTAAGAGGGTTATGCCCAATTCAAATCCCAAATACGCTATCTGGGCAAGTGTTTGTCAGAGCTCGTGACACAATCCCTCTACTTTACTGCAGAGTTCCCTTAGCCCTGCTGCATCTGAAATGGACTGTGGAATTGCCGAAGCAACCCCCACTGATTCCAGATCCTGGAACATCAGACAGATGTCATCTGCATATGTCAAATAAAGGTGGTACAGTTAAGCCCCCTGAAGTAACCACACCCTGAGTATGAACTGAACTGTTTATGATCCTTATCAAGAGGCCCAATCTGAATGCACAGTGCAGGGGAGTAAGGGAGCATTCCTGTCCCACACCCTGTGCAATCTGAACTGGACACCCCTACCAACCATTCAAAAAAGGAACAGTACTGGTATTTACATACCTCTGCACCCAAGTCACAAAATTTTCCAGCAGCCCACAATGTTTAAGAATCTGCATCAGGTAGTCAAGGAAAATACAGTCAAAGGCCTTCTCCTGATCCAGGACCAGGAGAAGGGCTGATACATCACCATTGTTGCCACATTCAAATAATTCATGTAAAATATGCAGGTTGTCTTAAATTTTTCAGTCAGGAATACCACATGATTGGGAGAAGTCTTTAAGGAGAGGGGCAACTTATGCCAGCCTGGAGACTAATATCTTAGTAATGATCTTTAAATCAACATTCAGCAAATTAATTGGTCGTCAATTAGTAATGTCCGTTCTGTCATCTTTTTTATATAAAGAAATTAAAATATCCTTCTGAAGGCTGTAGCTCCCCCCCCACCCATTTAAACATATTGTTATAATCAAAAGTCAGTCCCTCCTGTCGTGACTCTCCCACCAGGTGTACAAAATCACCAGATAGCCCATCTGATATAGGTGCTGATCCCATGTGTGTAAGAACTTAATGACTGCCAAAATCGCTATAGGGGAAATGGCAGCCTGTAAACTGCTCAGTTGGATGTCTGACAGCTCCGGACCTGTACATGTTTTAAAAACTCCCAAATTGAATTATCTGTTGGACAGGGACCCCAAGCCTTGACTGAGCATACGTTCCTAAAAAGGCTAACTAATCTTGTGTGGCTGAAAGCATAGTGCCTTCCTCATGATGGAGTTGGGAGAAGGATTAATCCTCTGCACAGGTTTTACAGTCCTCAGATGGACTGGTCTGATTTTTTTTTCTTTTGTGTTTTATTTTTGTTCTGTCAATACTGATGCCATCCACTGGTGCTGGGATGCTATCATTTCCTCCTTTAAGGCTGCCAACTGTGTAGAAAAGTAATGGCCAGTTAAGGCCACCATTGGCACCAGTCTCCAAAACTGTAGAGAAAATGATGGAATCACTTCTGAAGGAAAGAATTGTTGAATACCTAGAGGCCAGTGGGGCACAGGACCCAAGGTAGCATGGATTCATAGTGGAAAGGTCATGTCAGACAAATCTAATTGATTTCTTTGACTGGGTAACCAAAGTAGTAGACCAGGGAGGGGCTGTGGACATGGCCTACCTAGACTTAGCAAGGCATTTGACACATTCCTGCACAAAAGATGAATAAACAAATTAGCCAGCCTGGGAGTGGATCCCAGGGTGCTAGCCTGGGTAAAACACTAGCTGGACAACAGGACACAGTGGGTAATAGTAAATGGAGTCCACAGTGAAGAAAGGGGGGTTACTAGTGGGGTACCGCAGGGTTCAGTACTGGGGCTGGTCCTTTTTAATGTCTTTATAAGTGACATTGCAGAGGGACTAGAAGGGAAAGTATGTCTCTTTGCAGATGACACAAAGATCTGCAACAGGGTTGATATGCAAGGCAGGGAGGAAAGGATGAAAAGGGACTTGGCAAGGTTGAAGGAATGGTCAAATGTATGGCAGCTTAGATTCAATGCAAAGAATTGCAAATAAATGCACCTGGGAAACAAAAACCAAGGAGAAGAGCACACAATGGGGACTGAGATACTGACAGCAACAAACATGGAAGGGGACTGGGGGGCTAATCATATCAGATGAACTGAAGGTGGGCCAGCAATGTGAGAAGGCAGTAAGGAGGGTTGGGGGGATACTGGGATGCATAGGGAGAGGCATCATCGGTAGAAAACAGTAAGTTGTTGGCCCTCTATACAGACAGTTGCTAAGACCACATCTGGAGTACTGTGTACAGTTCTGGAGACTCCATCTCTGCAAAGATATAGACAGGGTGGAGGTTGTCCAGAGGAGTGCAACCAAAATGGTGCAGGGTCTGCACCAAAAGACATATGAAGAAAGACTAAAGGAGCTTAAGATGTATAGCCTCAAGGAAAGGAGAGAGAGGGGGGACATGATAGAAACTTTCAAATACCTCAAGGGAATCAACAAAGTCCAAGAGGGTAGCATCTTTCAGAAAAAGAGATGTGTAAGAACAAGGGGGCACAATTTGAAGATAGAGGGGGGATGGCTCAGAGGTAATGTGAGGAAGTATTTCTTCAAATAGAGGGTTGTAGATGCATGGAACGGCCTTCCTGAGGCGGTTGTAGAGTTAAAAACAGTGGGGAAATTCAAGAATGCATGGGACAGACATAAGGCAATTCTAGTGGGGGGTAGGAGGAAGTCAGCTGTTGGTTAATTAGGATCTGCAGCTTATCCATTAGGTAGGGAAATGGGCAGACTAGGTGGGCCAAATGGTCCTTATCTGCCATCAAATTCTATGTTTCTATGTTGTCTTAGAAACAAATATTTCAACTACTTCTTTTGGACCAATTTCCTCGCTGTGAATGTGAAAAAGCCGCATTTCCCTTTTTAACTTCTTCCACCAATCTACCAAGAAATTGTACAGTATCAGTGTAGATAGTGGTGCCTCAGTTAGAGGACCTAATACCACCCTAATTTCTCCATTCTCTAATAGTTATGTATTTAATTTCCACTTCCCTGGAGCATACAAATAGTGGGACTGGGTCCCAAACTAGACCTAAACCATCCCGTGGTCAAAGATCTCTACAGGAATTGTTTGTGTAGGAGATCTGCTTAACCATGGGGAATAAAAAGCAAAGTCATTACAGGTGGAGAGGTGTCTATTAAAAAATTGTGAGGCCTCTGTCCTCCAGCTGCACAAGTCGCATCTACTAGGCTTACTTTTGAAACCATATCTCTTAAAATTTTTTATCAGAAAATAATTTGGAGGTTTTGGCACCTCTATCCAATAAAGCCAATCCACACTTAAAATCACTCCTTAGGATAACACCCCTTGTGGTACACAAAAACGGTTGAGTTAACCTAAAAAGCTCTACCCTATCTGCTTTGGATTTGGGAACATACAAATTAATCAAATGAAAGTGTGAATCCAGAAACTTAATATCCAACAGCAGCACACAGCCAGGCCAGATATTCACTAACTGTACTAAAAGAAGATTGATATTTCCAAACAAAGTACCCAACTCAGAGTACCGATCTTCCCCCACAGAAAAAAAGGATGGGCCATGTCTCCATATATTCTGGGCCTTACTGATTTCCCCACTAGCAACAATCTTGTATCTTTAAAAAAAAATAACATTATAACTTAAATCATCCAACATAAAAGAAATAGAAGACGGTAGTTTTCTGTGGCTCTTAATGCTGTTGACACCATGAAATCATAGATTGGCTCCTTCATTGCCAGAAAAAATGATTATGCAAAAGTAGGAGGCTACCAACACTAGAGGAGGAAGAGAAGGGGAGTTTCTTACAGAAAGGGGATTGACCACTGGGAGGAATTTACATCAGACTCAGGAGACTGAAAAACAGAGAAAAACTGACTTTTTGACGTGACTTTTGTTTTACCTTACCACCAAGTGGTTTTATAGAGATAACTGGGAGGAATTTATTTTGGGCACAGGAGGGGAGTATCAGGGGAAACATTTTTTTTGACTTTTTGAGGTGACTTTTTGTATTCTATTGTTTATCTTATAACCAAAGGATTTTATAGTCTATAGTTTCTTTAAGCAATTATAAGATAGGCCATATTATGTGATCCGAAGGGCAAAGTAGAACTTGGTACATAATAGGGAAGGGTCTGTGTATGGGCTGTAGAAAGGGGTGCTGAAGAAAGCAATACCAGTTGATTGAACAACAATGTGGCACCTTAGAGAAGGTGGCAGAAGGGGAGAACTAGGGGTGCAGGAAGGGGTTGGTGGCAGGGGATGGGGGATTGGTACAGGGGGCAGGAGAACTGCAGACAAACCAGAATGGGCAGAATAGTGAGTTGCAATGGTTCTGGGGATGCTATTTGGATGGGCACATTATGGAAGTTAGGGGGGTGTCCTATTTGTCACAGGGTGAGGGAACTGGAGGCAGAGATGCTGTGGCTAGGAAGGGAGTTAGCAAGGATTGAGGGAGTGAGTGTGATCAATGGAACAGGAGGGCCACTTCCTTGGGAATCCAGGGGAACAGAACAAGTGGAAAGGAAGGGCATAGGAAACAGGGTAAAACATTTTATAAACAGTAAGGGGGAACCTCGTGATAGCACAAGAAGAGAAGCAAACAGTAGAAGTCCAGGGTCAGGTAATAGGTGCTTGGTTCTTGCTTCAATGGTGGATGATAGGGGAGGGACTCTCCAGGAGGGGCAGGAGGAGACGGGAGAAGTGAACGCCCAGGGGACAACAGTCAAGCAGAATAGGGGGACTGTGGTAGGGGTAGTAAAGGGAAATGGGAGAGGTGTAAAGGGGAGGGCAAGGGGGTAAGGCAGCAGAGGCAGGAGGTAAGAATGAGCCCTGCAAGGAAGGGAAGAAGGGATTGGGGTGGGGAATAGAGGAAGGGGCAGGACAAGGATAGAAGCTGGGGACATAGCAGAAGGGATAGTTCAGCAAGCACAGGTAGGGGGCATAGCATGTGAGAAGGGGTGGAGTCCTAGTGCTGGGGGACTCAATCCTTAAAGGGGTCAGATGGGGAAGTAAAGAGAGCCGCATAGTACAATATGGGTGGAATCAGTACCTGGATTGACAGCGGGAAGGGCAGAAGAGACTATTCTCAAGTGTGCAAGGAAAACAAGGGAGAAACCACATGTAGTGGTGCACTTGGGTACAAATGACTTGCAAGGTAATATGGTCAAGTTGGTAAGGGAGAGGTTTGAGTAACTGGGGAAGTTGTGTGTGGAGGCAGGGAGATCAATGGCCTTTTTGGAAGTGCTCTCAGTACCCAGGGCAAGCAGGATGAGGGAAGGAAGGATAGAGGAGTTGAACTCTTGGCTGGGAGTGTGGCATCAAACCAAAGGGTATGGGATAGCGGAAGGCTGGGGTAGCATCTGGGACAACAATGACCTATTTGCAGAGGACATATTACATTTAAGTAAGGTGGGATGGGGGGTTTGAAACAGAGGTTGGTGGAATACATAGTAACTATGGTGGATTTAAACTAGGGGTGGGGGAGGCGAGTGTGCAACAGGTACACATGGCCACTGGAGAAGGGAGATGAACTAGCTAACCCCCCAAACAAGCAGGGATGATACCAGGGTAGATTTACAGGGGGGAGTTAAGGATTGAGAGAAACAGGTTAAGAAAGGGAAGTAAACTAGCTGGATGGTTGTCTCCCTAAATGTAAGAAGCCTGGGGAGCAAAACTGCTGAGTTACAGGCTCTCTAGACAGTGGAGATGGTTTACATTGTAGCCATCATGGAGACTTGAGCCACCCAATGCCAAGACTGGGATTTGATGATCCCAGAGTATAGGATATACAGAAAGGATAGGGGCAAGGGGAAGTGTGAGAGGTGGCAATTTATGAAAGGGAGGGGATAAAATATGTAAGGAAAGGGGGGGGGAGGAGGGTAGAACCAAATCATTATGGTTGCAATTCTAGGGTTCAAAAAGTAGAACACTGAAGATGAGAGTGGTGTACAGGCCACCAGCTCAAGCAGAGGACTTGGAGAGGGAGTTAGCGGAGAAGATCAGGAGGGTCTGTGGGAAGGGAAACACTGTGATCATGGGGGACTTCAATCTACCAGGAGTGGATTGGAGCACCCCAGCCACCTCGAGTGCAAGGGAGCAAGTGCTCCTGGAAGCATTCCAGGATAGCTTCCTGACACAGATGGTTATCAAGCCAACTCAGTTGAATAAAACTCTGAACCTACAGTAGTACTGTCTAACAGGGAGACAGTAAGGGAACTGGGGGTGGAGGACCCACTGGCTGGGAGTGACACCACTCGGTGTGGTTCATGCTCTGCATGATCAAGGAAGCTGTAAGTACAGGAATCAGAGTAGTTGACTTCAGACATGCTGACTTTGACAAGATGGGGGAAATTTTGGAAAGAGACCTGGCAGGAATTAATCCACCCTTGGATGCAAGCCAAAAATGGGCAATTATCAAATTAGGGCTGATGGAGGCTACGGGGTCATGCACCAGGACACAGAGCAAGAAGGGAAGGGCTACAAACCCAAGCTGGTTGAATCAGGAGGTCTTGGAAGGGGGTGAGGGCAACAAAAGCAGCATTTAGGAGGTTCAAGAAATCTGGGGGGGGGTCAAAGAAATGTATTTGAAGAAGTCCAAGGAGGTAAACAGACTGGTCAGGATGGCCAAGGCTTCCAGAGAGCTGAGGCTTGCACAGGACATCATGGATGGGGAAAAGGACTTCTTCAGGTATGTAAGGAAGAGAAGGAGCTGCAAGGACCAGATAGTGAGGATAAAGAAGGATGGAGGGGAGGGGATGGGGAAGAAAGGGGCAGAGCAGGCAAAAACACTAAATTCTGTTTTGTGTTCATGAAGCAGAAGGGGGGGCAGCTACCTCAGGGGATGGGGAAGGTGGGCAAGGGGGAGAGGGGGTGACAGATGATGTAATTACAGAGGGCAGGATGCTGGAGAGTCAAAAGGCACTGAGGGTGGATAAGGCACCAGGAACAGACAATATTCACCCCAGGGTGCTGAAAGAGCTGGTGGAGGTCTTGGCAGGGCCACTGGTGGACCTGTTCAATACTTCCCCTTGACACAGGAT
This sequence comes from Neoceratodus forsteri, assembly GCA_016271365.2. Taxonomy (NCBI): domain Eukaryota; kingdom Metazoa; phylum Chordata; order Ceratodontiformes; family Ceratodontidae; genus Neoceratodus; species Neoceratodus forsteri. The sequence continues at coordinate 3,118,716 of CM028133.1, forward strand.
GCGTACCACAAAATTAGAGAATGGCTCACATAGTGCCCATCCACAAAAGTGGCCCAAAGGTTGAACCAGGCAATTACAGACCAGTAAGCCTCACATCCATCATAAGAAAACTAATGAAGACACTCCTGAAAGAGAGGCTAGTGGCCTTTTTGGAAGACAATGGACTCCATGATGGTCAGCAACATTGGTGTGTCTGAAGAAGATCCTGCCAGACCAACCTAGCTGAGTATTATGACTGGGTGATGAGGGAACTGGATAAGGGCCATGCGGTGGATGTACTGTATTTGGACTTCAGCAAGACCTTTGACTCTGTGCCTCATGGGCAGTTGGGGGGAAAGTTGGAATATGTGATGGTGGGGACAAAGACGGTAAACTGGATCATGAACTGGCTGAAGGGGAGGCAGCAACAGGTGGTGTGGGGGGGGACTCTCATCCCCAAGGGCTGTGATGAGCTGGGTTTCACTGGACCCAGTGCTGTTTGGGATATTCATAGCAAATATCTCACATGGCATCAGGAGTAGGATCAGTCTGTTTGCTGATGATACCAAGATGGGGGTGGCCGTGGATGACATAATAGGGTGGCAAGGGCTACAGGATGACCTGACTAAACTGGAGGAGTGGTCGGAAACATGGCAGTTGAGTTTCAATGTGAAGAAGTGCAAGGTTCTGCACTTCAGAGCAAGGAACCCAATGAGGAGCTGTCCTCTCGGTCTTTTCTGTCTTGTCACCACTTGGAGGTTATCTGTGACAGGTGTGGAAGGGGATGGCATGGTCACCTCAACCAGCTTTCCAGGGGTTACCACTGGGGTCACCACTGAAAGGGACGCTTGGTTCGGGCCTGCTACAGTGGTCCAAAAGAGTAGGCTCCCCTAGTTGCAGGGTATCATCAAGTGGCCTGGAGGCATCTTCTTCTGAGGTTGAGTAGTGTCATCTTCTGCCCGATCCTGTGAATTCTCCTCAATTTTTACTGCAGGGTCTAGTACTATAGGGACTGGAGCCTGGGATGGGACTGGATCTAAATCCATCTTCTCCTCCTTACAGACTCTGCTGGTGCAGAACAATCTTGGTCCATGACTGGGAGGGTTTATAGGAAGCAGGTATGAAGTAAGCATCTGTCTGTCACAAGTAGACTGGCATCTGTCATTTTTCTGTGGGCCTTCTTGTGGTGCTTTATTAATAAAGAGATTTTGCTCTGCCAGGTACATGGGGTCCATCTTATTGTGGGATGCCCATGTACAAGAGCAAAAGTAATGGCCTGGCTCTTCATATAGATTGCACTTCATGAAATTTTTGCATTACGAGCTATGGTCACCAAATTCTGAGCAGTACCCACATCGAACTCTGTCATAGATGTTACTCAGATGCATTACAGACTCAAACCTGTAATAGGCCTTTGGCTGACCTTGTTAAAAAACGACTCCCCAGTTCCTCCCAAAATAGAAGCAATTGGGCAGGTGTATGATCTCTGAGTCCATATGCAAGAATCTCACCATTACATATCATTCCCCAGTCAATATGAATTCTGAGTTGATTATGGTGTCTGGGTTTCCAGACACCATACATCTTTGCTTAAGCCAGTATAAAACATCACTGACACTAACCCTCTCATTCTTGAATAAGATGGTCACCGTCTTGACTGCTGACTTTGTTAGGGGGGCAGCCAGAAAGGGGGACCAGACCAGGGTGTTTTTTAGACTGGAGTACTTTTTCCAGAACCATTTCCAGACTGGCCAGTGTCTTAAAGCTGATGTTGAAAAACATTTTCAATACAGAGTGCATTAAGGCATAGATTTCCAATGCAATGAACCATATGTCAGGCTTCAACAAGAAACAGGCTACAAAAATCCTGTCCAGAACCTTCTCTATACCTTGTTTACAATGAAGTTGGGTGGCATTCTATTTCTTAGCTGGTTCAGCAGAGGGCTTGAAAAAATCTGGGTATCTTTGTTGGTCTTGGGGGGGGCTTGTATCTGACCAGTCTCTAGAGGGACATGACTGTGGTGACCCCATCTGTAGCAAGGGATCCTCAGTTTGAGGTCCTGACCTTTGAGGATTTCACTGTGGAACTTGTCTAGGGGAAGAGGGCTGGTTTGATTGTTTCCCACCTCCCTCTAGAGGTGAGCCGGGGGAGGACACCTTTCAGTATTAACACTCTGAGGCTGTGGGTCACAGGCTGTATCTGTTCTCTATGTGGCATATCCTTACTTGGTACAGAGGCATTGGAGGACAGAGCCATGAAACCAGTGTTAATGCCAGCAATCTCTGAATTAATGGGAAGAACTTCATATACTGAGGTAGTACATTTTGTAGTGGCTATAAACATAACTGTTTTTTTTTGAAAACTGGAAAGAGTCAGATACTTCAAGTGAGAAGCCTGTAGCCACTGAAACAGTGTCATGACCTGCAACACTCAATAACTCTAGGAGATCTATTTGCTGCTCATTCTACAGAGTAACACTCCTCAGGTCCACCGAGTCAGGCTGTGTTACTTAGAGTGGATTAGCACTGTAAGGTGGAACAGAATGTACTTTCATAGCCCCATTTTGTCCAGTTCAATAGGCATCTCATTATGGACTGGTCCATCATGTATGGCAGAGTAACCTGGATTCCAACCCTTACCATCGCTGTTTTATTCCCACACAGCCTTCAGCAAAGCATTCTGTACATTGGAAAAAGGAACACATAAATGTTTCTGTTATTGCTTTATCTTTCATTGAGATACAATCCCTCTACCACCTCCAGTCTCCTTGCTTTCCCCAGTAGATCTGATAAAGAACAGCACTGGCTGATGCAACTGCAGCAATAATGGTGAATTTTCACTCGAGGGAGCTGGCATCTGCCACCTGCTGTCAGTGTCAGAGCAGGCAGCTTGAATGGAACTGGAATGAGCAGCAGGGCCTTTGATATCATCCTCAGCTGTCTCAGCTGTCAACTCAAATGATGTCATCACTTGTAACTTTTCCTGGGCATTCGGCAGCACATGTCTCAAAATGGAGCAATCTCAGCTGTGTGGATCAGCTGCCCGAACAGAAGAGTACATTATATTTGATTCAGAAGAGTTTGTTACCCCTCTGATAGTAGCAGGCAGAACAAGAGGGGGAGTACCTCATGGCTTTCAATGCAGGCAAAGGCATTCTTCTTCCCAGGAGTAGTTATCTTCTTCTTCCAGAATTAGCTGCAGAAGTACAGATTTTTTCCACTGAAGCTCCTGTTCTAGATGGAGTTCTACCTCTATTAGATTGTTAGCTTGCAGTCTTTCCACGTCCACCAACTCAGGCCCACCTTTTCCTAATGACTCTTCCTCAGACATATCCAGAACCTCAAAGTCCTGGGACACAGTAGTAGTCCTCTCTACAGCTGATAATCAGAAATGGATCCAGAACAACATACCCCAATACAGGTATGTCCATTAAGCTCTGTGAGAGAATATCATACATCATACCTCCCAGACAAGGATCTGGGAATCAAATCAAATCATACTTTCGTTATAAAAAGCACCTTTCTCAAACCAAAGTGCTTGTACATACATTAAAACAAATATAACAATAACAGACATTCATAACAAACAATATTAAATCCTTAGAATCCTTATAAACTGCAACTCCCTAAAAATGTCATCAGGCAATCTAAAAAGGATCTGAATACACTAGGCTAAATAAATGTACTTTAAAAGTGCAGTTTTAAAACTCTGGATGGTCAGGCAATCTCTCACCCGTAGAGGTAGAGAATTCCATAGGGTCGGGGCCACAAAGGCAAAAGATCCGGCTCCAGATGTCTTTAAATGGACCCTGGAAATCTCCAGCAATCCCTTGTCAGTGGATCTGAGAGGATGGAGGGGGCAGTAGGGGTGAAGATGATATTGCAAGTAACGGGGTCCCTCATCATGTAGGGCTTTATAGGTCAGTAACCTGACCTTGAAGGTGATCTGCCTTTGTGCTGGCAACCAGTGCAGTCCATGAAGCATAGGTGTTATATGACTGGTCCTAGAAGTACCAGTCAATAGTCTGGCTGCTGCATTCTGCACTAGCTGCAAGTAGTGGATATCAACCGCAGGTATCCCTAAGTAGAGGGCATTGCAATAGTCAAGGCAGGAGGTTATGAAGGTGTGGACCAACGCTGGAAGATCATCAGGAGTAACTAGATGCTTCACCTTGGCGATATTCCTCAGATGGTAAAAAGAGGCCTCGACTACTGCCGACAACTGAAATTTAAGGATCAGGCCATTGTCAAAAGTAACACCCAGGTTCTGCACTCAATCTGAGGTAGTCAGCTGAACACCCTCGAGCCAAAGCCCCTAGAACTGTCCTGCCAACAAATCAGCCTCCCGATGACCTGGGTCCACAACCAGCACCTCAGTTTTAGCCAGGTTCAACCACAGCCAGCCAGCAGTCATCCAGTCCTGGATCTCAGATAGACAGTTGTTAAATACTGAGAGAATCAAATCCTTCCAGGGCACAAAGGACATGTACAGTTGAGTGGCATCTGCATAGCAGTGAAAACTCAAACCGTACCACCTAATGATCTCTCCCAACAGCAGCATATACACTGCAAACAACATGGGTGAAAGAATGGAACCCTGCAGTACCCCGCAGGATAGGGAGAGAGGGTCTGAGGAATAAATTCCAGACACCACCCTCTGAGTCCTACCCTCAAGGAAAGATCAAAATCATCTGAGGACCATACCAGACAGTCCACAGATGAACCGCAGCCACTCCAACAATACACCATGGTCAACAGTGTCAAATGCTGCAGAGAGATCAAGGAGGACTAAGATAGAATGACTCCTCTGACACTGTCCTGATCCACTTGCATAAACCCAGTGTCAGATTCAAAATGACAGAAGCTTCCTCAGTTCATCAGCTGGAGAGGTAAACAGTCTCCACCACCCAAGACTCCATGTCCTCCTCCTCCTCTACAGCACCAGGTTCCTCCATCATCCAAACAGGAAGCAGCAAACTACACTGCAGAAAGTGTAGGGGAAGTTTCCCCAGTGTCAGAGCCATTAATTACAGTCAATAAAATAGGTCTGTGCAGCTCACCCCCAAACTCACGTAAAAACAAGCTATACTAAACACAGCCTGAAATAATCTGACTCAAAATCTGCATTTTATGCATAAGGGTGAAGGAGCAGTACCATAACTCATGAGTTGCAGAGCTGCCAGTGAGTTATGAAAGACCTTGCTCCTGACAAGTGATGGCCATTGTTATATTTTAAGTAAAACCACTGTGTGTCTGATTTATACAATGGATTTTAAATTACAGAGTTTCAGATTAGTTATTATAATTAAGATGTTATTGTTCCTGTTTGATTTCACTGCTCTATTTTGAGTGCAGCAGAAGCAATTGGAATGTCATCAAACTTTGTGTAAGCTGCTTTCCTATTGTTTAAGAACTCCATTGTGACCATGCAAAACTGAAAATAAATGCTGAGGACCAGAATAAATGATTTGTTTTCATTGAAAATGCTTCAGTGACTAAAATAAATAGTTTATTTTCTAAGGTTGAACTTTCACCAACATTGCATAACTACATATTTTTACATGACAAAATCTAGGTGATGACCCCTCATTAGTGAATGGTGACATAGTTCTCTCCTAGTAAAACTGTATTGGCGCAAAAACACCACCATTCATCCATACAATAGTGCGATTACTGGGACAGACACAGAACAGAGCACACACTCTGCTCCAGGGGACCATTTTCATTATTACAGGTCATAATCTTTCTGGGTGCTGGTGGGGGAAGAAGATGGTGGTTGGAGGGGGGTGTTATGTGTCCAACAGGCCTGGTGCTGGGACTTGGATAGGGAATGTGAGGTAAATGGGTTTGGCTCCTCAGTGGGGGGGAACTATATTGAATCGGTGCTTGTGTCACTTTTATTTGAAATTTGTAAGGCAGGTTGTAAGAAGGGAGGAAGGAGACAATGGGGGATGTGAGGGGGTTATCTATGACTACAAAGTTTTTGGAAGGGGAGAGGTGGCAGTATTTCAACACAGTTGGAAGGGGAAGGGTTTTTTTAGTTAGAGATATAATGTACATAGTTTTCTCCCAGTGAATTGCATGGATTTGCATGGGGAACTATTCAAGTTGCCTAAAAATTGGCAGTTTGTGTCAATTCGGCAGACACATTTTTCCAATTTCCCAGGTGAATAACTATGCAAGTTGTGGCTGTCAGTGCAGCAAATTTGCTGAAATTTGGAAATTATTTCCAGGACTGAATTTCAGCAACTTCACAAATTCTATTTACAAGAGGGTCCTTTGATAGCACAGACATATTACAACATTCATCTCAATGGAAGCAAACTGTGCACATAAATACAATGCTACATTGACAACAGGATGAAGGTTAATTCTTTATAGCCTTTTATTTTCAATGTACTAACTCAGAACAATACCCTTGATTAGAGATAGGTGAAGTTGGTGCAATTTGCTCTGTGAATTAATTCACAAATTTAAAGCAATTTGCAAAGTGCAGATCGATCCATGAAGTGCAAAGTTTTACTACAAAGTATAGAATTTCACCTGCATATCGCAGCATTTCACCCATGAATGGCAAAATCTCACCATTCACCGGTGAAATTCTGCACATCGTGGGTGAAATTCCATACTTTATGTGTGAAATTCTACACTTTGTACTGAAAACTTCATGATCTGGGTGCAGTCAAAGTTGCTGAGGGCAGGGAAAACTTTGCAAAACTCAGTGAATGTGAATTTTGGTCACTTCAAAGCAACTTTGCTTTTGAATTAAAACTTTGGCACATCTTCACCACTGATCATGCTTAACATTTTAGCCAATATGTTGTGCTTCCTCAGGGAAGGGTATCTGCATTTAAAAAATCCAAACAGTACAATTAATATTGACATCCTAATATACAAATTATTATTTCAGGACTTTAGTATATACTCCACACTACATGTCACCGCTACCAGCCAAACACATTTGTGTTCACACAACCAAATCAGCTCATTATTAAACATAAAACATTTTTTAAATATACAGAAAATCATATGGTTCACAGTCACCTTAACCAATATCAAAAGTCATAGAATATATATAAAATGCAGTGATTTCAATAAATACTCTCTATAGAGGTATCTACCACATGTCCCAAGGTAAAGCAATGTTCGAAGGGGTGTATACTAATTTAATTAGGTTAATATATCTCCAGTGAACCACTCCAATAGTTCTTGTAAGGAAAGTTTATATTGGATAGAGGACATACCTCCCCAGCCTGATTCCTCATCAACCTTTCCAGGATGGTTGTCTTTGAGAATTACAGTAACTTTGATTTGAAAGTTTCTGATGCAAGCAGAAGAAAGATACAGCCATGGGTAGTACCATGGCTCTGAGATATGCCAGTCTCTGTATGGATTTATTTGAAACTCTCCTTGTACTGAACCCAATACATAACCCATTTTATACCACAATCAGCACTTATAAACAATACATAGATAATCTGTTTATAATATGGGAGGGAACAGTGGAAGAACTGACTATGAAGATCTGAACTCCCTAACAGATAACTTAAAATTCACTATCATGTTTAATGAAACAGTAGCTTTTCTAGAACTATGTATTTATAAAAATTGATGGAAACTGGAAGCAAAAATCTTGAGAGAAACAAAACTGAACCACACTGCTCCAAAGTGATAGTTTCCACCTGAGACAACTCAAAAACAGTATACCATACTCACAAATTATACATGTGCATGTAAATTGTAGCTGTGAAATGGAAAGAGAACAATAACTACATGTGGTTGCTAATAGATTCATCTTAAGGTTATGTAATAAAGCTATGGCCAATTATGCCATTATAAAACTAAAACAAAGATCACTAGGAGGGGGACTGAGGTCGAACAGAGGAACAGGGAACACACCACTGACAGGTTAGTCTTGTCACTACAATACTCAGTATTAACTGAATCCATCAAAATAAATTTTACCACTCATTGGAACACATTGTGTCTATTGAAAATAAAAAAAAAATAAAGTAAGCCTCTTGTTGTAGCTTCAAATAGAACCAGCACTTTCAGAGACAGACTTGTTCATTCCAAACAGAAAGAACCACAAAGAAATGGTCAGCAACCACTCCTAGGACCTTTAACCTGGGGACGCACCATTGTGGCAGATGTGCCCAGAGTGGGAACACATGCAAAAAGACAGATATAGAACATCCAAATGGCTGCGACAAATACCCAATGAAATCATAGCTAAGTTGTAACTCATCTCATGTTATACATGTGTTAAAATGCCCATGTTCAAATACTATGTTGGCAAAACCATCAGACCACTCAAACTTAGAATATCTGAACATCAGACTGTAATCAGGAACAGAAATGAAGGGCAACCTGTAGCAAGGCATTGTAATGGTGTGGGACACATAGCTGTACCCCTGCCATTTTGGGCCACTGAAAAAACAAAGCAACCCAGCAGAGATGGGGTCTGGAATAAAGAGGTAGAAAGGAGAGAAATGTTTTGGATTTAAACACTTTTTTTGTATACTTTATTTATACTTAATTCAGCAGTACACAGGATGAACCTACATCAGCTCGTAACAGGTAGGTAAATCAAATAGAAAAGCAGACAGATCATACCATACATATTATTACTCAACTAATAGAGTGTTTACATAGATCTTGCCACAGATGGCCATGACATCTATAATTCTATACATCTAGTCAAGTATTAATCCAGTATTAGGGCAGGGTTCAGGCCTTTTCAGGCAATAACTAGTTAACAGTTATCTGTTTCTCCCTCCCATACTTTATAAAAGCACTTCAGAAGGCTGGAAACCAAACTTGCTATAATGCCTTCTCCACTGAGGGCCATATTTCTAAAAATAAATTCAGCTGCCCTCTAACAGTATATTGTATTTTTTCAAATTTCATACAATCTAAGAGGTTGTTAACCCACTCTGATATAGTGGTGATTGAGTGAAGCCTCCAGTGCAGGGCAAGAACCTTCAGGACCATCACATTCCCCAACCTCCAGAGGGTCAAATCTGACTTGGTGTAATTGTTTCTGGCCACCTAGTGTTCCCGGTGGCAAACCAAGCAGAATCTCCACAGGCTCTAATTTAGGAGGTATATTAATTAGTCTAGAGAGTATCTCCTGTACCACCCCCCACCAAAAGTTTTGAATTTGGCTAAACTGCCATATCATATGGTAGAATGTACCATCATGTATCTGACACTTAGGGCATAATGGGAGTCACTTTAGTTAATCACATGTGCTAGCCAGGGAGTGTGATATGTTCTATGTAACACATTAAATTGGATGGCTTTGGCTCTGCTATTAACTGAACATTTTAGTCTGTTATTTAAAATAGTTATCCATTCTCCTTCCGTCAGACCATCAGGTAAAATATCAATTTCCCACTTAGCCTTGGTAGCCTTTATATGGTCAGGTAGGGTCCCTAGCAACAATTTATAAGTTCTTCTTAAGGGTTTGAATGTGTTCTGACCCAATTGTCCCCAGAACAGCTCTTCCAAAGGAGATCGAGACACCCCATCTCTGCCCCTTCCTCCAGTCAGCCTCTCAACTTCCTCCTTAATTTTAGCATATTGGGTGAAATGAGATTCTCTGAGGATTTTATTTCTCACCAAATACTCAAAAGAGCACAACTTCCCATTTTGAACCACATGCTGGCTATGGGAGACCCCCTTTCTTGCCAACTGATTCAAAACTGGAATGTCCCAAAGTGACAATCTCCCTCCTTGCCAAAGAATTTGCCTGAAAGATGCCTCAGGAGATAGACCATCGCTCACCCCAATCATGTCGTGAGTGAGTTTCCAAGCTCTCACCATGTTCCCCGCAAATGGATTGACTGGGACATTCAAGTTAACCAGCTCACCCCTCAGGGCCAAGTTGTCATGATACAGGGAGAATCCCCCAGATCCCTCCATTTTCACCCAAGCTGGCTGTAACTCAGGGACCTTTATAATATCATGTATATGGGCTACCTGGTCTGCCACCCAGTAATGTCTCACGCTTGGTAGGCCCAAACCACCTCTTCTCTGGGGCATCCACAGGAGTGATTTCTTAATCCTGGGTATCTTATTATTCCAGAGAAGCTGAGTAATAGCACCCTCAATACTTTTAAAATATTGTAGAGGGACTTTCAGGGGAATTACTTGAAAGAGGTATAAAAATTGGGGCAAGACTGACATCTTTATCAAATTCACCCTCCCCAGCAAAGTCAGCGGAAGGGCCCTCCAACAAGACAATTATTTTTAATTTTAGAGATCAAACCCTTCATGTTAATTTTAATCAGGGAGGACAGTCTAGAGGTGATCCGAACTCCCAAGTATTTTAAGGCTTTAGCTGGTGGGACCAAGGTCTGGGCAATCGTAATGGACCCCTATCTTTTCCCATGGGAACCCACTCACACTTACTCCATTTAATATTATGCCCTGAAAAAGGGCCGTATTTTTCAAAGAGCTGACACAGTTCCTTCAATAGCTCCCACAGGGAATCCAGAAATAAAAGGACATTATCAGGGAATGGCGAAATCACGTGCTCCTGCACCTTCCAACAAAGACCCTTAATCTTTGGATTAGATCTAATAATTTGTGCTAGAGCTTCAGTAGTGAGTACATAAATCAAGGGGGAAAGGGGGCACCCCTGTCTGATTCCCCTTGTTAAGGTAAAAGGGGATAGATAATATTATTAGTAAGGATTTGGACTTTCCAGGATCTGTACAGTACTCCCAACCACTTTAACATTAAGGGGCTGAGGCCAAATTTCCATAAAACTGCCATCATAAAGGGCCATTCAACGCGATCAAAGGCCTTTTCTGCATCTAGAGATAATAGGCCTCCCATCCCACCCCTTGGCCACTGTTAGATTATGTTCAAAGCCCACCTGATGTTATGTTTGGCCTGTCTCCCCTTCACAAAGCCACCTTGGTCTGGGTGTATAAGTCTGGGGAGAATCTTTTCCAACCTACATGCCAACAATTTCGCTAAGATTTTATAGTCAGCATTAAGCAATGAAATTGGGTGGTACGAGGAACACCACAGTGGGTTCTTCCCCTCCTTGGGTAATATTGTAATAGTAGCAAGTTCCTGTGAGGGGGGGAAGGGCTCCTTCCTCCAGGGTCTCCCATATCATTTCCTTCATTAGATGTCCCAACTCTTCCCACAGCAACTTATAAATTTCAGCCGGAATACCATCGGGACCCGGGGCCTTCCCTTTCTTGTTTTCCATGCCAGTACCTTTATTTCCTCTAGAGTTATTGCAGATTCTAATTCACCGGTTTCTAACTCCCCCATTACAGGAAGGGTAATTTCTTTTAAAAACTCCTCTGTATCCGATCCTTGCAGGAATTCAGAGGTATATAGGTGAAAATAATAAGTTTTAAATGCTTCATTAATTTTCCATTGATCATAAGTAATCTCCCCTCTCTCAGTTTCCACCCTCAAGACTGTCCTCTCTGCTCTCTGTCGCTTCACCAAATTCGCCAACCATTTCCTGACTTTGTCTCCCTCAAAATAGGTGTACGGTTTGGTCAAATGTAAGGCTCTCTCTATGTGTTGGGTAGATATTTGATTTAATTCACTTTTTAAAGTTTTTAGTTCTGCCAATTCAGTCTGGTTATAAGAGGTCATTAATTCTTTCTCTATTTTTTGGATCAGGGCTTCCAACTCCTGTTCCCTTTTAACTGCTGTTTTCTTTTTATATGAGGTGGATGAAATGGTTTCACCCCGAATACTTGCCTTAAGTGCCTCCCAAATCATCCTATTGTCCATATCCCCTGGTTTACTTACCATAAGGAATTCAGAAACATGCTTTTTTAGTTGTAGGGTAAATTTTGGATCCCCTAAAGGTTAGGGTCCATACGCCATACAGGGTCCCTACCAGGTTTCTCCTTTCCTTCCAATGTCACCTTTAGAGGAGCACGGTCTGATACAAGAATTGGTCCATATTTGGCTTCCACCACTTCTCCCAGCTGAGTCTTAGTCAAAAATAGATAGTCCAACCTGGTGTAAATTTTGTAGGAATGGGAGTAGAATAAATATTGTCTAGAGGAGGGGTGACAAAATCTCCATGCCTCTTGCAAGGATCTCCCCTCCATCAGTTGGTGGAGTGTTTTAACACTCTTAAGGGCTAGGGCCCTTCCTTGTACCAGAGTAATCTAAATTTGGATCCCAGTCTGTATTCATGTCACCTCTTATTATAATATCATCTGGAAATGGAGCCAGTGTGGTTCCAAGGTGGGTGAAAAAATCCGGTGAGTCTATATTTGGGCCATAGAAAGAGACCAGAGTAGTGGGGGCACCCCCCAATTCCACCACCACCACTACATATCTCCCTTAGGGATCCATCACCAAGGCAAGGATTTTGTGCGGGAAGCTGGACCTAATACAAACCACTATGCCTCGGGCCTTGGAGGAGAAAGTAGATGCAATAATGGTACCCCCCCAGGTGTGATGCAGGACATCCCGTTCTTCTTTAGTAGAATGCAATTCCTGCAAAAACACTATATCTCTTTTCATCTTATTTTTAATCTGGACCAAAACTCATTTCCTTTTTATTACTGTTCCTAGTCCATTTACGTTCCATGTAATCAGTACAATCTTATCCATACTTAAACAGGTCTTTAGTTGTCTTTGCTTGGCCCATCCCTTTCCAAAATGACATTGCATCACTCCTTCCGCTGCTGAAAAAACTTTTAACATTTTCTAAAAAACACCCTATGCTACACACCCCACCACATCCCAAACAGTATAAACAAGTCAGTAAGTTTTCAAGATTAACATAGTACTCCCCACCCTCCCAACAAGTGTAATAAGCTTAGTTAGAACCCCCAAACTCCCTATAAACCCCAACAAGAAAACCCCAATCATAGATAACTACTCTCTACTTTTCGTGGATTGAGCATCCATCCCTTGCAACCCTTACTCATCTAAGAAATAACAAAAGTCAAAGACTTATTAACCCTCTAAATTGTATAGAAGAACTAATCCACTGGGGGGATCCCAGGGACAGGAGGTTAACTCACCCACTCAGGCCTGGGATGCTACCTCAGGAAAGGTAACTAAAAAGGAAAAAAGAAAAAGAGTATTTATGTACTAAGGAGGATCTTTGAGATGTCCCACTCCCTACTGTATCTGGGATAGGAGGAGGTCATCCCAAAACTATGGATTATACAGCATTGTTCCAAGTGCTCATACATTATTTATAAATTAAATTCAACCTTCTCCTCAAGCCCTTCTATCAGGGAGCACAGAGTAACAAAAAGAAAAAAAAAAAAACACAACTAAAAGAGATCATGCCCAAATTCATCTGAAGTACCCCCTCATGTTCAAGGGAATAATAACATTTGAAATATAAACATCCCCAGTATGAACTAAATGAGTGGAGAGTTAGTAGAACGCTCCCAAACAAACAAGAATAACCAAGCCATCTGTAGCTCTATTTTAAATGTCCAAAGCCCAGCATTATCCCATTTTCCATAGTTGCCAAAGCCATACGCTCACTGGCTTTACCGAGAGGGAGGGGAAAGGGAAACCCCTCAGATCCAGCCGTTATAGGCCTCTAATACACTTATGGACCAAGGAATCATTCCCCCACCCCCCACCCCTTGTCAAAAGAAAACAGTACCTTCAGTCCGAGGCCTATCACACTGATCATGCAGCCTTTGCCTCCAATTCCCTGACGTGCTCCATGGCTGCTTCAGGGTCCATAAATGATTTCAAAGTGCCTCCTGAAGGATGAATAATCAGCCGGGTCAGGTAAATGAGAGAAAAGGGACAGTTTGTCGAATGCAGGACTCGATGAACCTCCGCAAAAGCCTGCCATTGTTGTTGAAGGAGGTGGGAATAGTCCGGATAGAAGCTGATTCTTCTTTACTGGACCATGACAATGCCAGTCTTCCTTGCTGCTTCCAAAACCTGTACCTTATCCTGGTAGTGTAGGAACTTGACAATAATATATCGAGGTTTCTGGTCTGCAGGCAGTTTCGGTCCCACAGCTCTGTGTGCCCTCTGAATCTCTAATGCGGAGTATTGGAGTAGATGTAGTGTATTTTTAAGCCAGCTCTGTAGATATTGAATGCAGTTTTTCCCCTCCACATCCTCCGGGAGACCGATAATTCGGATGTTATATCTGCGCTCCCTGTTCTCGTGATCATCAATGGAATTCTTTAGGTGTTCTATTTCTTTCAGAACTTTATCCAATGCAGTAGCTTGAGACCTATCTTCTTGGTCACTCATTCGCTGTTCCACCTCGCTAAGCCTTCGTTCATGCATTTCTACCGGCTCCAAATTGGAATTTACAGCCTGCTGTAAGTGTTGGATCTGGGCCGTTACATTCTTGAATCCGGACTCCATCTTGGTGCCTAGATCGTATTTTAAATCTTTTATTAGCCTCTCAAGTCGTTGATAGCCCTCAGTCATTGTTTGCTATAAAGGTGTTTCAGAATGTTCTTCCCCAGAGACACTTCCAACAGGTTGAGTACTCCTATGTAAGTCATCTGCCTGCAAGCTCCCCGGAAGCTGTTCTGATCTAGACAGGCCCTGCATTGTGGACTCACGGCAAGGTGTCTTAAACGCAATTTTTGATTGCTTTTTCCCTGATTTTTGAGAGGACGACATCAGAAATACGAATTTAGTTTGCTGGTAAGGTATTCTGGGAAATTTGAGTATAAATTAGAGGTGATTGCATGGGATGGTCACAGAGTTCCAAATTCAAGCTGCCATCTGCTCTACTGCTAGGCCACGCTCCCGAATTTATACACTTGATACTCAATGGCAACATAAGCATGAAAGATGAGAAGAATTGTGGGATATACACATTATTACTCCAGGTCTACTCTGGAGGGTACCTCTTATTTTTCCACTCTCAGCTGTCTCAATATTTTTTCTGTTGATGTGATTTATCTAATAAGTTTGTAAATTCTGGCCAACAGTTGTGATGAGAGAAGCAGAAGCATTTTGTTAAGCAATAATGCATGACAGAGTGTGTTGTGCTGGGATAAAGTCATGTCTCAGGTTGTTCAAGCACAAGGCTGCAGGCTGAGTGCATTCAACACCCAAGAAGTGATGTTATTCCACACAACACACACCCTGAAATGCATTATTGCTATTATACAATGGCTCATTTTAATACTGAATTAAAGAAAGAATACAATAAATACTGTTTATTTTTACTTTTGTTTTGTAATTCTTAGTGTGGAATTATATTTTGTAAGAAAAAAAGTTCCTTTTATGTTTGTCCACTAGGTGGAGCTGTCCTCACTGAGTTGCTCTGTGTAATGCCTTGTCTTTGCTTGTCTCTCTGTGTCTTCCCCCTCAACCAGGAAGAGCTGTTGTGTTTGCTCCAATTACGGTAATGTTTAAGAGATGACTGTTTAACGCCTTTTACTTGAAATAATTAAGGGTTCATGCACTGAGGGTTTTTCTAAATAAAAAAAAAATCTCTGAAGTTGGTGATCAAGTGACACACATGCACTCACAGACATGAAAATGAAAGTATGATCACTGTGGAGCAGATTTGCTTTCCTGTTATCCATTGCACTTCACAAGGGCATGTGGTGTTTGTGCTGGCAGGAAGCTACTGATGTTACAATTCACATCAGTTTTGGTGTTATTTAAAATGGAACAGAGCGACGAAGCCTTAGGAAGTGCATGCTCTCAGATAACTCTACTAAGGTACATCTGTGAAGCTGCTTGTAGTGGCAGTTGGAAAAAAAAGATTTGCGGTTTGCTGTGGCCTCGTGAAGCCACCTGTAGTGGTAGTCTGGAATGTTGTTGCGCTGGCATTGGCAGTGGCGGAGGTGGAGACGCATAGCGCTATGATTTTGTTAATGTGTCCCAAAAGGTAATTTTGCACAGTGAGTATGCATTGTGCAGCAGAACTGCGGAAACTCGTTTTGGGCAGGCTGTGGAAAATGGCATCCGGACTGTTGATAATGAGGTGTGCACAAATGGCAATGGTGAAAATGTAGCATGAAAATATTGCAGATTGATGAATTTACAAGAGTGCATGGAAACTGCGCAATGCACGCTTGCAACACAGTCATTGTATGGACTTTCGGCACCAAATTTTCAACATAGGCATTTTAGGACCTCTGCTGATGAATAGTGTCACCATCATTCCCCCAAACTGTCCCGAAAAGTGGTTTCGCATAGTGACTGCAATTCTGCACTGGACGTGGGAAAACACATTTCAGCCAACTGTACTGTTCATAAGAAGGTATGCAAAAATGACAATGATAAACAGCAGGAGTGAAAGTATTACAAATTCACAAAGTCACGTGCGTGTGTGCAAACTGCGCAATGTGTGCTCATAAAACACTCATTTTATTGACTTTCATCCCAAATGTTCAACATAGGCATTTTAGGACATCTACTAATGAACAGTGTCACTGCCATTTTCATAATGTGTCTCGAGCACGGGCTTTCCACAGCTACCGTGCTATTGGCACCGGAACTGTGAAAACAGATTTTGATCAGGATGTGAAAAATGACAACTGTACTGTTCATTTGGAGGTGTAGAATAATGGCACTGTTGAAAATCTGGAGTGAAAATATTATAAGTTTGCGAACTTACGAGCATGTGTGCAAACTGCGCAACTCACACACGTAACACAGTCATTTTATGGAGTATTGTCACCAAATTTTCAACACAGGCATTTTAGGACCTCTGCTCATGAACAGTGTCACTATCATTTTTGTAATGTGTCCCAAACAGTGATTTCAAACAACAACCGCGCAATTCTGCGCCGGAAGTGCAAAAACACATTTTGGCCAGGATGTGAAAAATGACAGCTGAATGGTTCACAAGAAGGTGTGGTGAAATGCCAATGTTGAGAATCTGGTGTGAAAATATTGTGAATTTGCTAACTTACAAACATATGTAGCAACTGCGTAATGCATACTCGTAAAACAGTCATTTTTTAGATTTGTTCCACCAAATTTGCAACATAGGCTTTTTGAGAGCCCCCCTCATGAACTGTGGCACTGTCCTTTCATTACTCAGCCCTGAAAGGTGATTCCATTGCAGTGACTGCAAAGCCAAAATTCCCAAAAATGCCTGCGACATGCAACAAAGTTGAAAAAAACCCTGTTTATTCCATTATACAGCTTACCAGCATTTCCTCAGTTCGCGGTCGGCTTTGAAAAGTGCAGACATGTTCCCGGTCCACCGATGATTGTTGCACCGGACTCCAGAGGTAACTATGTGATGAGGGGGTGTGGGGAGGCAGGGTGCACAGAGGGTGGAGTGCGGGTGGGAGTCAGGGATATGAGGGACCGTTTTCATATTACAGGTGGAAAAAAAATTGCGGGACAGTTTTTTGTATTTTAGGGGATTTGGCATGCTGGGGTGGGCTCCCAGCGTGCCACCTATATGTTTTGGGGGGTCTGTAGCTGACAGGAGATGGGCACCCTCTTTGGCACACAACACAGGGGGTGGAGGAAGTTATGCCGATGGGGATTGGGCAGCCCCGTCGGCACACAAAAAAAGCATCGGTGGCGAGCCAAGGGGGACTTGGCTCCCCCCTCGGCATTTAACAATGTGGGGGGGTTATGCCAACTGGGAGTGGGCTCCCCATTCGGCACACAAAGAAAGTGGGGGGGAACCGACGGGGGGGGGTTGGGCACCCCCGAAGTCAGCAGTAGCCATCCTGATAATGTTGGCGAGCATGTAGGAAGGGCCTGCTGCATCTGACAAGCTTTGCTCAGATTGCAGTGGACCTTTTCTTAGATGTGCTCACCACATTATGTATGCATGGTGCGGCATCGGCATGCAGGCTGATTGGGGAATGAGGGACACACCTAAGGGTGCGTGCCCTGCATTCGCTCAACAGCGACTGCACCTCCAAAGCTGCTGTGTACTAAGATGTTGGCTGCGCAAGCGCACCACCATAAAAAGAGTTGCAGTTTGGTTTGGCTTGGTTGGGGAGTGAGATTGGGTCATGCGTGTGCCTGGGGGTTGATACAGTGATGTTATGCTTAGATAACATCACTGTCCGAGGCACACATTGACCAACCAGAGTTAAGAAAATGTTCTTTTCATTGTATAATTTAGAATATCTCAAGTTGGCACATTACATGAGTTCAGTCCTATCTTACCAGCAGAAATAATATGAATAGCTTTAGCTTAGGAAATAAAAGGGATTAGATAAAGAAGCAATGATTTAATTATTTTTTGAGAGATCCTAATCTCACTTTTATATAATATATCCTTTTTTCCCTTAACAGTATAGTATACATAAAAGCCTCAAGCTGGGACTATATCCTCTAAGCAAATCTTCAAATCATTTAACCATGTATGCTTTTTCTGTGACAAGCTGCATGACTGGACTTAGTGAATACATGAGTAGTATATCCAATGCCATGCTGTTGCTTAGCAATGGCTGGTTGCAGAAGTCATGGCGAATGCCCACATATAGACTGATGTCAGAGAGTGCTGTGCAATGATTGGCTGCAGCCATTCTCACCCCTGGATCAGTTACAGTTAAACTGACCTTTTTGCAGTACCTAGTACAGTTAGACAGACATGCTGTCGCAGTGAATAGCAGCCTCACGGAGGGTAAGAGTTCTCTCAGATTAGGTACCTATAACACATTGTGAGAAAAAAAGGGTCCTCTTTAGAAACCAGATTTTTTAACACTCTTCACAAGTGTCCAGTAGAAAAATATTTAATTGAAGAAACTTTATCGGAATGTGTTTTACATATAAATACAGTTAGGCAAATCAATGTATCTACTGAAACCACTCCTTTCTGGATGAATACACTTTTTAGACTTTAATAAATTATACTGTTAGTTTTTTTAACTGCGAATGCTACCAATTCTTCCTCCAGCACTCATCGTTGTTCCCTTTATTCCTCCCTTTCCATCTTCGAGCTACTGTCTCATCGCCAGTCCCACTGGGCCTCCCTTAGTGATAAATACTGGTTTGGGTCCCTTCCCTCCTACTTTTCCTCACTTATTGCTCCTGCCCCATTATCCTCTTTACTCCAGGGATTCCTGAACTTTCTCCATTCCCCACCCTCACTCCCCTGCTGTATAAGCTGCATTTTCCTACCTCCTCCCTTTCCTCTGGAAACAGTTCCTCTGTCTCCTCTGCCTCTCCTCCTTGCTTCCTGCCTTTATATAGTAACTAAGCTATCTTCCTGCTCCATTCTGTCCCTGTCAACCCCCCTGGATGTTTAGCCCTCTCACTCCTCACCCTCTCTCCCTCAGTCCCACACCCCATTGCTGTTACTAACTGCAGTTCCACACTCAGTTTGTCTTCAGACCCTACCATCACTGCCACCTACCCTGCCATGAAGCACAGAGCACTTTTACATTCTCTCTCACGTGTTCCATCTACTATTGCATTACACAATGCTGTTGCTTTCTGCACATGGTATACATGTGTTCCTACATCTATAATGCTGCCTATGTAACCACTCTCTGTTGTGCTGTAATTTTTATTCTTTCGTATCCCCCCTTCACATCTGGAAATAAACCTCATCTAAGTGTGCCTTTCTTGGTTGCCAAACTTTTTAGTTAATTAATTAATTAAATGACATAACATGATCTCTACAAGCAACCTGACATAAAGATAGTTCTCAGCCTGAGATATGTGGGATAATAGAAAAAAACATTGCCAGTTGCTTCTTCTTTTGCTAAAAATTTAACAAAAATAGATAAAAAGCTTTCCTTACATGAATTATTGGAGTGATTCACTGGGAATATATTAACCTAATGAAATTAGTGTGCACCGCTTGAAACTTCGCTTTACCTTGGTATATGTGGGAGTTACCTCTGAACATAGTATTTATTGAAATCCCTGCTTTTACAGTAATACACATTCTGTTACTTTTGACACTGGTGAAGGTTACTATGAACTGTATGATTTGCTATTTATGAAACATTATCTGTATCATAATTGTTTGTGTGTGTGTTTAGTAATTAGCTGAATAGGTTATGTGAACACAGGTGTTTTTGGGTGGTAGTGGTGACCTCTAGTGTGGAATATATATTGAAGTGCTGAGATAATAATTTGTATAGGATGTAAATATTGCACCGTTTGGATTTTTTTAAATGCAGTTACCCTACCCTGAGGAAGCCTAGCGTCTCGGGTGGAACACTGGGCATGATTAGGGGTATCATGCAGAGTTAATATAATGAAAATAAAAGACTATAGAGAACTGACCTTCATACCATTATCAGTGTGGCTGGTGTTCTGTATTGTTTTGGCTTTAAGTGTCACTGGACTAGCCCCTCACTTAATATGTAACTATACATACTGAAGGGGACCCACCTCTATTGTTTGCTGCATAGCTACAATGCTACCATTAAAAAACAACCATAACAGGAGACTTTCCCTCCATGGTAACACTCCCCACATGGTTAATCTGAACACATTAGCAGATCTGCACAGCTCATAACTATGGTGGCAGACATCCCTATACACAGTACCATATTGTTTGGAAAGGAACCTGTACTATTCATTGTGATGGTGATGTCCATATGCTTGGTCCCATGAAATGATATAAGGGCCAATGCATGATAGCATACAATTCTTGCCTAGTGTAAATACCCCCTTGCACCCACTGCCTGTTTTGCCACAGGAGTGCATGAGTCCAGTAGCTTTCCTCCTGCCACTCAACTTGATGTCACCCCATCTGCACTGCACATAAGCAATACCCCAGGAGAAGATAGGAATACAACTTCCCATCTTTGTTAGTGTGCTTCCATATCACCTCTCCCTTCTGATGGCACCACTTTAGGTCCAAATAAGGACCTGTACTGACAGGTCACAAGTTCTACCAGTACATCATTCTCTGCCTTCTAGAACCAGGTCTTCAATTTATACTCATTCAACTCCTTTTCCATTCTCTGCCCTGCAGGTAACAGACTGTCCTTCCCTATTGAGTATCATGTGCTGCTAAGGACCTGCCCTGTCCTATGTGCAATGGTGTGAGACATCATTATATGCAATCCACACACCAAGCAAATGGCCTCATTAATATAAATGACAGCTGCAGTTCAGCGGTACCATCCAATTCAGAATCAGAGGTACCATGTCTCTTAGACATCCATGTGTTCCTTCCTACATCTCACAGAACAAATGAAATGGTAATGTAATGCAGTTAACACAACTCAATTCAGTGTTTCATGATTCTAACCAAAAGTGTTTCATATCAAGTAGTATTCTGTTACAGGTATATGGGTCGTGTGCAAAGCCTCTGGAATTCTTTGATTCCACTGCCACAGAATTTTCTACAGAACTTGCATGTCACTGCAGAATATATATAGTGGCACAGAATGAATTGTTCTTGGTGGTTTTTTTTTAAATTAAAATGTACACTTTTTTTTTAGTGCAAGGCTCCCTTCTCCTCCATGTTTATCCTGAGGCGACTCCTCTGTGCTCCAAATGTGATGTAAATGTTGACATCACATCATATTTTAGACAATGGCTGGACTGGATTCTGCAAAGAAATAAATAATTCATGCTGCAGGAATGAGCACATTTTATTGTAGAAGCCCAGGAGCTGTGCTGAAGAAATCATGACTAAAGTGCCACAGAGAAAGGGTCCTGATCATGTGGAGGTACGAACACCATTTCTGAAAACAGGAATATCACAAGAAGCTACAAAGTAACACATGCCATTTATTCCCTTTTATTGTAAGTGACTCTTGTTAACATGGCTTGTCATAACAACTGCATATTCCTTTATTCTATTCAATGTTGCAGTCTAGAAGTTTGCTTTTGGTGCTTGGCTTTAAGTATGAGATTGCCATGTAAAGAAGCACTGCCTGAGGGCCCTCTTGAAAATGCAGTTCCTCTATGCTCAGGGAGATTAGCACGTAAATATTTCTAATAAATAAATCAAGGAGATGTAAGCACTGGTGACTTTGAAGTCCTCAAAACAAGAAATCATCTACTTTCTCCACTGACCTCATTTCAAATATTCATCCTAAACCTGTGGAATTTTTTTTTTGCATGCAAAAGTTGTAGGGTTTTTATATTCCACACTAAAAATTCTGCTTAGTTTTATCAAGAACAGCAGACAAATTATCTCTTTCACTTGCATGTTAAGACCCCATTCTAGCCCAGTTGTTTCTTTCAGCCAATTTGAAGGGTGGTTTCAAGACATGGTGATCAGCCTGATTAATGTTGTAGTGGTGTAACTTGATGATTTTAACCAAGGTTTTGATGTTGACAGCTTTTCCTAATGTTTAACCTAACTGTAAATTTTTAGGTCAATATGTCTGTGAAAATTGTACTCTGTTATTTTGATGTCTTTTTTCTCAACTTTATTATGCAGCGATGTGATCTTTTGAAATGCTATTGAAAAAGCTTTAGGCCAGATAGGCTTTTCCCACTCCAATTTATTTCAATAAATAAACTTACAAATGGAAGCAAATACATGTTAAGTTGCTTGCAAGTGCTCCCTCTCACCCCACATTTTGGATTCCTTACACATTTGCTCACAAAGTCATTGAAATGCAGAAGTATTTTTCTGTAGATTGTCTGCAAACTGTGTCAAATTCCACACCTATTAAAATTATTTCACAGTGCTGAAAAGACATCATGAAATGCAAAACGTCCAAAGATTTTCTCATGTTTCATGAACATGGGCAAAGGTGAATGGCTGAAATATTATGCAGCTCCACTACATTTAAACCATGGGCACCTGCCAGTCATTCTCTAAATCAAATGTTGTACAGTGGTGCCTACTTGTAAGAACATTAGATATAAGAACATACTATTTACAAGAACATTTCTTAGATGTCCCGATTTTTGCTCTTTATTTTCGAAGACAGTAAAGCCCATTTATAAGAACAGTCAGCCTGTTTATAACAACTGTTTTTTTTTCCAGAGGCAGTGGTAGGTGGTCATTGTCACCTCTAAGTGTCCTGAGCCTGGGCTGAATCATGATCTGGTTTCCTCATTAATGGTCACTTATGTAGTGAATGGGTGTGTGAAAGATGCCCTATGAAGAAGACTGCAAACATTCCTTCAATATGAATGAACTTTATAATAATGCTCTAGCTGTTTGGGCAAGAGCTCTTTCAAAAAGTTGTATAATATTGCTCTTAGTAGTAGAGTCTCTGAAAATCAGCATGAGTCCAGTTTCATCATGTTAACCACAGATTTTCATTGATATCAGTGAAGCCCTCTTATAACAACATCTGGGTTACAAGAACATTTTTTTTTCTTCTTGGCATTTAGAGTGTGCTTATGATAGTCTACAAATTCTTTGATTGAGAGATTCTTTGACCACACTCTTTGATCGTGAGACTAGATGACCATTTAAAAAATTCAATTTTCTCAGCTCAGGTGTGGGTTATTAAGCCAAATGAGGGTGGGTTTTGCTCAGGAGACTTTGTTCTATAGAGACATGGCTGTGATTTCATTTACTTTTGTGCAAAAATAGTGTTTCACCATTTTTTATTCTTTGATTGTGAGCTTGCAAGTTCTTTGATCGTGACCCAGCAAATTCTTTGATCATGAGATTCTTTGATTGTGAGCTTTGATCACGAGGGAAGGACTAGATGACCAGATTTGGAGGGACCAGATAACCCAATTGTAACAATTTTTAAAATTAAATATCTCAGAAAACATTTGGTCTTTTTGCTTGAAATTTTGAGGGTGTTAATGGGATGTCCTGTAGATGTCAATTATGGTGTTTACGTGTCAGACAGTGTATTCTTTGTGGAGATATTGTGTGGTGCAGTTAATGTTTTCTGGACAGCATTTTTCATTGTGGTACTGGCTTCAGATTTGTATGGTAGCTATACTTACTGCCATAGATGTACTTTTCAGTTGTTAGGTGCATAAAATGTAAACAGGTGCAGAATTCTACAGACATTTGCAAGTTGGTGGGAGTGCGGGGACTAAATCTCACCCGATTCTTCTTTACTGTAGCTTGTGAATATGGTTACACAAGGAATGGGGTGAGATTTAGGCCTCACAACCCCAAGGACACATCACATCAGCTGTCAATCTTGGGATGATGGGCAGGGCCACAGGGGAAGGGGGCAACCCTAAACATCTCATTTCCTTACTTTTTGTGTTGTATCCTAAATGATGCATTAACAATGTTTTTGCATAGATATATATATATATATATATATATATATATATATAGAGGCAAAAAACTCAATTTAGTGCATCAGTTAAGTTGTTCCACAGTGACAAAAGTGATAAATTTGGTATTAGGTTGAAACCCCCGGACCCCAGCCCACCCCAAACGGCATTGGTGTGCGCATTATGGTCACTGGCCCTAACTCTCACCCCATCACGTGTGTAAAGAAGCAGAGGTATAGGAGAATGGGGTGAGAGTTAGGACTGATGACCCCAATGTGCACCCTGATGCTGGTTGGGGGTGGGCTGGGGTCCAAGGGGGCTTTCAACCCTAACACCGAATTTCCTCGCTTTTGTCACTGTGGAACAACCTAGCTGATGCATTAAATGGAGTTTTTGCCCTAATTTCTCCTTTTTTCGAGAATGATAATGAGAAATAGTGAACGTGATGCAGCAGTGGGAGCGTGGGGAACATTGTGCCCCGTGCTTCCACCACATGATGTCTTGTCACATAGTAACACGGTGCCCACAAACACAAATGGTAATGCTCATGGTGACACAAAGCAAAACAGAAAGAGAAACAGTACAGTAGACACAAATGGTAAAAATAATGCAAACGCAAGAGCAAATGAAAATGCAAAGGGTAACGCACAAGGTGGCGTAGATGGGAACGGTGAGTGAAACGGGTATGGAACCACAAGCAGAAGCGGTAACAGTAACAGTAATGTAAGCATGCAAGCTGGTTTTCCACAAAAGCTGCATAGAGAAAGACACTGAGTACAAAGAATGTATTCATAATAATGGGTCTCGGAGCAGAAAATGAGGAGTTGAAATACTAAATTACTTATATCTCAGGAACCGTACGACATAGAAAACATTTTTTAAAGTCATATGATTTATGACTTTCCTGGCTAGTTTTGCACTCATTTGCCTGACAAAAAGTCTGTATCTCACACTATTTCTGAGATACGGGCCCTGAAAGGTGCAGCGAACGCCGTAATGCTATTCTATGGGAAAAAAACAGAAGTTCAGAGTGCCATAACTTTACCGCCCTGTAATATTTTTTCACCAAACTACCAAAAGGCAGATCTGTGGAATGTAGGCTTTTTTCCTTCCAAATTTCAGTGTAAAAGACCAAGCCATTATTTTGCAGCAGGGTAGCAAAAAATTCCTGTCATGCAGCAGACGCCGCAATGTTAGTCTATGGGAAAAAGTGTCAACTTCAGAGTACCGTAACTTTGCATCCATGAAATATTATGTCACCAAACCACCAAAAGGCACATCTGTCAGATGTCGGCTGCCTTCCCTCCAAATTTCAGCCCAAAAGACCAAACCGCTCATTTGCAGCAGGGTGGCAAATAATTTCTGTTATTTTGGCCATAGTGTTGCAAACTAGTGTTGTGATTTGCGACAGCTTTCACAAGCATTTGTGACACTTTAGTGAGTGTGACACTACTTTGCAACACTTCTTTCTCTAGAAATTGAAAAAAACATATTTCTAGGGTGTTTAACCTCAAAATAAAGACATACCTAGCATCCTCAGGGTCCGACTAGGTAAACACAAAAATAATTGTGTTGCTAAGGGTCCCAAATTTAAATGCCAAGCATGTTTCTGATCACTAAGTGAAAACAAAATGGTAGATTTGCAAAACTACTAGGGCCATTTGTGACACTAAAAAGTGCATTTGTGACACTGTTGAACTTTTTGTTAACTTTTCCCATTGACTTATAATGGGAAATTGTTTTTTGAATAACTTTTGAACAGTTTAATATTTTTCACAAAATCTTCAAAAGGCACATTGGGGACCCTGGCTGCAAGTTCCCTGAGGTTTTTGGACTGGTCGTGCAACCCGTGCAACCTGTAGGGATGAGCAAAGAATTCCAAAAAAGCATACATGCGTGTGCAGATCATGCTTAATAACTCCACAGCTGTATATCCTAACAGTTTGGAAGTTGGCAGATCCCAAGATGTATGGTTCTTGATCGTGTATTCCAAATTTCAGGTGAATCCATTGAACAGTTGCAAAGTTATTAAGGTGCAAAATTTTAGATTTAATTTGTAAATGGCTCTCAACCTAACTATGGTAGCACTACTGTGCTACCATGATATATATTTATATATATATATATATATATATATATATATATATATATATATATATATATATACCCTCTGGAACCTACAATGTAAACTTAATATGTATTCATGGAAACTTATGTAAGCTATTTGTTTTCTGTTTGTCCAATGTATCTGTATGACCTGGAACCTTTGTAAATGAGTCTCTGACTGAAAAATATTAATCCCAATCTGAAATAAATAAATAAATGGTTGCAAAAATGTGACTGTGACTATCTAGCACTTTCACAAGCCTTACATCAAGTTTAGCTTGCAGGTGGTGACTGAGCAGAGCTGCCCCATCTTGAATATACAGTAGCTGTGTTCCTCTACATCTGTCCATGGATGTTTTCAGGATTTGCTGACTCAGAGTGGCAGCGGACAGACTTATAGATCATGGGTGCTTCTCTCAAGTGGCCCAAGTGCTCTCACAGCGGTGTGAATCAGTGACTACTCATGATGTCTAGGGCTCCCCCAATGTCACACTCCACTGGCATATCGTGAAGCGTGTCCTTCTGTTCTAGCAGTCTAGAGAGTTGTATCAAGCAATGCTGATGGAAAGCAAGGAGCCATTTCATGTGTGTTAGTTGGTTAGTTGCTTTTACAGAGTGCTTAAAACGAGCACAGATGGAGCATGCTGTGGAGACAGTCTTGCCATTCTTAGTAACTATGATGTAGCACACGTGTGACCAAACGATTCAAGGTGGAGGCAAAGTATCGAATACTTATAAAAGTCCAATCAGCACTGCTTTCTCCATATATGCCCTGTTATCTGTGATAAAAAAAAAACAACAACATGTAGATTGGTACCGATTGTCCATGCATGTCTTGAATGAATGCCAGGATGTTCAGTGTCATGTGGTCTTTCACCATTAGTGCAACATTTAGAACAGCAGACCTGGAGTGATTGCCAGATTGTGGAGTGATTTAGGGAGAGCCAGAGGCACAGGGAGAGAAGAAGGAATCAGTAATAGGAGATATACTGTAGGTTTTTGTACACTCCGGTTTGCAGTCAAGGAGAAAAAAACATGCACAGAGTCTGTACTGCTCCAGATGTCTTAGGTGCAGTGAAAAAAAGACAGTGCTATGTTGCATGATGCACGCACCAGGAGTGATCAGTTTAGGACCAGTTTGTATCAGTCCAGTAAGCACTCAAACTGTAAAAACAGGCAGATAAAATATGAAGAGGCATGAATGGGCTGGAGGTGGAGTGAGTAGAAGAGTGAAGGGGTGACTGTTAATCAAGTCAGAGCAGAGGTGGGAAGGGGTGTGAACTGAGCAAGAAGAGGATCCCAAGTCCTCCCCATGCTCAAACTAACAGAGAGCTCTACAGAGCAAAATGCTGTGGCAACTGGTGGGAGGAAAAATAAGTTGCTCTTCTCCTCTCAGACCACCAACTCTTCTCTTTAGTTTAGGTCCTTGCTGAGTTACGAGAGCCGTGGGAGCACCAGGAAAGATATATGTACACATTTGATATACAACACAGCAGAATTACAATCTTTCAGTAAGAAGACTCCTTTAGAAAGGCTTCAAGTCAGAAAAAACAAAGACAAGAATACAATATACAAAATATGCAATATATACAATGTACAGTTACAGAGTAAAATGATGCTGCCGCAATTAATGTGCAACACAAGGAATCAATGAGATTAACAGCAATACAAAAAAACTAAACTCAGGAGAAAAGGGTAATGACAGGGGTTGTGAAGAGCGAAATGAGCAGAGGAACCTGGAGGGGCAGGGAAGAGACAACTAGAAGGGAGGTTGAGGGGACAAAGGGAAAAGACTGGCAGTGATAGGGATGGGAGAAGTAGTAGGTGATGCAGTCAGTAAAGACACTGTCACAGAATTGAAAGAACTAATGGGTGAGGGCATTAATAAAGAAGGGGGTGATAGTAGGGCAGGATAGTGGCAGTCACAGCTGCTGGAGGCAGTGAGATGCAACCAAAGTTTTTTGCTTGAAAGGACCAATATTACTAACAGAGGAGATCTCAGGGGGCAGGTCATTAAGACAATGAGGGGCCCTGTACATGAAAGCCCTCTGGCCCAATGAGGTCCTATAAAATGGAAAAATGAAGGTGGCTTTGGATGAGCTTCTGATAGCCGAGTAGTTGAGGCAGGGGTTAGGAGATATTGAGTAGCAGAAGGGGAGATACCCATGGCTATCTTTTTGGCTAGCTGACTGGTCTGATAACAAAGTCTATCATTGAAGTTTAACCAATTAGAAAATAGATACAAGTCACAGGTATGAGTGTACCAATCACAACCAGTCACAAGCCTACAGGCTTTGCTTAAGGTGACCCTAATTCTGATTAATGCAGTGTCAGCTACCGATCCATAGATAATGCCATAGTCAAGTAAAGACAGTATTGAACTGGTTACAGCAAGGTGAAGGGTGTCAGCAGACATGCAGTACCTTTGTCTGTAGAGAAGACCAGTCCTGGTGTTGACAGCCTTACAGACCAGGTTTATGTGCTCACGGAAAGAGAGGGTGGAGTCAAGAGTGATCCCTAAGTACATGAAATTATGTACTTGCTCTAGGGGTTTGAAATGGGAGGCAAGAATGGTTAGAGGAGAGTATTTGTTTTTGTTTTGCGGGTTGGAAAACATCACCTTTGTTTTTTTTGCAATTTAAAATGAGTTTATGAAGTGAGAACCAAGTTTTGGATTACAAGAAGAACCTTAGAAGATATGTTTGCAGAGCAGTGGGCTCAGGATGATTACAGAATATTACAGCATCATCTGCGTAGAGTAACATCTGCCCTGAGCAGGCTTGGAGAAGTGAGTTGAGGAAAAAGACTGAACAACAGTGGGCCAAGGATAGAACCTTTGGGAACCCCTGAGAGAACCAAACGACTGGAGGAGAGAGTACAGTTGATTTTTATCCACTGGGTTCTTCCACTAAGGTAGTTAGCGAACCAGGAAGTGGCATCTTCTGAGAGGCCCAGAGATGAAAGGATGTCAATTAGAAGTGCCTGGTTGACTGAGTCAAAGGTCATAGTTAGGTCTATGTACACAGACCTAACTAAGTGACCAGAGTCTAGGATTTTATGTAGGAAGTCAGAGTATTGTTGCAGGGCAGTAGTAGTACTGTGGCCCTTCCTGAATCCATGTTGCTGATGACAAAAAAATTGTATTTTGAGAGGTAGTCAGAGAGCTGATCGGAAACTATCTTCTTGAGGGCTTTGGAGATGGGGGGTGGAGATTGGGTGACAGTTATAACAGGAGGTTCTATCACCATTCTTAAGTACTGGAGTGAT
The DNA here is from genome assembly GCA_016271365.2 of Neoceratodus forsteri. NCBI lineage: Eukaryota > Metazoa > Chordata > Ceratodontiformes > Ceratodontidae > Neoceratodus > Neoceratodus forsteri. Next base: position 3,148,125 of record CM028133.1, read on the forward strand.
CATCACATATTTCCATTGTGAGGGAAATTGACCGAGATGAAGGGAGAGATTAAGAAATTTGGTAAGAGGGGATAGAACAACATCCAGGGCAAGTAGTAGGAGCTTCAAAACTACTCAGTCACCACTGAATCTAGATTTACCCAGGACTTTGGAGAGGTAGGATTTGATTCCTGAGGGGTAACTATCTTGAAATGGAAAACAGGGATATCCAAGGGGGTGGAGGTGGGGGGGGATTGGATTTGGGAGTGTGGTTGAAGAAATCTAGAGGGAGGTTGGAGAAGGCTGAATTGAGTTTGTTTGCAATAAGCTGTGGATCCTGGGTAGTGACACCATTGATATTTACGCATAAGATTGAGAAGAGACTGAGTGATCCATGGGGTAACAGGGCCTTTCATAATATGCTTGGTGTATGGGGCAAAAATTTCACAGGCTGAGTTAAAAGTGGAAATGAAAAAAAGTTAGGGCAATATCAACATTAGAGGCGGAGTCTAGGGGGGACCAGTCACAGTTATGGAGATGAGCCTTGACTTGCCCAAGAGAGCCTTTTTTAAGGGAATGCTGATGAGAGATTATGGAGGGAGTTTCTGAGAGCAGTTGGAACAAGTGCAGAGAATAGGAGAGTGGTCACTTAGTGTATTGGGAAGGACCATGACATTATGGAGTCTCTCAGGCCACTTGGTGAGAATGAGATCAATTAGGGTACAGGTACCTGTCCTGTAGCAGATCCTAGTGGGTGATTGCACAACCTGAGTAAGGTCGAGGGCAGCAACAGCGTCCCTTTGAGGTGCTGCAGAGGGGGTGAACCAGTTAATATTTAAATCACCAAGCACAATAATCTCAGCCTTATTAGGTAACTGGGAGACATATTCAAGGATGAAACTGAGGCTGAGTTTTGAGTTTCATGGTGGGACGTAGATGGACATGACTATGAGTGATTTGCCTATATTGCCCATAGCTATTTTGATAGTCAGGACCTGAGCACCATTTGCAGGAGAGGAGGTCTGGAGTATGTGCTCTTGGAGGGAGGCAATGATATAGATGGCACATTCTCCACCCCTTTTTCCCAGTCTGTCTTCCCCGAAGAGCAGGTAGTCATTCAAGGCTACTGCGGTGCAGGGTTTTAAATAATTGATTAGCAGTTTTTTTCTTGGGACAATACTAACTGTACAGAAAGCATTTATATAGGTTTTCTAGAAGTATTATGTTTGTTAAACACAGTGAGGCAAGTGCTATGCATTCTCACAATGTTTTAGAACTTTTATGAGCAAAATGCTAATCAATTTTTAGAGTTAAATAAAACCCTGCGGTGTCAGGTATTTGGGGAGAAAGCCATGTTTCAGACATGTCCAGGATGTCAGGCTTGTGTTGCATGATCCAGCCTTGGAGGATGTCATTCTTCTGCAGTAGGCTGCAGATATTTAAGGAGGCTAGTAAGAAGCCACCAACACAGCAACTAGTAGGGGTGGGCATAGCAAGGGGCCCGAGGTTTGGGTGCACATTGTCAGAGAGGAGTAGAAGTAGTAATGCAAGCCTATAGAGGATGTATTGTAGCAGTTTAGACTTGATGGAGAATTTTTGAGAGGGTAGCTTGGCACCAGAGAAGGGAATTGAGAGGGAGAGGACATGGGACATAAGGAGAAGGGGCAGTTTGTGCAGATGATTGGAAGAGCAAGATGTTCTTACAAGGAGATACTTGGTGTGGGTAGATAAGTCACATATGGTGCCTGCTAGCCATGCAAGGGTATCATTGTTAGGGACAGTGTTAATTTATGACGTGAACATAGGGGAGGGAATGCGGTATAAGTCTAGCAACAAGTAAGATAACAAGGGGCATTATAGTCTGAGTGAGGGTACCATAGTTGCAGAAAGGGGGGTGGTCAGAGAGTGTTAAGTTATGGAAGGTAAAGACTAATTAAAGTAAGAAGCAAAGACAGGTTGAAAGCAGGTAGCACAGTGGTAATGTTGCTGCCTTTAGTGCAGAGGGTCCAGGGTTCAAATCTGGGTTCCGAGAAGGGGAAGGGGGAGCAGGCAAGAGGAGGAGAGGAAGAGTAGTACGGAGTGATTAAAAAAAAACAAACATTGGCAGTAGGGGAAGAGTGGCAAGTGACTGACTCCTAGTGGTCAGTGGGTAAAACCTACAAATAGGAAAATCAGTAAAATGGCCCCGCAGAGATCACGTGACCACAGCACCCAATAAAGCTAGGGTCGACCTTGGGTGGAATGGTGGCTGGGGAGGGAGGGAGGGAGGGGAGGGCGGGGCAATTGATGGTCAAAAACCAGTGCACAGGAAGAAAAGAAGAGGACTGTGATTCTGTCACAGGATTATTATGACATCTACCTCACAAGTTTCATTATTGTGGATTTTGATATCATCAGAATCCCTTGATGGACTCACAAGCCTGCTGTGTATTGCCCCATACACAGTTCCGTATGTCTAACTTCGAAACATAGATCCACTAAACTACTAGAAGCAATTATTTTAAATCTTTAATTTACTGAGCCAGACAATTGAGAGGCAACATTTTGTCATTTGTACCCTCAGCTGGATTAGACTGCAAGCCTACTTAAAAAAGGCAACATCAGTGTTGGTCAAGCCTTGTCAGCGCAACCTGCATAGGAGTTGCATATGCATGATACTTAGCTCAGAAAATGAGGCTCTAGAGTATGTGGATATTTTAGGGAGATGCATAAGAATGCAAACATCTCATTTTCACTGGAGGTCAGTCTCCAAAATGTAACATGTTTACACCCAACAGCTCAGATGTGGTAAATTCAGGGGTAATGTTAAGAGGCACTTCATCTTGCAGAAGGTATTGAACCTGTGGAATAGCGTACCAACAGAGGCAGTGGATATGAATATAGCAGTAGAACAGGCCCTCAAGGAAAACATAGGCACATTTCTGTTTGTGTAGGGAACCACAGGTCACCCTTGGCAGGAGGGTGGGTGGGAAATCCCTATAAATTATAACATGCTTTCTCAGCACACGTGTTAGTCTCTGCTTATATAACAAGAGGGGGCAGACTTAATGGACCTGGAATCCCTTCCAATCTTTTTCATTGTGAATATAATAAGGGACTGCAACTCTCTGTGTAACAATAAACCAACTGCATGAGGCTATGTGTGAAAGAGATTTCAGTTAAATGTCTATGTTGTATGTTATAACCAATGCTGAAACCACTCTTACAGTTTTGAGAGTGATCTCACAGGCATTCTTACAGTATGAGAACCCCAAACTGTAGGGGAGTGGTTCTGATACCTATGTACGTGAGAGCACTCTTAAAACTGTAAAAGTGATCTCGGTGTCAGTATTAATTTATTATTAATCAAGATCGATCAATAATATATTAAATTAAAAAAAAAAAGCTAACCCTAACATGCTCCTTTCCAGAGCAGCTGCCTCTGAGTCAATCTTCAAAGCATAACAGTGTCACATGGGCAATGGAAAGGAGCATTTTGATTGGTTAGGAGGGCTCCTCATTCTATAGTAGGTCTTAGGAGTCACATAAAGATAACTTAAGCCATTTAACAACTTGGGCTGTTATGGCTAAAAGAGACTTATCATTTTTGTAGGTTTGTTGTTTTTCCTGAGCCAGCTATTCAGACCTATGTGTACAACAAATAGTTGTCTGGCGTGTGCAGTGACCTGAAACAGTCATGATTTAAGGATGCAGTTTCCTGTACATTGTACTACTGACTCATGAAAATAATAAAATCATTTCTGAGTTACGGTTACATGCACCTCATCCAACAACAATGGATTGAGACACTGAAATGTCATCGCTGTGTCACTTCATTGTAAAACCTGAAAGTGCCACAAGCTGCAGCTTGATTCATGTTCTGGTAAAGAGGGGGAGAGGCAGCTTGCAAACGTCATGTCATTTTCAAATCTAGCCCAGTGCAGAATAGCAGCTCACCTCAGGAAACCTGTGCAGAACAGTTGAGACGCAATGACTGCGAAGCTGGAAAATGCTACAAGTGTTCATTAACTAGCGGCGAGCTCACGGATGTCTGCCACAGAAAGGAAGAGAAAATAGAATTGCCATGGTGGATTAAAAAATACACAACATCATTAAAGGAGTCAGTCTCTGATCTATGCAAAGTATCTTCCTCATTCAGCAGGTTGACAATATTAGATTGGCTTTCACATTTTACAAAGCCTTCGGCACCTTCAAAATGCATTCCAAGGCTGCCACACTATTTTTCCATTGTTTCAAAACAAAGCCGGCTTCAGATCCATGTATAGGTTTGTGTATCTCTGTCTTTATGCAAGACTTATAACATTTGGTCCTGTCTTGTGTGATTTAATTAACATTTCAGAACAGAACCATTTTGTTTTACTTTTTATAATGTTATAATGGAGAACAATGCTCAAGAACACAAATCCCCCTTCCCCCCAATTTACACTTGTACAGAAATTTCTGTGACTCAGAGGGCTGGCTTGGAAATCCTTCAGCTCTTCAACAACACAAATTATGACCTTACATATTATATTTTGTAACCAGATTTTTTCACATAGCCTTTACCCCGTCCTTCTCTCTGCCCCCAGCTGGACTGCCCTCCCCAGCTTAGTCAGTGACCATCCTGGGACTTGCCCTGTTCTACCATGACTTACCCCTTGTGGCAATGTCAGGGGGCTTCATTTTTATTTTGCCCTTGCCCCTAATATGCAACGGTTTTAGCAAGCTCAACTCTGGCTAATTCACTAAGGTTTAATCGGTTTTCATATACATTTTTCTTAAATGTTGTAGGTGTGCTTCTGGTTTGTGGCCCAAATCAGAATCGAACAACCATAGTACTAATACCCCCCACACAAGACAGCCTGCTCCAAAGCCTTCAAATCACTTAAAATAATTCAATTTTCTTACTTTCTGAAAGTAAGAAAATCAAATTATTTTAAATGATTTTCAGGCTATGGAGCTGCTTGGTGTGGAGACACTGGCATTATAATTTTACTTGCCTTTTCCCTCCCTGATGAAGGATGTAGCTGGTGCCCAGCTGGTGGTGCCAGGTCTGCAGGTGGGCTATTCATTGTCCCACTTCAGTAGACATTTTCCTCCATTTTTCACTGTTAGCACCTGGGACATTGACATGCAATGACGTGTAGTATCTGTTGGTACCCAGCACCCTTCAGGAGTAGCACGTCAACTGAGCAATGGAATTACAGCAAAGGGAATTTCAGCAATGTGAATTCGGTAAATGTTAAAGTGGTGATGGTAACATTTTGGCACCCAACAGTACAGATGACATTTGCTTTTCCCCTTCTCTGAGGTGCTATGACCTCAGAGTTAGTTATATAAGTAAGGAGGGGTGCTGCAGGCAAAGAAGCCCCCAAGAATGGGGAGTGTGGGGGGAAAAGACCCTGGCAGAAAAGCTGTATTGCAGTTGTTGCCCTTAGTGTAGGGTGCCCATATTCACTATCACCCATTTAACATTCACCGAACTGCCTATCGCTGAAATTGCGGTCGCCGTAATTCCATTGCTCAATTGACACAGAACCCCCTTCAGGGCTCCTGCTTGCCATACAGCCAAGCCTTTACTAGTTATCAGGTTGATTGCCTGAAGAGCAACCCACCCTGGGTGAGGAGAGAAGTCCCCCAGATGCTCAATACTTCACCCCCCAACCATCTGACCCCTGTGATTGAAGTCTGCTCCTGAACCTGGGTCACCAGTGAGGAAGTCAGTAGGTCTCCCACTATGCCACTGAGCCAGCTATAACCAAACGTTTAATGAAACAACCCCAGAAATAGGATACCCTCACAGTGATATCTATCCTGTATAAAAATAAATGTGAAATTTGATGGGGCAAATACGCAGGTTCAGGAAAAAATGTGGCTAGCAAATATACTTACTACTTATGTATTGACTGAATGTGGCCCATTGTCAAATATTATCTTTTTTACAATTTTATTTCTTATCCAGGATGGTCCAGGTGGGGTCCTGGTTCGACCTAAATTTATAGATTAGAGGTCCTAAACACCCTGGGAGTTAAAGATCTGACCCAGATGGGACATGATTAACCCTGGATCACCTTTAGGGAATTTGATTTGTTTACTCTTGGCAGCCCAACTGATGGCATGCAATATGCGTCTTCAGCTGGGAGAAGTGGTAGAGTTGATAAACTGCATGGGCTGTTGAGTATTTTCTGCTGTCAAATTCTATATTTCTATTAAGAAGGTCAAGTCTAGTAACTAACCACAGGCAGAGCTGGAATCTGAACCCGGATTATCCAGCTTGTAGTCCTCTACACTCTAGTAGAGGATTGCAAGAAGAGTAGGGCAGCAAACTTTCAGGGAGCAAAGAAGCGGCCTCAAGCAAGTGGCACCCATAGAGGTTTTTGCTGAGGGGTTACCTGTGTACAGCTGAGGAGAGGAAAGGGCACTCTGCACTAGGGATTTTAACAATCGGTTGAAAATATGATGCATGGAGAAGGGCTTTGGCTGCATTGGGAACTGGGGGCCAGACTGGGAGTATATGGGCCTCTATAGGAGAAATAACCTGCATCCTTCCAGGAAGGGGAATACATTCCTTAGTGAGAAGTTTAAGTGCTACTTGAGCCAGCACAGTGGCATGGAGGGCTGAGGTGCCATCAGCCCTTACCTCATGTCAAGCTAGCAACCTGGGTTTGGGTATTAGAGCAGGTTTTTGGGAGCCAGCTGAGGAGGGAAAGGATTGAGGACCTGATGGCTGATTTCCATTCCTGGTGGGGAGGACCTGCATGCTCCTCTGAATGACTGCTACATGGTGGAGGCCACATGGTAGTGCAGGCCAAGAAGGGCAGTGGAAGGGAGGGCTGCAGGACTCCATAGCTTGTGCATGCTTCCACACTTGTGCTTTTGTGCATGCCTCAACATGGGGAAACAGGGAACGAAAACAGAAAAATCAGGGGTGATGTGGACTAAATGAAGCCCTGCCCACCTGCCTGCTCCCTGCCCATCGACCAACCACGGACGTGTCTGACCAGTGGGATGAGGATTGCCCTCTCCTTCCCAGCCGCCCTGCCACAGGTGGAAATCTGTGAGAGAATCTCAGGCATGGTGGCTTGGTGTGGTGGATGTCAGGCAAGAAGAGGTGGGGACAGGGCGGGGACAGGGCGGGGAGCCCACCCACACTGCCCCGGGGGAAACATGTAGAGGACAAAAAATAAATAAATGTTACTTGGATGAGTATTTAAGGCAGCAATGGTGGAGGCTGTAAAACCAAGGGAGGTAACAATTGCTCCCCCCCAAGATAATGAAGCTGCAAGGAGGGAGACCCTAAGCTGAGGCTCCCTGAGGGCAGGAATGCAAAAAGACAGTGGTGGGGATAAGGCAGACCATGGGGTATATAAATCAGGAAAGCAAGATGAGAGAAATAAAAGAGATAGATAACGGAGACGGTAACAAGGGAAGCGGGGTGGCAAAGGGAGCCTCGGGGAACAGGAAAGCAGGAGGAGGGATAAAAGCAGGAAAGCAGGAAGGGAGTAAGTTATGGAGAGCCATGTACACCAATGGAAGAGTCTAGAAAATAAATTTCCAGACCTGAAGGCCATCAAGGCAAAGGTTAGCCTGGATTTGGCGGCCATAATGGAGTTATGGTGCACTGACAGCCATGACTTGGATATGGCCATACCTAGCTATTTTCTCTTTACAAGAGACAGGGAAGGGAGGAGAGGTTGTACTACAGTATATGTGAGGAATGAATCAAGGCAACGTAAATGCAAGGGCACCTGGAGGAAAAGTAAGGGCTGGAGACACTGTGTGTCATCCCTGAGACAAGCTGTGGGGACGGTATCAATACAGGGCTGATATGCAGACTTCCAGCACAGGGAGAGGCATTGGATAAGGTACTTGGGCAGACCATCATCAGGATGGCAAGTAAGGGGAGGTGCTGCTAGTTTTTAACTTTAATCTGCCAAATGTGGTCTTGAGACTTCCAACTGCAGCTTTGGCAAGAACCAGGGCCATCCTTAACTCCCTACAAGGTGCTTGTCTCAGTCAGTTAAACAAACTGACTAGGAAGGGGCAGTGCTGGACCTGGTGCTTACAAACAGGGATGGCATTGTGGAAAACACAGTGGACAGCCGCCAAGATACCAGTGATCACTGTACAGTGTGGTTTAGCATTAAGGCAGGAGCAGAGGCAAACCACATGAGGATGAGGGCCCTGAACTTTAGGAGGGTGGATTGTAAAGAAATGGGAGATTGCCTCAGTGTCTGCTGAGTATGGGGGCATTGTCAGGGAGTGGTGGAGGAAGTGGGAAAATGCAACCAGACTCTGCATGAAGGAAATGAGTAAAAGCAGATGGAAACAGAAAAAAATTATGGTACTGTAGGGACAGTGATGAAAGTAAAAACGGTAGCATTCAAGAGGCAATGTATAAGGAAATGCAGAAGGAAGAAGAAGACAGGGATAGGTACCAAGTAAAGCAGAAGGAAGTAGGTAAGACCATGAGGGATGCACAGCCGCACACAGAGGAAAGGATTGCCAAATGGGTAGCTAATAGAGAAAATACTTTCTTCAGGTAAATAAGCGAGAAGACAAGAGCAAAGGAAGGGAATAGTGAGGATAAGCAGGCTGGCAGGGGGAAACTGTGCAGAAGAGGACCAAGAAAAAGCAGGCATCCTAAACAGGTACTTCTGCTCAGTCTTCACACTGCAGGGAAGTGGGGACAAATTGCCAGGGAGTAGCAGGAATAAATGTGTGTGTGAGTGGGGGGGGGGAGGGTTGATGCAAGTCCATTTTTAGAGGAAACAATCCTGAGTGACTTGTTGGAATGAACGGGATACACCTAAGTATACCAAAGGAACTCAGGGAGTTGATAGATGCCCTGCTGACAGCCTTTTTAAACATCTCACTGGAATCAGGATTACTCCAGAGGACTGAAGAAGAGCAGACATGGTCCCTTTACATCTGAGCAGCAGTATGAAGAGGCTAGCAACTCTAAGCAGGTCAGCCTCACCTCAGTGGTTGGGAAACTACTGGAAACACTGCTAAAAGAACGTTTGGTAGACTATCTTGACTCCAATGGGCTGCAATACCAAAGGCAGTGTGTATTCACCTGGGGGGGGGGGGAGTTACACCAGACAAATCAGATTAATTTCTTCAACTGGGTGTCCAGGGAAATGTGGCCTATCTGGACATTAGCAAGGCTTTTGACGCTGTGTCACACAGGAGACTGATACAGAAACTAAGAAGCCTTGTGTGGATTCCAAACTGGTGAATTGGGTTTAGAAACTGGTTAACAGATTGGTGACAGAGAGTGGTGGTTAATGACTCTCAATTTAATGATAGCAGAGTTACTAGTGGGGTGCCGCCATTCGCAGTACTGGTACACTCTCCAGTGTCTTTATAAGTGATATTGCACAAGAACTGGAATGGAAGGTATTTTTATTTTTTGCAGATGACACCAATATCTGTAGGGTGGACAATCAGGAGAGGTAGAAAGAATGCGTAGAGATCTTGGGAAGCACAAGGAGTGGTCAAGAGTGTGGCAGTTGGGTTTCAAAGTCAGAAAGTACAAAATTATGCACCAAGGGCATAGGAACCCAGGAGCTGACTATAGGATGTGAGGTGGGGGTGCTGAAGTCACTAATCAGGAAAGGACCTCAGGATTATCATACCTAATGACATAAAAGTGGCAGGGCAATGGGATGCAGAGGAAGAAGTATCTCCAGCACGAGGAAGGAAGTGGTGTTACCCACTTGGAGTATTGTGTCTAGTTCTGAAGGTCGCACCTCAGAAAAGACATAGATGTGGGGAGGCAGTCCTGAGGAGGGAAACTAAAATGGTACAGCGTTTACACCAAAAGCTTTATGAGGGCCTGAGGGATCACAACATGTACACCCTGGAAGAGAGGAGAGCAAGGAGAGTCATGACAGAGACCTACGAGTACCTCATGGAGGTTAACAGGGTGCAGGAAAGGGGTTTCTTTAAAATGACCGAGAGCACCAGAACCAGAAGGCATGCAATGAAGTGGAAGGGGGAGTTTAAGAGGGATGCGAGGAAGTTGTACTTCTTTGGAAGAGTGGTAGACACTAGGAATAGAGTGCCAGTGGAAGTGGGGGAGAGAGAAACAGTAAGGGGCTTCAAGGATGTGTTGGATAGACATAGGGGAATGTTAGTAAATAGGAAGGGAGGAGTGATGATTGGCAGAGACCAGTCAGGGTCATGGAGAGACTAGGCAGGGACCTTCTGGGCAGACTGAGTGGGCCAAGCGGTCGTTTTCTACCCACAAATTCTATGTTTCTGTGTTTCTAGACTAACCATTAAACTGCACCAGCCCCCCCAACCCCATCAAGCCTCATCTTTCAAGAGATCAACTGTTCACCCTAATAAAAGAGAACTGGAAAAACTTTGTTCTTCTTTACATCTGATGTAAAGCACAGTCCCAAAATGGATGCATCTCATACTGTAGCTGCTCAGATATCAACAAATGGATTAATGTCCAAATGCTTCTAATGTCTATCAAGTGGATGTGAATTTGTGTTATTCTCAAGCAGGGAGGCTAGAATGCTGTATATATTTCTACCACAACCACACTAAAAAAAGAATTACGGGGTAGAAGAATCATATTAATATCCATGACTATGAGACAGAAGGATTTTCAAGTGGAAAACTGCGCATGGGAAGAAAAAAACAATCCATGTTCTAAAGAATATTAAGAGGCAGTGCATAGGGTGCATTTCTGTAGTTTGTACTTCAGATTATATTTAATTTATGGAGGAATGCCTGAGAGGTTTAAAGCATTGTGAAAATGTAGATAGCACAGAAATCTTTGGAATTTTCTAATGCAGAACACACAAGGAAAAAAAAAATAATTTTCATTTAAAGGTGTTCTCTGCCCCACTCATTTAATATATTTCATCTTAAGTTACAAATAATGTACATATAATAAAATATTTTAATTCACAGTGTCTATTTTTAATGTTCTACTGAGCAACCTTGCTCCAGTAGCTGAGGGCTACAGAAAAACAGAGACTGAGCACACTCTATCAGAGGGTCGGCCAGTTTACCGTCAGGGCGAAAAGGACAGAACATCACTGCAAGGTGCTCCAGGCCTTAGAATGGCCATCCCTCAAAGCAAGATTAGCATATCCCTCCTTGAGCATGGTATTTAAGCTAGAACAACCCAGGGCCCCTGCTGGTCTATGAGATCTGCTTGCCTCCAAGATGAACAGACGTGAGCTCAGGTCTACCGATCAGACACTACTCGAAATACCGATAGCCAGATCATCCCAAGGTCAACGGTTGGCCAGGGTTGCCTTCCCCAAACTCTGGAATGATCTCCTGAGAGAGTTACAAGATAGTTCCTCTACTGAGGGTTTCAAGAAAGCACTAAAATTACACCTTGGGAAGAGGCTTCAGTGCTGCTGCCTCACTAAAGGTCCCCCAAAGGGATCCAACTAAGGGTGTTATCTCTACTGAAGAACACAACCAATAGGGAGGAAGGGTCCAAAAGCTAGATGGTAGTATTGATTCTTGCACTTAAATAGGTTGATAACTGTCAATAGTCTGTTTCTAACCAAAAGTCTGGATTATTGTTGTATTCTTTCTGTGCTATAATGTATGTTCATTTACTCTATGTAAGCCTTGCTGTACAGTACATATCAAAGCATTGGTTTTTCCCTCCCACTAGGTACACGTAACTAATCCCAGGTCGCCCCTGAAAAAGGGACCGCAAGGTTCCAGTGAGCCTACCCGGTTACCAAAATTTAAATAAATAAAATAAATTCTTCCTTTAGAAGAAAGGCCTTTAAAAAAAAAACACATCTGTCTGTTTCAGCACTGCATGTTGCTTACCCTAAATTAACCCTCTCCTTCCCATGCTGTCAAAAATCAGATTTATAATCCTGTTGGTCAAAGGGGAAACCCTTGTAGACTCTTGAAAGGAAAGGCTTTCATTTCACATTTTAGGTAATCTGAATTCTGACACTGCCATTTGCTCACCTTGATGGAGTTAAGCGAGTCCCAGTGCATAACCACCTACCCAATCTCACTGAAAAGAACACTGTCAGCCCTTCTTGCATCACATAATTTCAAGCTGAAACCTTAATGTGCCTGGGAATTTTAGCTGCTTCCTTTCTAAGTAGAACTGAAATGCATGCTAACGGTGCAATTATACCCAACCTTGTTTTGTTTCAAATCCTTGTTCTAATCTTACTGAATACTGTACTTCCTGATTATTAAATACACCCCCAAACAGTGCAGCCACTCATGATACAACAGTCTCCTTTCCTCTGACTGCATCATGAGTGGCTTGAATGTGTTTGGGGTGTTCCGATATCCAGGAGAGATGCAGTAGTAGTTGATCAAGGACTGTAAACATTTTTGTGTGGTAACACCACTATGGCGGGCAGTCTATTTTTCACTCTTAAAGAGTATAATGGAATCTGAATCAAACTGCTAGCTATGTCAGCGATCTCTACAGATTGTGCCCAATTTTATCATGTGCTTCTGTTTTTTTAAACTAAAAACACTCTGAGGCCTAAGGGGGTAGACGGTCTCTCTTTAACCTTTCTTCTTGTTCCTTGTGGCTGCTGTCAAATGTTCTTAGATTATAAATGCACCTTGGGATACAGTGAATGTAAAAGATGCTGGAAAAAAAAAAACAAATTTGTTTCATTTAATTTCAACTTGTATTATCTCATGTTGTACCTTCATTAAGTCCTTAGGGAAAAATCACACAAGATGTTGTCTAATTACCATGACTGAGATACAGCACTTGTTCAAGGTTTTTTCAATTTGTTCAAATACTAATGCCATGGGAGGTGTGAGCCATTTTGTGACAGATGTGTACAATATTTTAGTCCTGTAGAATCCTGTTTCAGCCGGCTTTCTTTTTAGCTCAGGGTGACGGGTAAAGACCTCTGGAGTTCCCTTGATGAGGCAGTGAGCTTCATCACAGATCCATTTAGAATCTGTGGAAATTATTTAGAACCGTTGGCCTGTATACTTTGTCAAAATCCTGCTATTCCTGGTTTTCGGGTAGGGGGTAGGAAGCGTAAGTTAGTGCTTTAAGCTGATGATTATTTGATTTATTTGACCAATCTGGATGCCTTTCTCCTGCCTTGTGGTCTTCTTTTTCTGATTTTGGCCAACCAGTATATTATAGTTTGACTACCTTGAAAACAAAAGTTCTTTCTATTTATTATACCCCTTCTGATGATATCAAAAAAACATTTCCCATTTAATTGGAACGTCTCCTGCTTATCATATTTAGGAGTTACACTTGCCCCAGAGCATCAGCAGGTCTGTCATATCAATTATGATGTATTTACTGAAAAGCTGCATAAAGACTTTGCGACCTGGTCCCATCTATCACTGTCTCTCATTCAACAGGTTACTTGTATTGGAGTGGTTGTCCTTCCTTGCTTTCTTTATCTAGCTCACACTTTGCCACTTACTCCCCCTTCTTCTTATTTTACTATGTGGCAGCAACTGATTTCTTGATTTATCTGGCAAGGGAGACCCCCTCAGGTCCGATATAAGGTTTTAAAATTACCTATCCAATTAGAGGGTATTGCCCTTCCTAATTTGTTGCTCTATCATCAAGCAGCACCGTTGCACACTGTGCTGTACTGGCTTCTGTATAGTTACCAGAATCACTGGATAACACTGAAGCTACAGGTAGCAGATCTTTCCTTTTTTCCCTCTTTCGCTTTTGACCTCCCTACCTGATCTTAATCCAATGTATGACCCTTATACTGCTAATACTCTTGCCTTGTGGTTTAAACTACTGGAACTGGCCTGATTTACAGTGTTATAGATACAGGTTTTTCTCTATCATTGGAACAGCAGATTTTACTCCCTGCGAAGTTAGATTTAATGTATCTCAGGTGGTCTCATCTGGATCTCAGCTATTGGCATCAATTCTTACAGGACATAGACATACTTTCTTTTGCAGATGTCTTACAACAATATCAGCTTCCCCCGACTTCATTTTTTAGATATCTACAGGTTCAGGGTTATCTCAAAACTAGGTTATGACTGGATTCTCAATATCCTGATCCTCCTGCGCTAGTTACTTTTGATAGCCCATTCCATTATGGGGGAACTTCAAGCTGTGCCTCTCATTTCTCAGTTATACAAAGCTCTTCAGCATCTCCAGTCAAGTTCTACTGACCATGTTTTCATAGGTATCATAGGTGATTTCAGAGCAAAGAAGACTTACGTCCATTGTGCTCGCTTGTTAATTCTAATTTTGAAACACCCTATTTTATTTGCTTTGCAATACTTATCCAGTTTCTTCTTGAACTCAACTGTTGTCTTACTTGTGACTACCTCCTCAGGTAGATTGTTCCATACTGGAATAACTCTAACACTAAACCAGTGCCTTTTTTCGTGGTCTTAAAATTGCGCCTTGTTGCCATGATGATGACCTAGTGTCATATCACTGTTCCCTCAGGGTAAGTCCCAATTTGACCCTTAGCTCTGCATCTTTAAGTGCATTATACACCATACACATGGTCCCTCCTCAGCACCTATACTCCAACGTGAACATCCCCAAGTCCTCCAACCGATCCTCATAGCCCTGGTCCCTAACATCCGCTACTAACCTGGTAGCCCTCCTCTGAACCCTTTCCAATCTTCCTATGTCCAACCCGTAACCAGGTGACAAGAACTGTGCACAATACTCTGGCTGCGGCCTCACCAGTGCACCGAAGAGAGGCACAATCACTTCCCTCTTCCCACTCTTTATATGTTTCTTGACATTTATAAGAGTACTACTAGCAAATTTTATAACCTGACTGCAATGCTAGTAGAACTTGAAATCACTTGTCACTTTAACCCCCAAATCTCTTTCCTCCACTACTTTGCCCAATTTCTGTCCATTTAAGAAGTAGTCAGCTTGATTATTTTTATTCCCAAAGTGCATCACCACACATTTGCTGGTGTTAAAGGATAACTTCTTATCCCTTACCCAGCTTTCTATTTTGAGTAAGGCTTTTTGCAACTTTATCACATCCTCACCATTTCTGATAGTAATGCCAATTCTAGTGTTGTCTGCAAATTTGGTTTCCCAGACATCCTCTCCTCCAGATAATGAGTGTATATAGATATTAAACAAGCAGGGCCCCAGAACAGATCCCTGGGGAACTCCACTCTCCACTCCCAACCAATCAGAGTAAACTCCCTTTAAACAGACCCTCTGCTTTCTCTCACTCAGCCAATGCCTTAACCCAAGTTGTAATATACCCCGGTATTTTATGTTCAATCAGAGCATCAATCAATTCACCATGTGGGACCTTGTCAAATCCTAGAACACCACATCCACAGAGACACCCTCATCCAATGCCCTGCTGATGTGCTCATAAAACTCCAAGAGATTAGTTTGGCATGATAACCCCTTTTTACACCATGCTGAGCATCGTCCCAATCCCCTACTGAATCCTGAAACTCCACCATTTGATCCTTTACAATAGATTCCAACATTTTCCCCAGTACAGTAGTCAAGCTGACAGGCCTACAGTTGCCCACCTCCTGTCTAGATCCCTTTTTATAAATAGGGATCACATTTGCCTTTCACCAAACCTCAATCACCTCCCCGTTATCCAAAGATTTCTGAAACAGTGATGTTATAGGTCCTGACAATTCTGTTGCCAATTCCCTTAGGACCCTAGGATGGATTCCATCTGGTCCTTGAGATTTATTCGGGTCTAGGTGCTTTGGTCTATCCTCAATATCGTTTTTGTTTAAAATAATTTTATAATCTGTTTTAGTCAGATGATCTCTAATATTTTTAAACTTATTATTAAATAGTGATGAGAAATAAGTATTGAAAAGCCCTGCCATAGTTTGGCAATCCTCAACTAATATACCATCCTGATCCTTAATGGGCCCCACTGAAGTTTGACATCCATTTTTGTTATTCATATATGTGTAAAAGGATTTATGGTTATCTTTCACTTTCGTAACCAGGTTTAGTTCATGTTTTTGAGTTGCCTGTTTTATGGCACTTTTAGTTTCTTTTAATAATTTTTTATACAAGGCCCAATTTTTGGCACACTCACTTTTCCTGGCTTTTATATAAGCTCTTATTTTCTTTTTGATCAATTTGCTAATTTTGGGAGATAACCACAGGGGAATTTTTCCTAAAGCATTGTACTTCTTTCTTATTGGGACATACTTATCAATTAAATCCATAATTTTATTCTCCAAACTATCTCAGTTTTTCACTAATGATCTATTTTCAAAAACCTTTTTCCATCCCCAAATCAAGAGTTCTGTTCTCATATCATTAAATTTAGCCTTATTAAAATTTTGAACCATGGTTAAGCCAAAATTGTTTGAACAGACCCCGCTTAAATCAAAATTTATCACACAGTGATCACTTGAGTTGAGTGGTGATGAAGGACTACACTTCTTTATTTGGTCTCCCATATTGCTTAACACAAGGTCTAATATTTTATCCCCTCTAGTGTTATTTCCTATATACTGATCAAATCCAGCTAATAAAAAGGAATCCAGATACTTTAGCTCATAGGATGTCTCCCCTGTTTGCCTAGTCCAATTAATACTGGGAAGATTAAAATCTCCTAAAAGTATAATATTTTCTGTAATCTCTAAGGAGTCCAAAAATTTTAGCACTGCCTCATCATCTTGGGTAGAAATTGAAGGAGGTTGATAAATTACCCCAATTTTAATATTAGGTCCCTTAGCTGGCAATACCCTAATCCACACATGCTCTATGCCTGGTATTTTTGGGACTTCAATAGCTACTGATTTTATTTTGCTGGATACCTACAGTGCGACACCACCACCCTTTTTATCCTCCTTATCCATATGATATAGATCATAACCCTGTATGTGATGGTCCCAGGTGTCAGTGGATGTCCACCAAGTCTCTGTTATGGCACATATCTGGATGTTGTCAGTATTTAGTAAACAGGTTAATTCCTCAAATTTGTTTGTTAGACTCCTGGCATTTAGGGAGAGGCATTTCCAGTCCTGAGAGCCCTTAGAGTTCTCATGTGAAGTTGAAATCTTCACAGATGTCCTTAAAGTTTAATGGTTGCCCCTTCCACCTTTGTACTTAGCTTAAAAAGTTAACCACTTGATTTTAGATTTCCTTAGCTAATATTCTAGACCTATGTTTGATTAAATGTAGTCCGTCTTTCCCAAATAACCCTAGGTCCCTGAAGGTGTTCCAGTGTTCGATAAAGACAAAACCTTCCCTATGACACCACCTTTTCAACCACCTGTTCAGCTGTATAATGTCCTTTTGTTTGTTCATCCCCTCACAAGGTATGGGCAAGATCTCTGATATTAGGATACGGGATCCACGTAACCTCAGATTTTCCCCGATGGCCTCAAAATCCCTTTGGATTTCTATTAATGCCCTTTTTCCAACATCATTTGTACCTACATGCAGTACCGTGACTGGATTTTTAGTATTTTCCAACAGTCCTGGTAGCATTTTACAAACATCCCCTATCCCTGTTCCTGGTAAGGTACTAACAGTAGTTGGCTCATTCCTACCCTGACATATTATCCTATCAATATTTCTAATCATGGAATCACTCATTGGCAGATTTATCTTAATCTAGCTGTTACTGAGCAGCAGTGGGAGTACATTCTTCTCCATACTCACAAGTTAACCTCCTCCCTTTTCTGGCATGAGTTTTCTAGGAAAATTCTTATCAGATTTTTTTATCACCCCCACTAGGCAAGTTAAACATTTGCCTGCCTTAGGAGCTCATTGCTGGAGGGGATGTGGCCAATCTTCTGTGGCTTTAGCCCATATTCTTTGGTCCTATCCAGTACTAGCACCCTTCTTTTAGAAGCTCCAGTCAGACTTATTAGATCTGGGGGGCCTGGGGCTGCTCCTTACTCCTACAATTTTTCTTTTTTTCATTCACCTGCTACTAGTAAATTGTTACATATTTTATTGCTTGCAGCCCATAAGGCCATTACCAAGTGTTGACTATCCTCCCAAATCCCCTTTATAGTTCTTTGGTACAATATAGTCTGTCAAATTTAATATATGGAAAATATCACAGTTAGACTCTACAATACACTTCAGTCCTTTGAACTTTTATGAAAGCAACGGGTACTATATATTGAGTGGAAAAAGTCTGATTTTGTGCCATAACTATGTTGTCTGGTGGCTTCCTCAATTGTATCTGTCTTAGCACTCTCCTATTTTTCTTTTAACTTGGAATGTTTTTTGTTTACTTTTAACCTGATGGCTATTTCTGCATGAAGATACTCTGACCACTATGCTACTTCTATGTATAATATTTACTTTGGCTTTTTATTGGTGACTTGCCTTTGGATCTCCAGTTATATCTTAATTGCATATCATTATTTTGTACAATAAAGAGTTAAAGTTGAAAACAAAAAAAGAATCTGTGAAAATAAAGATTTGAGGAGGAAATCTTGCTTTGTCTTCAGCATGGCTGCAAGAGGTAATATGCTGTTCATGCTCACAGAACTATCAGCACTGTACCTTGCTACTCTCCTTGCACTGCTCTACATGCTAGGAATACAAAATAATTCCTGAGCAGTAATATTATTTTTGATAGATCATCGACAGTCACACAGCATAAAATAGCTGCAGTTGGGTCTGGCTTTTAAATTCATTTAGATGTTGACTCAAGAAGTATGGATTGTTTTATTTTTAAACTACTTTCATTTAGTCTGCTCCCTGTGTTTATCCCTGTTCCACTTGCTCCCCCCCCACACACAACCTGGGATCGCTATAGAGGCAGCTATGCCCCAGATCTGAAGGCAGGCAATCTGCTGCCTTCATGGTCAATACCAATGCTGCTCCTTAACTGGTTAGCAAACATTTCAATTCTTTATTTTTTCCCTTTCTTTATCCCTTATCATTGGTGGGTGCCCACCCTACCCAGGCACCTCTTGACCCCATAATCCTCTTTCTTTGTTGCTTCCTGCCTCCCAAGAGGGCTGATGGGCATGCTTCTTCTCCGTGCTGGACTGCATTGAGGTTGGAGCAGCTTTCTGCATGTCCTTGAGATATGGGAAGGCAGCAGACAGTAGGGGGTTACAGGGTCTGAGACTACCACCGTCATGCTGTGTGCCACCCGGGATTTTCCTTTGTATTTTCATCCATTTCTTGGGATGCTTCCAGCTGGGACTTCAGCGTGCACATGTGGACTCAAGGCATGCAAGCACACTGGAGTCTGACAGCTTTCCGTTTCCTATCAAGTAGCACCAGCTGAACATCCACCTGTGGTCACCCT
The DNA here is from genome assembly GCA_016271365.2 of Neoceratodus forsteri. NCBI lineage: Eukaryota > Metazoa > Chordata > Ceratodontiformes > Ceratodontidae > Neoceratodus > Neoceratodus forsteri. The sequence goes on from CM028133.1 coordinate 3,167,309, forward strand.
GTTAATGGTATAGCAGCTGAGCTGCCAACCCACCCTTCATTGTAGAGGGCCACGTTCTCTAGGATGCTCAATTCCCAGACCCCTGGCTAACCCCAGATGACCCAGGCTGGTTCTCAAACCCAGGCTGCTAGCATCAAGAGGAGCAACCCTACTGCTGCACTAATGGGCAGTTCTTAAGTTTGGATGCTTTAAAACAAAAAAGCAACAGCACTGATCTTTCCTAATCAGGTAATTTGCTGGAGTTCTAAAGTCACAACAAAAGTTGGTTAATATTATACAATAACAGGCCCCCACTTGAAATCCATGGTTAAATTGGGCAGGTGCCCACATGAACGTCATTTCATCACCTCTTAAAACATTGCATGAGAGGTCCTGCTCCTCTGGCCTCTTTCTCCACTGATTACTAAAGGAGAGTTCCACCACCTCCAAATGACAGTTTAACGGGTGCATGCAACTACACTGTGGAGTAATACCATGGAACACAATTCTTTTGGCTAAAGGTACCTTAGGAAGGAGCCCAATAATAGAAATGAGCTGCTGGAGGGAGGAAGGCTGGATGGTGACAGCAAAAAAAAAAGGAGCTTCTGAATGAGACTGAAGGAAACTGGATTATGTTGCCCAGGAAGAGGGTATGGCAAGATGCTTCCATCCATTAAATCATAGGCTTTGCTTTTTAATTTAATGGGCATATGCAACCACACTGTTAAGTAATGCTCGTGCAGCTTGTTTGTAGCTAAAGACTAGCTGTATGGTTGGATGTTGACTGTCATTGTACTTACTTTGGCTATTCACCCTCTCTGTCTCTCTATGTGAGTGCCACCCAGTTGGATTAGAGGAAAGGTAATGGAACCCTCTTGAGAAGGGCTGCACCCTTACAGGTGCCAAGGGAATGTAGGAAGAAGTACAGATCCACAGGGCAATGTGACCTGCAGATGCAGATGAGCAATGTGATGGCATAGACAGCCAAGGACTAGGAATGAACGATAGCAGACTGAGGCATAATTTCCAGTGGAGAGATGGAAAGGGAGGATTACAGGAGAAAGTGAGCCACCATCCAACTTCAACTCTCAGTGAAAATTCTAATACTGGGTAAAATGGTGCAAAACAATTACTTTATAGTTTTGGGCATTCAGGAGAGAAAAGAAAATCCAGTGGAGGAAAACTTGTCCATCATCTCTCCTGGCATGGGTACTATTATTAGGTTCACTGTGCTAATTTGGAATTCCAGTTGGGGGGGGCATTTGGAGGGTCTCCTCTCACTCTGTCTTTCTAAAGAAAACATTGTGGGAGTGCCTTGAGTAGATTCTGCAGCCATAGGAGGTACCTTAAGGAAGGAGCCTCCACAAAACATGGACCAAGAAGAGAGTGACTGCTGAAAGGCTAGCACCCAACCACGAGACCATGAGGAGACCTAACCTTGACTAGATATTAAAGGAAATTAAAGGAAGGGGATATGGAATGAGACTAGATAGACCTTAGGCAGATGCATGGAGAATAGCTTTCATAGGTCTGCACAGCTAAGGGAGCCCATGTGGGTATCAGATCCTACGCTCTAGCAGCTGAAGTCTTAAATACTACAACATAAGGTGCCATTGACTGTTAGTCTACATGGATGAAGCCTCCTTCAGAGTGCAAGACTTCCTCACCAGCTGGTAGGACTGCTGGGATGGGGTGCTGGAAAAAAGCTGCCAGAAAAGGATCACCACCCAGTGAGGGACTCACCATCAAGATGTAGACTTCAAGGGGAGCCAGTAAGCAGGGAGAGGGAATGATAATGGCCAGCAGGAATGCACTCATAAGGCCTGATGGCATCATGCAGAAATGGACTGACTGAATGATGGTGCAGAGGAATGACTGCATGTTGATGCAGAGGAATAACTGCATGTTGATGCAGAGGAATGAATGATAGATTGATTTAGACTGAATAATGATGGCTAAAGAATGACATGTGTGATAGTAAATAAACTGAATGACAAGTGACCAAAAAAAAACACCCAGCAGTAAGTAGGAGTTGATGGAAGATGTAGTACAGCCATGACTATAGGGAAAATGCTGAAGCAGACTGAGTAAAGGCAAAAATGGTTTAGGAAGGAATGTCTAGGAAAGGCCCTATGAATCAGCTGTGTTATATTGTAGCTGCTGACTGAGAGAGCATAGGGGTGCATGCACATAGAAACATAGAAGTTGACGGCAGATAAGGACCGCAAGGCCCATCCAGTCTGCCCATTTCTTTTTCTACCTTATAAATGTGCCATCGGCCTTTGCTCTGTCAGTGGCCTATCTATTCATAGTCATTTGTATTGCTCCCTTATGCCTATCCCATGCCTGTTTGAAGCCCTGCACTGTATTCATAGCCACCACTTCTTGTGGTAAGCCATTCCATGCATCCACCACCCTTTCTGTGAAAAAGAATTTCCTCACATTCCCCCTTAATCGGCCTCCCTCTAATCTCATGCTGTGTCCTCTTGTCCTGCTATTTTTCTTATATTTAAACATGTTAGACTCTTTCACCTTGTTTATGCCCTTAAGGTGTTTGAATGCCTTGATCATATCACTCTCTCCCTCCTTTGCTCAAGGGTATACATATTGAACTCCGTTAATCTGTCCTCATATGTCTTCTGATGCAGTCCCTGCACCATTTTGTTGCTCCTCTCTGGACTGCCTCAATTTGGTTAATGTCCTTGTGAAGGTGTGGCCTCCAATACTGCACGCAGTACTCCAGATGGGGCCTAACTAGGGGCAGTCTTGTACAGAGGATTATTACCTCCCTCTTATGACTTGTGATACCCCTACTAATACACCCTAACACCCCTAGCCTTACCTACTGCTTTAGAGGTCTGCTTGGATGATTTTAGGTCATCAGTGATGATGATGCCCAAGTCTCTTTCTTCCTTGTGACTGCTAGCAACTCCCTCCCAGCCTATAGGTGGCTTCAGGGTTTCTCTTCCCTATGTGCATGATTTTGCACTTCTTTGCATTAAATCCCAGTTGCCACTCTTCTGACCATTCTGCTAGTTTATCCAGATCTCTTCTCATTCTGCCCACCCATCTGGATCATCTACTCTGTTGCAGATCTTGGTGTCATCTGCAAACAGACAAGCCTTACCGCTAGTCCATCTGCAAGGTCACTAATGAAGATGTTGAAGAGGACTGGCCCCAGAACTGATCCCTGAGGTACCCCACTTGTGACTTGCATCTCTTCTGACTGTATACCATTTATCACCACTCTCTGTTTTCTGCCCGTCAACCAGTTTGCCACCCAGTTGACCAACTTCTGACCCACCCCAGCCTACCCAGCTTATTTATCAATCTTCTATGTGGAACAGTGTCAAAAGTTTTGCTGAAGTCAAGGTAGGCGACATCAATTGCTCCCCCTTGGTCCACCACTCTGGTTACCCAGTCAAAGAAATCTATGAGATTAGTTTGACAGGACCTTCCTTTTGTAAACCCATGCTGTCTTGGATCCTGTGCCCCTATGGATTCCAGGTGTTGCACTATCCTTTCCTTAAGGAGTGCCTCCATAATGCCCCTGGGACTTTAACTCATGGTTGAAGAACCGGTGCTGTGAGGAAGGGTATGGATTCATTGGTGACTAGGGACCCACCTGGAGGGATGGGGACTTGTTCAAGTCCGAGGGCCTGCATCCATCCTGGAGGGGAATCCTAGTGCTCAATGATAAGTTTAAATGCTACATGGACAAGCATTTAAACTAGCCAATGAGGGTGGCAGGCCAGCAAGGAGGGTACCTTATTGCCCACCCATGACAGCTAGCAGTGGAACTAGTGAACATGAGGAGGGGATGTGTCTACAAAACAGTGTGCAAAAGATGGAGATATGCACCAAGGGGCGAACAGGCAAAAATGGGGCAAAATTCAAAAGAAAGGCAGACAGCAGGGAGAACCAGGGATAAAGGACAACAAGGGAGGTAGCTGGAGTAGAATAGCTAAACAGTCCAGGGAGTTCACATCATGGAAAGCCATGTGTGCCAATGCCAGGAGCCTTAGCAACAAGATGGAGGATCTGGAGGCTGCCATGGTGCAGTCGGACCTGGACATCATGGTCATCAAAGAGACCTGGTGTAATGATAACCATGACTGGGAGATGGCCATACCCAGCTACAACATATTCAGAAGAGACAGGGCAAGCAGGAAGGGAGGAGGAGTGGCACTTTATGTGAAAGATGGCATAAAGGCCACAGAGATCCAGGAGGAACAAAATGGGGGAGAGAGACTGTGGGTAAAGCTGGAAAGGAAAATGGGGTCAGCCACTTGCATAGGTGTGGTCTATAGACCACCAGCCCAGGAGGAAGAAACAGACAGGGAGTTGGTGCTAGCAATCTAAAGAATGGCAGACAAGGGGGAGGTGGTGCTGGTTGGAGACTTCAATATTCCAGATGTGGACTGGAGTCTCCCAGCAGCAGCATCAACCAGGAGCAGATTTATCCTGGACTCCCTTCAAGGTACCTTCCTTAAGCAACTGATCATGGAACCAACTTAACAGAAGGCAATACTGGACATCATGCTCACAAATGGGGACAGTCAGATGGGGTAACAGTAAGGGTACACCTGGGGAACAGTGACCACCGGTCACCGTGGTTTGAAGTCACAGAAGAAGCAGAACCAAACCCCACAAAAACATGCATCCTCGATTTTAGTAGGGCAGACTTTGGGAAAATGGGACATGCTTGAAAGAGGCAGTAATGGGATTGGGGAGGGAATCAGCGGTGAGGAACAGTGGGCAACATTTAAAACAGGGATTACAAGAGCAACAGAATTATGCATTAAGCTGATTAGCAAGGGGAAAAGGAAGAGGAGGCCATTATGGTTTTCCAAGGAGGCAGCAGAGAAAGTGAAAGCCAAAAAGATTGCATTCAGGCAATACAAAAAGATGCAGCCAGAAGGGGATAGGGAGAAGTACCAGAAGAAGCAAAGGGAAGCAGGGAGGTCAGTAAGGGAAGCCAAAGCTCAGACAGAAGAGCACATCACAAAGTCAGTGGGTAGAGGGGACAAAACTTTTACAAGTACATAAGTAAAAAAAGAAGGGCAAAGGGAGGGATAGTGAAGCTGAAGGGGAGGACTGGGGCTACCTGGAGGATGACAACAGTAAAGCTGACATACTGAACAGATATCTCTTCTCAGTCTTTACTGAGGAAGAGTACGGTAATGGGCTTAAGAAGAGTACAAGTAGTGGGAACAGAGCAGAAATGGACACAAGTCCCTCTACATGGAAAAGGGTCCTAAAGGAACTGGAAGGAATAAAGGTTGATAAAGCAATGGGGCCAGATGGGATGCACTGCAGGATTTTAAAGGAACTAACAGAGGTGGTGGCTGAATCTCTGGCAATCCTGTTGAGCCTATCACTGGAAACAGGAGGTACCCAAAGACTGGAGGATGGCAGACGTAGTCCCCTTATACAGAAGAGGGAACAAAGAGGAAGTGGGGAACTACAGACCAGTTAGCCTGACCTTGGTAGTGGGAAAGATCATGGATTCACTACTGTAGGAGAGATTGGTGGAACATCTGGTTGCCAACAGATTACAGAACCCAAGGCAGCATGGTTTCACGGGGGGGGGGTCATGCTAGACCAACCTCATTGAATTTTTTGACTGGGTGACAAGGGAGATGGATCAGGGGAGGGCAGTGGACGTGGCCTATCTGGACTTCAGCAAGGCCTTTGACACTGTGCCACATAGAAGGCTATTAAAAAAAAATGAGGAATATGGGAGTGGGCAGGACAGTAGTTCAATGGGTGGGTAATTGGCTGGGTGGCAGGACACAGAGGGTGGTGGTAAATGACTGTCACTCCAATTCTCTCACAGTGCTTATAAAATGGATCTACTGAAAAAAAAAAATAATTCTATGGCTTGCCTGTAGTTATATGGGGAAGAGCTCCTCCCCCACACACTATTTAATCTAACACTGTACAGGTGCTCTGCTTAGAGTGAGTCACACTCGCTGTGCTCGCTCTGTGCTGCGTGCCGGGGGCTGGCTCTCCCCTCTGTTCTGTGCCCCCCCTGCCCGTCTGCCTGTCCTTGCTACATTTGCTTCATTTTACCTTTTTTCTTTTTTTTTTCTCATTTCTCCCTGCCCTCCCTCCCTTTTTTTTTTTTTTTTGGGAGGGGTTCTGCCTCACCTTCTGCCACAGCACCATAGTTTGTTCGCTTGCTCCCTCCATGGACCTCCTCAGACCACTGTCTTGCACTCTTCTTGGAGCCTCCTGCAATGTGACACCTCAAAGCTCTCTCTTGCTCTATGGCTATGCCGGTTACTTGCCTGCCATGCTCCAGACTTCTCAGCACCTGGGAGCCTTCGCAAAACATGTTCATTTCTCCTTAAGTGATTACTGCCAGATTAATACTGCATCCATGCTTTACAGTTGACTGTATATAGCGATGTTGCAATGTAAGGGCTTTTCATGAATGTTTTGGGACACGTTCTTATTGGGGGCTCGTAGATGCAGTTGACTCCGGTGATGTTCTTGACCCTCGCACTCTCCTTCCACAGCTCACACATACCAGGCATAATATACCGTGACAGTGGATTTGGTGTACATGGACTATGGAGACAGTGGTATTTTTTTTTTACTTCTCTGTCTCCATCTGCTTAACGACATATGGTAAAGGTTCATTCATTGTTCATCAACTCAGCACTCTCACTTAGGCTCTTACCAACTTCTGAGTTAAACGTCTTGAAAGTTTAATATTCCCCCTCCCCTTAACTCTAACCCAGGGCTCCTTGCAACAGCAAGGTTTAGTTAATGAATCTATACTAATACTGCTCTGGTTTCCTGGCCAGTTTACTGTTTGGGTTCAGGACCTGAGGCAACCTAGGCAGACACTAATTACTTGCACCATCCAGTATGCTAATCAGTCATTATCTCAATCATGGGGACACTGGCTTATTAAGATTCATAGAGCCATCACAGCTGCTACGTTTTCCTTCCTATGTTATAGCAGTTCTCATTAATTCACTACTTCACTCAGCCCTTCAGATACGCTACCATGGTGCGTTATGTATTTTAATGAGCAGCATTTGTAGTGCTACCCAAGCCATTGAGCAGACATTCAGAAGATCTTCATACTATTTGAAATGAGTGATGGACAGGAACACGTTTGGAGCTACGTTTCAAGTATGCAGTCAGGATGCTTATCATTTATCAATGGTCGCTGTCCCTAATGGATGGGCTTCAAGACTTGTCTATTAAAGGCATTTACCCGAGTCAGCTTGAACTACTGTCTTACTGCTATCAATTAAGGCATATGCAGTTTGTAGCTCACTACAGTTAATGTATTTTGCCTACCTACTTGAGGTCTGCCATACCACTAGCCACGCAGGACCCGGCTGGCTCACTTTCTGCTTCTGTCACTGCCCTACGTGGGGTCATGTGCAACCTGCTAACCTTGATGGGGTTAGCTGCTGCTCTCTCCTTACTTCACCGGCTGACCTACGTGTTGTCCAGCCGAGCATAATTGCCTTCATGGGGTCTACGTGCCTTTCTGCTCATTTTAACGGCTGACCTACATGTGGTCCAGCCACACAGCTTACACTTTGTATGGGCCTAGCTCCCATTTACTTCCTTGGATGCTACCTACCAGGATGCTTCAATTCATTCATGCCTACTACCACTCTCATTATCTGCTGGATTCTTAGCTGAGCTCTATTCCATTATGCCTCATAATGGCTCAAGCTTTAAACCTAACATATTTCAGTGCCACATATTGTTAACTGGTTTACGCTGCTAACTCACCGCCTTTGTCTCCTTCTGCATTCTGTCTTCTTGATCATCTGGACTCCATATACCTGTTTCGCACTCTATGGGGGCCTGGAGGTTCCACTATTACTACTCAACACTTGCCTCACCCAACTTCGGAGACTGGAAGTTCATATACTCTACTCTATGTCCTGCAGCCTTCTCTCATAGCTTTCAGGAGCTCCTTGTTCCACTTGGACATACATCTGGCTTAGGGTGAACATTCGCCATCAATCCTTGGATGCTTCTGTCTGCACTTGCTTATGTAATCATTGTTTATGCAAATCATCATGTCATGCCACCGCCATCCCTCGGCTTCAGCCTCTGGGATTCTTCAGCACTCGATTTTGCATTCAGCCTTGCAAGTCTCAGCATTCAATGCTCATTATGATCTCAGCATGCCATGCTTACTCAGACCATGGGCTCTCTGCTCTCAATCATTATACCATCCTGGCTTCCCTAATAGTATACGTATGCATCGCTCTATTAAAGCCTTATTGCTCAGCAATGAAAAGCTCTTCATTGTACACGCTTATTTACATTCTCTCAATGCTCTCCACTGAGTACCTACATAATCTATTCAATACAATTCCTTTTAATCATCAGGATTTTGTTTTACATCTCCATCGCTACCTCCATGTCAAAGCCTGAGGTCCGATTATTCCATAATACTCCTCTGCTATTATATCTGCATCATGCAGGTTAATTTTACTACTACTACTGCTGACCTATGTACAAGTCTACTTATTTATACTATCTGATCATACTTACCTGCTTCACCCTTACAGGGCCTAGAGGTTCATCATAAACTACCTCGCCTATTCTATGACCTGCTTTGCCCCTCAGAACCTGGAGGTCCATCTAACATTTGTCTATCCAATTGCACTAGGATTTATTAAAATTCACTTACTTGTTTTTCCCACTCCAGACCACAGGTTCCTACTGCTCCACCCTTTCCAGATCGCACAGCCTACTCCTAACTCCTGTGCTTCATCACCAAGGCCTTCATTTGCAAGCTTGTCAAATGGAACACAAACCAACACTCCTCATACTCTGGGCTTGGAGATTTAGCCAACTGGTTCCTGGTTCTTCTCAGAGAAGCCTTCCTCGATTTCTGGATTGTTTCATCAATGCAACTTTCGATGCTTGGAATCATTATGTTCGACCATGGATTCTAATCTACTATCAGATTCTGCCCAGGACATGGATTTCTTGGACTAGGAGTTCATTAGAAGGATGCTGCCATCTTCACTGACACGCTAATGTCAGTACTTTCTTTCACCTTCCTGCTTTCCCTGGATCAGGATCTATTACTTGGAGTCAGATTAGCCAACAACTTAAAATCTTATTTAGGATTATCCTCCTTTAGTATGCCCAGAAGGACAGGTAGGTCAGTAGCCATTGGTCCTCAGAGGTTTCAACCCAAGGGGGTTTTCCTCTCCTGCATGCTACTGGACACACTCTCCAGAGTTGGAGGAGATAATCATTCAATAATTGTTTGATACTTATAATTTTTGGGGGGATATCTTCCTACTCGACTAAGCAGTCTTCCTAAGGTGGGATACAGAGTAAAGCCAAAACATCAAGTATTATCAACTTACTCACCAGCTTAAACAGTCAAGCACCATGCCTATACTATCCAGTTTACAAATACTGTAACCATTGACTTACCCAGATCTACAGAAGTGCCTAAGCACTTATTAAATCCTACTACTAATACTGTGACAGCATTGTCCTACTTCTGTTGTCCTCTATAGCCAAGCACAACTTACATTAAACTGCAGTAAGAAGCATAAGCACTGAGCTATGAACCACACATAATGTCAGTTTAGCAGGATGGTCAATATTTCTGAACTGCACAGCTTTGGAACCTTCTGCTTCCATCAGGAAGTGGGATTCTCCATATCCATTTTACAACAAGGCTAAGGATAGCTCGTTTCTACAACAGAAAGGGCTATATAATAAAATACATCAACAAAATATAAATCAACTTATAATAGGTGTAATGAAACAAACAAAAATGACATTAGTAAATATGTACAACTCTGTCATTTAAATGATGGGATATAGCCAGGGCATGCCTGATCACAAAGCCACTCTCGGAACTGCACCTTAAAGAGGCTGTCTACTCTGATTAACTTTGATAGGAAAACTGTAGAAGTGAATTCTGGAGGATGGGGCTGCTACAGAAACATCATATTCTCCACAGATTTTGAATGAAAGTGAGGAAACTGAGTAGCCTCAGATCCCTGCAGTAAAGGGCACTGGCTATCCAGTGATATGGGCAAAGCAAATAGAGTGACTCAAGATGATTGGCTTAATTTGCACAACTGCAAAGACAGCAACTATGGAAGAATAGCGAGGGCACATGAATAGCGAGGTAGGGAGAACAGAATAGTGAAGGTGAGGGGGTTAGCAAGTGTAGAGGTAAGAGGTTAAGTAGTTGGATTGAGAGGGCTGCTGCCGAGCTGGCCACCTGGTGTGGTGGTTATGGTCACCACCTATGGTATGCATGGATCCGGGTATGGAACTGCATGTAGGTGTGTGTTTTTTTTTACCTCTGGATGTTGTGGTTTACTTTTATATTTTTTTATAGCTCTGCTGTTCTCCTCAGGTTGTTTCCCCACTCGCAGGTTATCCTTCCTGCAATGTTCGTCCCCTCAAGTGTTTGCCTCCCTCACCTTGTGTCCACCCCCTCCACTTATGTCCACCCCTTCCCCAGACTTTATTTAGTTTTTGTTTTCTGGGTAGGTGAGCTAGCCACGGAAATTACTATTTTCAGACATGACCCGGGAGGTTACAAACACAACAGTACAGTACAAGGCAAGGGCAAGAAAACAGTGGCAGGGTGAGGCTTTGACAGTAAACAGCATGGCACATTTTATGGAGATATAAGGCAATGTAAAAAACAATCTGAGATACAACAGCAAGATACAGCTTTTCAGTGACACAGTACAATTAGTGGATGAGGTAAAACAACCATAAGCACCTGACAGACAAGAAACTAGTACAAGTCCAGGGTAAGTGCCCAAAGCATATCAGACAAATACATTGCTGAAAGCTTAAGCTGCTAAGCTAGTAAATGGCTAAAAGTTCATATTACAAAACACTAATAGCAGTTAATGAAGATAGGAGTGGGAGGAGCAGGAGAAATGACAAGAGGCCAGTAGTAGGGGTAGAAGGAGCTAGTAGGAGAGAAGTTAGGATGGGTTAAAGCACAAACAAGGAGTAGGTTTACACAGCTGAGACCGATGGGCTTTCTTAAAGCAGGGATGGCTAGGTAAAGACTGGATGGCTAGGGGAAGGGAGTTCCAGAGTTTGGGGGTGGCACAGAAAAAAGCACAGGTTCCCTTGACAGTTTTGCATCTCGGAAACTGGAGTAGGGACTTATCGGAAGACCAGAGCCCGTAAGTGGAGGTTGGAGGAAGAAGGAGGGGCACAAGAGATGATGGGACATTGATTCTGATAATATTATCCACCAGCGTGCCAAAGGCGAGCAGTTGATAGTTTGAATGGGAGGGTCAGTTTAGGTCGGCGTATAGCTGACACCAATATTTTAGGTGTGGAGATGCTGAGGCATAGCAACAGATGGAGTTATATGACATGTTCCATTTGTGTAAGGATGCCTTTGAAGCATTAATATAAGTTGCTGCCCCATAAGCCAGTGAAGGGAGGAGAATACCTCTGGCAATGGCCAGCCTGGCTAAGGGTGTCAAGATGAGAATAGTCTTATAGGCGAGCCCACTTTTGGAGTTCACAGATTTACAAGTAGATATGATATGTTGGTCAAAGTCAATGGGCCCATCAAGCAGGATCCAAGGTATCTGAAGGAGCTTACAGCCATTAGTGGAGACCCATCAAGGCAGGAGACACTGAGTTGACTTTGAGCCAACCTAAGCTTTTCAGCAGTGCCAAAGACCATAGCCTAAATTTTTCCCCACATTAAGCAGGAGTTTGTGCCTGGAGAGCCAAGTCTGAACAGCATGAAAGGTGGAGGAGAAGCTAAGGTTAGTCTCAGACATGTTCTTAGAGTTACAGTACAGAACAAAGTCATCCGCATAAAGGAGAGATGAGCAGCGAGGGATGTCCAGAGTAATGTGGTTGATACAAGTTAAGAAAAGAAGGGGACCAAGGATGGATCCCTGAGGGACATCAATGTGTATGGATGCTGGATCTGATACAGCAGATTTGAATTTCACGACTTATGATCTGTTTGTGAAGTAGCTATTGAACCAGGACACAGACTGTGTTGAAAAGCCCAGAGATGAGAGCTTGGAGAGGGGAAGAGGATTATTGACCAGGTCAAAGGCTTTTGTGAAGGAGTTGAGAATCTTTAGTTGGCTGGTGCAGGGGGCATAATCCACTACATATAAAGCAGGCCATATTGTGGTTTGTATTGTCACCATTTTTGTATTCGGTGTAGGGCTGATTGCCAGTTTTGTTTTTGCCATTTCGCATGTGTCGATATGTGAGTCACTATTAAAGACTCGTTCATATCATATGGAATCGTGCACTACCTAAGCAGAAGGAGGTCATCCGCTCTTGGAGGTAGGTGGGTCCCAGCCTGTTAAGGGCACGACACGTCAAAATAATATTTTCTTTATTAAAATGTATCATTTTATTTCTAGTCCAATTAAATGAAGTCCAGAGTTGCATGACTATGTACCATTTCATCCGGGAACAGTAGTAACAAGTACTACTGCTATCTGACTGAAATAACTTAGTGGCTCACTAAGAATGCTATAATACTATAACACTTTTATTTGTTGCATCAGCTTACCCATCCATCAACTTACTCCAAATTCTCAAAATGGCATTTACAACAAATGTAATCAATTACAGACAGAGCTGTTTCATGAAGATACTGACAGAAATGCTGTTTTGACTTTCAAAGTTATCACCCTGCAGATGCAAAGAAAAATATACCATATGGGCAATTGTTACGTATAAGAAGGAACTGCAGTGAAGAGGAAGAAAAAATAATAGAAATGGCCAAAACATGCCAGAGATTTTTGAATAGTGGCTATAAAGCTGGGACAATAAGGAAAGCCATTGAAAGAGTTAATCATGTTGGAAGAGCAGAATTGCTGAAAGAAGAAAAAAATAAAGACATTGAGGGAGAGCATGGAATTTTTTTTTGCTCTACCTACAACCCTGCGTATAATGAAATAAAAAATGTAGTTCAAAAACACTGGGAAGTTTTAGGAGCAGATCTGTGGTTAACACCGTCTTGAGATAAGGGTCCCAAATTTGGTTATAGAAGAGGAAGAAATTTGAAAGATGTCTTGGTTGAGACTTTATTTAAAGGAGAGAGAAAAAACACATATCCAGACTTGATGTAGTGAATACCAACAGGCAACCATAAATGTGGTCGCTTAGCACAATGCAGCAGTACTATCAATACGAAACTTTCAATCATCCTAGATCTATGGGGGAAAAAAACATGACATAGAATATTTTATTTCTTGCACAACGGAGGGAGTTATTTATATGCTTACTTGTTCCTGTGGTCTTGTTTCATTGGCCAGACAAAGCATGCACTGAAAAAGACACATCAGTGAACATAAAACTACAATAACAACACAGAATTTAACTTGTGCAATGGCAAAACATTATGTAGATGTAGAACATGATCTGCAGCCTCACTCAGGCACATCAGATTGGAAGGGGTTAAACTCCCTATTCTTGGAGGTGATATTTTAAAACTTCTAACCCAGCAATAAGCGATTTGGATAAATGAATAGCAAACATTGAGTCCAGAGGGTTTAAATAAGGACAACGGTTTCAGTAGTTATTTGTAATAGCTTGCATTTATGAAACACGTTCCAAGATGTCAGCATATAGCATACAATATCATTTTAAATATTTTGTAAGTGTTTTTGTTGTATGTAGTAAGAATTTTTTGTAACAACTTCTATTGGTGGTTTAGACACATAACACATGTGTTTATTATGGTTGATATGGGCTACAGCTTCTCCAGCCTCCTAGAAGAACATTATGGTTAAAAATGAGACCCAGAACACAGTATGCTAGATCTGAGGAAGAGGTCATATGACCTCGAAATGTCAGCACATTTTGTCACATAAACAAGGAGGTTACCTGTGTTCAGATAACAGCAGCCGCAGCCACAGTGAAAGAGCTTCACACCAAAGCAGTAATGATATGTGCTGGCTAATGCTGGCTAATGAATGTTGCCAGGGAAGCCCCTACTAGCGTGACTTTTACCATGCCAATGAAATTAAGTCAATGTCCATGGAGAGGAAGAGCCAAAAAAGTAGATCGCATCAGAACGAAATCACACACAGGACTGGATTAGGCAATTGCATCACGAAGACTGCAAACTGGTACAGTGACTATGAACTGTTTTACAAATAATTGAAATATCGATTGCCTTGAACAATAATTAAAAGATTTAAATAAGTTTGCACTAAATAAGGTTTTGCACTAAAAGAGTTACTGAGGAAAAATGCAGAACACATATGCACCTCATGTTGTCTATTGTCAGAAATAAATTATAAAAGTTTGTTTGCTACATAAGAAAATAGTGATTTCCATTTTTTCTTGGTGCTAATAGAGCTGCTCCACTTCATGAAGCATACTTCCATGAAGTACCACTTCTATCTGACTAAAATAACTTAGTGGCTCACTAAGATTGCTGTAATTCTATAACACTTTTATTTGTTGCTTCAGCTTACCCATCTCTCTACTCACTCCAAATCCTCAAATGGTATATAATGCAGATATTATGTGCTGATATTTCCAAAGGGAGTTTTTAGGAAAGCAGCCCATTCCTCTACTGCTAGGCTCCCATTAGAAGTTACTCTTCCAAATGACAGTACATATTGATTTTATATGGATTGCTATGGCAACCTGGAATTAGTAATAACTTTGAAATCAATTCCAGCCTCAAGTTGAATACCTTTTAAAAAATGCAGTTTGAGGCTATTAGACAACAGATCTCTTAGAATCTGATCCCATTGTCAATTGGATTCTCATCCAGCCAGTTGGAGATCATCCAATCCTCAATGTACATCAGGCACGATACTAGACACAGAACAGAACAGTTGCCTTTGCCCTGACCAAGCGCAAAATAAAGCACAGATTGATATCCTCTGCATAACTATATCTGATACTGTTTTTTCTAATTATTCCCCAAAGGTAAAAGATACATATAAAAGAACACTGGGAAGAGAACTAACCCCCTATAGAATCCACAAGCCAAGAGCACCCTTGCGTGACAGAAGAGGACTCAGGCAGTTCCCAGGATCCACATCCTAGAAAGGACAATTCAAAAACGAATCACATGTGGGATTGACTAATAGTGTTATGGAAACTGGGAAGCAATGTTAATCAGTCACTCACTCACCAATTTAAAACAGAACTTCATTTATTTCATACTTTTTTTTTACCACCAAACCTAATGTTTCACTCAGCAGGGCTTTCCTGGGGGGGGGTATATTTTCTCCATTCCCTTATTAAGTATGATCTTTCATCAAATGAGTTAGTCTAGGCATCTGAAAGTTGCTTTTACTCTCCTGACCTGGAGAGGAGGATCCTGGTGACAGGATTAAGCAGGTGTCACAAGTTTTGTTGATAGGGTGGTGGGCAGAAGGGAGTAGGGAGTGATACTGGTAGCAGGGTTGAGCATCAACCACCAGTTTTAATTATAGGCTAGGGCCAGAGGGGGGATACTGGTGGTTAGGTTGAGCATCCACCTCCAGTTTTCCATACTAGCAGGTCCAGTAGGGATTGGGTATCATTGAAGGGGCTGAGTACCCATTGCTTGTTTTCTGTAATGGCTAGATCAGCAGGAGGGGTGAACTGGTGGCAGGGTTGACCACCTGACACTCTTTTTGTAGTGGCTGGATCAGGCAGGAAATCCCACTACCTGTTTTGCTAAAGGGTTGGTGGGTGTTGACATAGTGGGCACAGGCAGGAAAAGCCTGTGGCCATTGTACAACACCTGTACTATTCCATGAGAATCAAAGTACTAAACAGTAGCACATGTGAAAGTAACAAATAGCACCAGATTCAGTATGTGGAAGGAAAAGCAGGGGTAAGATTTCAACCAGGAATTAGGAAGTGCACAAGAAAACCTGCTTCCACCCTGCTTTTTCCAGCCTTGTGATTAGGCAAGGACGTCAAACAGAAAAGGAGGAGAAAGGCAAAGAGTAACCAGAATTAGGGATAATATTCAGTGCAGTATTTGGGAGCTGTGATAGGTGGAGGAGGAGCACTCCCCAAAAGCCCTCTAACAGCTTAGATGGATACGAATATATTCACATGCTTTTGCAAGCGAACATAATCAGCTGATTCCTATAAGAAACAAGGAAAACTGGCATATACTGTATGACCTATATTTTGTATATGTTGTAAGGACCAAGATACTTTGCTTTCAATGTTCAAAACACAGGGAAGTAGAGTAACACAGCTAAGCTGATCAATGAGTGTAGGAACATGTTAGAATATCTTTTCTATTTGCTATTTAGCACAGCACTGTATACTAATACATTAATTCTATGAATTGCAAGCACCTCATCATGGGTATGTAGATGATTTAGGTTGTGCAGCATCTCTGCAATTTCTTGTGAAACAAAGTACTTAACAGTAGCATGCGTAGAAGTAATAAAAACAAGAGCACAAATATGAATCAAAAGGCCCAAGAAAGGTTTCACTCAGCCACTTCCACCTTGCATTTTCAACCTTGTGATTAAACAAGACCTTCAAAGTGAAGAAGGTAAAGAAAGGCGGAGAGTGGGAGCAATGAGGAAAGAGATTCTTTATGCTGAAGCTGTGCTAGGTTTAGGAGACATGTGCACCCAAAACCCTCTCACAGCTCAGACTGATGCCAATGTGTTCACATGCTTTGTAAGTGAATGTAATGAATGCCTTAAAAAAATTAAATCTCGAGCCAGCCCAGTGGTGCTGAGGGCTGAGGCACTGGATGCCACACCTCATGCCACACTGGCAACCCAGGTTTGGGAATGGACTCGGGCCGCTGGGGGCTGGCAGGGGAGAGGAAGGATTGAGCATCCTATGACTGCTCTCCTTTCTCTGGGGCGGGCACAGGTCATACACCGTGCTGCAGCAGTGACTGGTGGAGGCCAGCTGCACTACAGTTGCATGCAGAGCTTAGGTGTGGGGAAGCACGGCGGGCATTGGCACAGACATGCTTAGGACACCATTGCATGTCTGGCTCCCCGGGGGAAAGAACAGTGGAAAAATGGCATGGTGATCTCATGGCTGATGGCCGTGCCCTGCATCTATGAGCATGAGCGGCACCTTGTCCCGGGGGGGGGGTGGCTGACCCCTATGGCATAGGGTGATTATCTGCGCTCCAGACTTGGCTCGGGGATGCGGGTGCCAGCGGCCGGAGGTCGTGGGCCCTCTCCACAGGAGTGAGAAAATATGCTATGATAAAAAAAAAATAAATCTCTTGCTTAGATTAAGATTCACAGGCCTGCCATTTTACATTTCCAAATGTGAAGATTTGTAACCTCAGACTGACTTGGTTGCTCCCTAGCCATTCATATGCAAGACAATTTTGACCAGATGGCCTTTTGGATTTAGGAAGTAACATTAAATTAGATGGATGGGAAGAACTGCAGAATTCCTAATTGAAATTTGCCTGCTCCCTAATCTCTTTCTGTATTTCTTCATCTTTTTCTGTTTCCTGTCTGCATGGTTTTTGAACTCAGCTCTGATTATAGTCCCCCCCCCACCCCATCACACCATTATTGATAATCCAGACAGTGCCATCATTGGTTTCGATCTTTAGTCACTTATTACTGTTGATATCATGTTTTGCATAAGTTACTTCCATGAAACTTGAGCCTTTCCAAGAGCTGCTCCTTTTTCATTGATGTAACATCCCATGCAAGTAGCTGTAGTAGCCGCCTGACTGATTGCCACCTATGTCACAGGTTAGCATGGCTACAGCAGTGCTATAGGGTGACAACATACAGAGTTAGGTTTACAGTCCTAGAAGACAGAGAGAGATACATACAGTACAGAAAGAAAACAGTGCAAGCAAATATGTCTTGTGAATGCTGTAGAGCTTTCCAACCTGTGTAAAGGTATTAATGTGTGAGTTGAGGTTGGAGAGCATTGCAAACTAACAACAAATCAAGAGTCAATCTTTTGTGTTATTTAATATAAATAAGCAGAAACACAAATCCATCAAGCCCAGTGGGAATCCATAGTTACATATAAACACTCACTGTGAAAACATTCGACAACAGACCTTCAGCCTACTGACTTCCTTTTCCCTCCAGGTACAGTACTTCATTTAAAGACATGATTAAATAATCAGACCTTCATTTAGCCAAATAACATCGCTAAGAATTAAATTTGTTCTCATTACTAATGACCTGAAGTACATCTCAGCTGTTAAAGATAACATACAGTAAGCCCCTTTTTTATACATTTAGTAGTATATCATATACCTCATAACAGAAATCATGGCTGCTGTTAAAATGTTGTATTTTGGACCATAGCTTGTATTGTGTTTAAGGGCAGTTTGTATTCAAGAATAGCATTAATTTAAAAATGTAACTTTTAACACATCCAGAATTTGAACAAGTGTATTTTAATGGTGTACTTCATAGCAAAATAAATATAAACATCAAGTAAGAGGATATGAAATAGAAAAAAATGATTACAATTAAAGAGGGAAACTGACAGGGGGATGATACAACTAAGCAGCAGTTGGGATAAAAAAACATCATCAACGCATTGCATACAGTAGATCTAATTTTGAATATTTCATCTAACATGATTGGAGGCTGCAGCTTATATTCAATGATTACCGGCTGAGGTGGTGGCATGTAACATTGTGGATTGTTTCAAAAAGGGGTGAGACAGGGCAAAGGGGAGGGTAAAGGGAGGGAAGGGGTGGGGCAGCTGCTGAATAGGGAGCTAACTGCAATCTCGAGTAGCCTAGATATTCTAGGATGGCCTTTTGCTGCTGGTAACTCTCATATGTTTGTATGTAAGGATGCTATTATGAAAACATTGCACTATGGCCCATAGCTTGTATATGAGGACAGTTTACATTTGAGGGTGACTTCTAATTAAAGATATAGGGCAATTTTTTATTTGGGTATGTGTTAAGTATAGTCAATGAACTCAGTGTATTACTGTGTGTTTGCTTTGAAATAGTCTTGTTTTTTCCTTATGTAGAGTCCTTTGATAATGTTGACTTTCTTCCACCCAGTAATCATTTCTCAATTAGTCAGCATTTCCAGAATCCAGTGATATCAGCTGAGCTGAAGACTACAGTGAAGCAGAACTCTGTGACGTCAGCAGAGCTGAAGACTATAGTGAAGCATTCCAAGCAAAGTTTCATCGAAAGTGAAATCACAGGGTTCTGGAACTGATAATTGAAAAATGAATATTGTGCAGGGGAAAAGTTGTAAAAACAGACCACTAAATAAGGAATACACAGAACTATTTGAAAACAAATACACACAGTAATGTACTAGGGCTGTTAAACAGACTTCATGCATATCCAAATTTACAATTATATTAAAAAGATAAATAACAGAGTTTATGTTATATTTAGCTGCTTTTAAAAATCTAACTTTTTCTGTATTGTGTAGATGCTCCATTTTAACTTCTGGGCTATGTGTACACATTAAATGTTAAAAAGAGGTGATGAGATTCAAATGTGAGACTCCAAGTATAGAAATGTTGCTGCACCAAGAAATGATACTGCCTGTGCTTATCTAGTTCACAGCTACATTACAAGATAGGGCACTGTCTCAAGAAATTGGAAAAAAATGCATTATCACTTGTAAAGGAACACTATAACATGCACTCTACTTACAATAACAGCTCTTAGCAATCCTGATGAGGTAAGTCATACAAAATGTTCTGGCTTCTGCAATGGAAAGAGAAAAGCAAGTCAACATCAGATATGGATTGCAGTATCTTCTCTCTTAGCCCACACTTATTATTTTTTTCTTATTTTTCAAGAGACTGTCTTTGAAAACCTTGTTTTAATGTAATCTGAAAAATATATTTTGCAAGTACTGCCTGAATTCAGTTAGGACTTACCATTGGCTTCCACCTATTTACTGGAGTTCCTAATATTAGGAAGATTCAACTGAACTGCTGTAGATGTGCTAATGTGGATCTGACAGGGAACAAAACTGTGAGTCTTGGGTCTGTGAAAGCTACAAAATTTAGGCAACATACATTGAATACAAAGATACCAGAATAAATTTTTGTAATATATGGGAGGTAATTTTTCCCATAGGGAATCAATGACATCAAAAAAAACCATAATGCCATCATTCCATCATCAGAAAGTTATAATACCACTGTCCTGACATCAGCTCAATGGCATGAGAGAGAATATTCAGAATGTTTTATATATTATAAAAAATAACAGATGGGAGACTATGAAATACTAGGCTGGTCATTCCATCACAGGATTTTGGTGACAACACAAACCACATGTGCTTCACTCTTGTGGTTTATGATGCCACAGAATCTCTTGATGCTATGATCACCTTACTACTAGTGATTTTCTATATATTATTCCAATAAAGTGCAACATTCAGACAGTGCCTGCATCACCTGCATGTTTAGTCACTTACACTCGCATCATGCTTGCGCTCGTATTTTATTTATTTTGTATTTATGTATTTGATAGCTTGGTAAGTACACTGGTCCCATGGACCATTTACAGGCACGACCCAGGCCCATACAGACAGTTGAATCATAATACACAGACAAGTCTTTATACAGAGAAAAAGTAGGACACTTACAGTAGTGTCAATGATACATGGTTACAGTAGGTTTAAACCTGGAGAAGGGATCAAACGGGTAGTACAGTAACAATTACTTCACCGATGACATAGTACGTTCAATACACATAGTACATTCGATATTTGTCATACCCAGTAAGTACCTGGTTGAGCAGCAAGATAACGAAACAAGACTACATCAATTAATGGCTATGCTAGCAGTAACAGGCTAATGAGGTTATAAGTGTATTCTTTAAGTGCATTTTGAAGGGGATTCAAGATTTTGGATTTCATCCAGCAGGGCATTCCAAAATTTAGGTTCTGCCCAAGAGAAGGCTCTTTGACCCGTATCTGTGGATATTATGCTGCATTCCAAGCACCTGTTTGATGATGATCTCAAAGTACAAGAGTTCTGTTTAATGACTAACAAATCTGCCAGTGGTGACTTAGTACCCTCATAGGGTGATTTGCAGATGAGGGACTCCAGCATTGGGCTCCTACGACCCTGGGGAGGGAGTCGTTTCAGTGATTGATATAGCGTACAGTGATGGGTGCTGAATGGAGCCTGTGTGATAAACCTGCAGATATTGTTGAAGCAGTGTTTAGGCATTAAGAAGCTGGGGTGTGGCCAGGGAGATAATGGGGGAGCAGTATTCAATAATAGGTAGAAGGGTGCCTCTCCCTATTTCTAATCTCGCTTCGGGTGTTAAAAGGTGTTTGAGCCTGTAGCAGATCATAGAATCATAGAAGCTTTATGGCAGAAAAGGACCACACTGGCCCATCTAGTCTGCCCTTTTTTTCCCCCTACACCTCTTCTTCCCCCTCCGTGTCAGCCTCACCCTCCCCCAGATACTTAGCCCCATATGCTTGTCCCATGCCCGCTTGAATTCTTCCACAGATTTAGCCCCCACCACTTTGTCTGGAAGTCTGTTCCAGGGCTCCACCACCC
The DNA here is from genome assembly GCA_016271365.2 of Neoceratodus forsteri. NCBI lineage: Eukaryota > Metazoa > Chordata > Ceratodontiformes > Ceratodontidae > Neoceratodus > Neoceratodus forsteri. The sequence goes on from CM028133.1 coordinate 3,188,759, forward strand.
TATCTGTGATGAAACGCCCTGTCACATTATATAGATACATAGACAGTGTCGACAGATAAGGGCCTATGGCCCACCCAGTCTGCCCATTTACATAGAAACATAGAAACATAGAAGTTGAGGGCAGATAAGGACCGCAAGGCCCATCCAGTCTGCCCATTTCTTTTTCTACCTTATAAATGTGCCATCGGCCTTTGCTCTGTCAGTGGCCTATCTATTCATAGTCATTTGTATTGCTCCCTTATGCCTATCCCATGCCTGTTTGAAGCCCTGCACTGTATTCATAGCCACCACTTCTTGTGGTAAGCCATTCCATGCATCCACCACCCTTTCTGTGAAAAGAATTTCCTCACATTCCCTCTTAATCGGCCTCCCTCTAATCTCATGCTGTGTCCTCTTGTCCTGCTATTTTCTTATATTTAAACATGTTAGACTCTTTCACCTTGTTTATGCCCTTAAGGTGTTTGAATGCCTCGATCATATCACCTCTCTCCCTCCTTTGCTCAAGGGTATACATACTGAGCTCCGTTAATCTGTCCTCATATGTCTTCTGATGCAGTCCCTGCACCATTTTGGTTGCCCTTCTCTGGACTGTCTCAATTTGGTTAATGTCCTTGTGAAGGTGTGGCCTCCAATACTGCACGCAGTACTCCAGATGGGGCCTAACCAGTGTCTTGTACAGAGGGATTATTACCTCCCACTTACGACTTGTGATACCCCTACTAATACACCCTAACACCCCTTAGCCTTACCTACTGCTTTAGAGGTCTGCTTGGATGATTTTAGGTCATCAGTGATGATGATGCCCAAGTCTCTTTCTTCCTTTGTGACTGCTAGCAACTCCCTCCCAGCCTATAGGTGGCTTCAGGGTTCTCTTCCCTATGTGCATGATTTTGCACTTCTTTGCATTAAATCCCAGTTGCCACTCTTCTGACCATTCTGCTAGTTTATCCAGATCTCTTCTCATTCTGCCCACCCCATCTGGATCATCTACTCTGTTGCAGATCTTGGTGTCATCTGCAAACAGACAAGCCTTACCCTCTAGTCCATCTGCAAGGTCACTAATAGAGATGTTGAAGAGGACTGGCCCCAGGACTGATCCCTAAGGTGCCCACTTGTGACTTGCATCTCTTTCTGACTGTATACCATTTACCACCACTCTCTGTTTTCTGCCCGTCAACCAGTTTGCCACCCAGTTGACCAACTTCTGACCCACCCGAGGCCTACCCAGCTTATTTATCAATCTTCTATGTGGAACAGTGTCAAAAGCTTTGCTGAAGTCAAGGTAGGCGACATCAACTGCTCCCCTTGGTCCACCACTGGGTTACCCAGTCAAAGAAATCTATGAGATTAGTTTGACAGGACCTTCCTTTTGTAAACCCATGCTGTCTTGGATCCTGTGCCCCTATGGATTCCAGGTGTTGCACTATCCTTTCCTTAAGTGCCTCCGTAATCTTGCCCACTACTGAGGTAAGACTGACGGTCTGTAGTTCCCCACCTCCTCCCTGCTACCACTCTTGTGGAGCGGGATCACATGAGCCATTCTCCAGTCTTCTGGGACCTCTCCTGTGCTCAGAGACTCACTAAACAATTCTGCTAATGGCTCTGCTAGTTCCTCCTTTAGCTCCTTAAGTACCCTGGGATGTATGCCATCAGGTCCCATTGCCTTATCCACCCTGAGCTTAGCAAGCTCTTGTAGGACCCTTTTTTTTGTGAAGGGAGTAGTGCTCACCTCCCTCCCCTGTGTCCATGATGCTGAGCTGTGGGCCCTGCCCTACCTTCTCTTCAGTAAATACTGAGCAAAAGTATCTATTTAGGATAGATGCCTTTACAGGGTCCTCCTCCTCCATGCTCCCTTTCTCCATTAAGCTTGCAATACCCCTTCTGGACTTTCTCCTTTCACTAATGTATCTATAGAAAGTCTTGTCACCTTCTTTACTGTTGGTACTGAGTGTTTCCTCAGTTTGGGACTTTCCTGCCTTACTGCCTTACCTGCTTCCCTTAGGGCAGTTTGGTATGCCTCCTATCTTCATCCCGCTGTGTTCCTTATATTTCCTGAAGGCCAGCCTTTTGTCTCTGACCTTTTCTGCTACTGTATTTGAGAACCAAAGTGGTTTCCTTCTTCTTTGCACTTCCTTTTCTGTCTAACACAATGGGATGTTGCTTCAAGTATTGCATCCTAACGCTTGCCCACTTTGCCTGTACCCCTCACCTGTGTTTCTTTTTGCCAGGGCTGAGCTTAACTCTGTTGGCCATCTTATCAAAGTCAGCTCCTCTGAAGTCCCATATTTTTGCCTTGGAATGGGATGATTTAGATGTAGTAGCCAAATTGAACCATACCATGTGATGGTCACTGGCTCCCAGGTGACCTTCTACCTGGAGATCTGTGATCCCTTCTTTGTTACTCAGTACTAGATCTAGGATAGCCCTGTCTCTTGTGGGTTGCTGTACCAGTTGTTTGAGGCCCTCCCCCTGCAGGGAATCCACTATGAGTCTAGTTCTGGCAGATGATCCTGCTGGTATTGACCAATCTGTATCCGGCATGTTGAAGTCTCCCATTATCAGAACCTCCCCTTTAGCTGTCATGTTTTATATATCTTCTAACAGTAATGTGTCTATGTCCTCCCTCTGGTCTGGGGGCCTGTAGACAACCCCAGTTCTTATGGCTGTCCCATTTCCTGTTTCCAGGGTGACCCACAGCTCTTCTGGCTCCTTATGTGTATTCTGAATTTCTGTAGCTTTGATATTTTCATTAACATACAGGGCCACTCCTCCCCCCCTTTTTGCACCTCAGTCTCTTCTGAACAATACATAGCCAGGTACTGAAGTCTCCCAAGTGTGGTTACTGGTAAACCACGTCTCACTAATTGCTACTATGTCCAGTTTAGCCTCTGACATTATTGCCTGCAGGTCTGGGATCTTATTTCCCAGGCTGTGAGCATTTGTGTACATGATTTTCCATTGGCCAGATTTTGGTGTGTTAGTTGTTGGGTGAAGTTTGGCATTACCCCTGTCCGTCGTATGGGGAGACAAACCTTTTTTCTTACCTGGTGATGCAAATGAACGGCAAACATGCTGAATTCCTGTTTGACCACTAGCTGAGGGGGGAGGGGTGTTCTTCCCATTCGACGTATGGGGTGCTGCACCCCTCTCCCCATTTGCTAGTTTAAATATTCTGCAAAGACGTCAAACTTCTGCCCCAATGCACTGACTCCCTCTTTAGTCAGATGCAGTCCATCAAATTTAAAGAACTTTCGCCCCAGAACTGTTGCCAGTTCCCTACAAATCTGTGTCCTTTTCCTGGCACCAGCCCTTGAGCCATGTGTTTAGCTCCCTATCTCCCTTCTCTGACCTTCCGTCCATCTGCTCCCTCTCCCAGACTGGCAGGATCTCAGAGAAGGAGATGCCGACGAAATAGATGATAGTTTGTCACCCAGCCTAGTCAGGTGTTCCTTGGTCTCCACAACTGACCGGCTGGCGAGATCATTAGTCCCTATGTGTACTAGGACATCAATGTTTTCTCCTGCTTTGTGAACAATTTTAGCAATGCGGTCAGTGTCTCTCCATGCTGATGTACCTGGGAGACATCTGACCATCACCCCTGGCTGGAGATGGGTATCAACTCCCCGAGTCATGGAGTCTCCTATGATCAGAAGTTTTTTGCACAAAACAGGGAGTATATATTCAATTCCTTCAACCTGTCCTCACAGGACTTGTGATGCAATCTATGTACCATCTAACATTGCCCCTGTATCTTCTTCCTTGGAGTCTCCTTTTTGGATTTCCTTTGTGCTTGTTTTGTTTTGGTTCCTGATTTGGGTGAGTTCATTTGAGCTTGTAAGTTCACTTTATGTTTTCCTAGAAGTCTGTTGCCTCTTACCCCTGACTTCCAGAATTCCTTTATGTCTATCCCATGCATTCTTAAATCCTGTGATTGTTTAAGCCCCCACCACTTCTTCTGGCAGGGTGTTTCACTTGTCCACCACCCGTTCTGTGAAGAAATTCTTCCTCACTTTTCCTCTGAATCGTCCTCCCTCCAACTTCATCCCATGCCCTCTAGTTCTGGAACATCTTTTTTGCTTAAAAATAGTGTATTCCTGCACCTTGTTCCTCCCTGTAAGATACTTGTATGTCTCTATCATGTCCCTTCCCTCCCTCCTCTCCTCCAGGGAGTATATATTCAATTCCTTCAACCTGTCCTCACAGGACTTGTGATGCAATCTATGTACCATCTAACATTGCCCCTGTATCTTCTTCCTTGGAGTCTGAGGCTGTGCCCTCTTGTTTTGACCCCTTCCTTCCTCTTAAGTAAACCCTCTTCTCCCACTTAATGAGCTCCTTTACATATTTAAAAGTTTCAGTCATGTCTCCCCTTTCCCTCTTTGCCTCCAGTGTGTACAGATCCAGCTCCTTACACCTCTGCTCATATGACTTTCCCTACATACCCTGCACCATCTTGGTTGCCCTTCTGTGAACCCTCTCCAATGCATCTATGTCCTTGCAGAGATGTGGCCTCCAGAATTGAACTCCATACTCCAGGTGCGGCCTCATCATGGCTTTGTAAAGTCTCTGGCTGACCTTCTTGATCACCTGTCTGATGTGGTTAGAGAAGGTGAGAGAAGGATCAAGAGTCACCCCAGGATGAGATCATTCACATACATGATCCTGTGAGATACTGAGGGTATAGAAAGCATAGGGTTGATGAATAGTAAGTATAGTAGAGGACCCAGAATGGACTCTTCAGGACTCCTGTGTGTACTTGAAGAGGTTTGGATAAGGTTTCCCCAATGCAGACAATTTTATTCTGTCTGTTAAGCAGTTTTGAAGCCATTTGGAAATGTTGGAAGAGAAACCATGTGTGGACAGCTCATTAAGGAGTATAGAATGATCTGCCATATCAAACGCCTTAGATAGAGCCACAAATATGGCTCCTGTGAAGTGAACTAAGTCTGTCTGTCTGAGTACGTGGTCGGTGAAAAGGGTAAGGGCTGTGGTCATACTATATCCTTTTCTGAAGCAATGCTGACCTGATGATAGAAGGCTATTCTTTTCCAGGTGTTAAGATATTTGTCTAAATACAACATTCTCCATGATCTTAGTCACATGAGATAGTATGGACATCTACCTGTAATTCTCAGGCAAGCGAGCATCACCCATCTTAAAGACAGGGACTATCCTAGCCTCTTTCTACAGAGATGGGATGGTGGCTGTGGAGAAAGACTGGTTAACGAAGTCAGAGAGAGGTCTGGCCATGAAGTTAGCTACTAGTTTCAGAAATTTAGGAGAGAGCCCATTGCTCCCTGCACTGCCCAAATTAGGCAGAGTACACAGCAGATGGCGGACCTCAAATGTGCTTGTGGTTCTGAAATAGAAAAGTGAGCAGTTGTTATGGTCACTCACATCTTGCTCACATCATGCTCACACTCACATCATGCTCATCCTTACTGCTTCACTTTACAAATGATCTTTGTCACATACAACTTATTACAGAGAACTCATAGAGGTCCCCAATATTTTGTGAAATATACAAAGAAATTAGAACAAATTGCCAGATCCCTACCAAATGATTTCCAGGGACTGCTAAATAAACTGTTTCTGAACAAACCAAACCCAGGAACTTTTTAGACGCTACCAGTTACACACAAACTTGAAAAACCAGGGTGGCCCCTCATCTCTGGAATTTCACTCTCACTGAGAACATTTCAGGCTTGTAGAATTTACTTTAAATCCACTATTGACAGCTACTAGTAGTTTCATTCAGGAAGCTGCAGATTTAATTAGGAATCAAAGCAAACTGGGAAACTAACACCAACACTATCCTAACTACAATGGATGCCAATATCTTCCACACATGTTCCCTGTGAAGATGGCATATCAGCATGCCACAGATTTTCAGAGGACATCACATCCACAAGGGACATTCTAGAAACCAGTATCAGCACCTAAATAAAATTTATTCTGACATTCATCAACTTTGTTTAACAGCAGGCACTTTTACAGATCATGGGAACAGCTATGGGCATGACCAATGCCCCACAATATGCTAGCCTTTTTATGGCTGATACAGAAGAAGGACTTCTTAAACGCCATTCCTAGAAACCCTTAGATTTCCAATAAACACAAATGACAGATACTCTTTATTCTAACTCAAGACACTCTGTTGAATAGCTCCACAAATACTTCATCAATGTTCACCCTTCTTTAAAACTTCCCATTGAGTACTACACGACCAACATACCTTTCTTAGTTGCCATAGTCAGCATTGCAAATGACGGACATATACAGACTGCTGTTTACAGAAAACACTCTAACAAATACCTGTAACTGCACAATTCCATCATCCACCCAAGGCACACATAAAAATTTGTGATCTACAGTCAGACAATTCGATACCAATGGATCTGCTCAGAGAGATAACGAGAAACAGACAAGTCATCTCATTCCATTATTCCTACATCCAGCACAGCCACTCTCCAATACAAGCAGGCTGAGAAATGAAACATGTTATAAAAATTCCATGAAAAAATCTACTAGATCACAGACAAAGAAATCATACTGATCACACACCCTAGTTATCACCTGCAGCCCTATGCCAATACCCTTTCAGCAAAATATAACCCATGCTGCACAATGATGAAAAACTTAAAGACACTGGGACAGATTCACAAAGCCCCTGAAAACTCTACAGCTGGGGGAAAAACCCCCAGCTCAAGTTGGTTGCCACTTACGGAGCTGCAGCTTTTCCTACAGCTGCAGTATTCACAAAGGTGGAGCTGGTTTACATCTGGCTCCATGACTTATAGCAGCTTGCGGGTGTTTTTTCACCACAGCTGTGGAAACATGTTACAGCCAGTAGGACAAGTCGTAACATATCCTGCCACTGCAGGGTACTGAGAGTACAAATCAAAACAGCTGTGGAGATTTCTGTCTGCAACGAGCTGCAGAGTGGGACTTAGTCCCATATCATTTTGTGAATCCGGTCCCCTGTCCCTGAATCACTGGTCATTGTCTACAAGCAGCCCCCTAACTTTTCCAACATATTCCATGTTATAAATCACCTACATGATTTTAGTCTATCATGGCACTTATCTTGTGACCAGTGGTCTTCTCATGAGGTAATATAAAAGCAAAGCATTCCTCTTCAAAGGCAGCAGGGGGAACATTGCATTCCATTTTAAAAATAAACTATAAAAAATATAACAAAACATTAAAAACTTATCAAACACTCTAGCCAGATCGAATGATTTATAATACGTCTGTTTGTGTACTGATGGGTGTCTATTAATGTATAACAGCATTTGGGACTGGCAAACCTTCTCAGCTTTGCTTTGCAGTTCTCTTGTCCAAACAGCAGGAACTGCAGATAAATTTATTTTTTAACAGAAGACACCCCACAGTACACATACCAAGATACTGCAGACTCTGAGCAGATAAATTAAATAACCATGAAAAATTGGAAACAACAGGATCCAACAATACAAAATGCAAAATGTGCTCCCACATATGCATTCAGATCACCACTGAAACCCAACAAAACAGCACAGCACAATAAAATTAAATGGATCCTACATTTATAAATCAAACAATGTGCTTTGCCTAATCTGGTGCAAAAAGGTGTACAAATGGATGCTATAAAGGGGAAAGAAAGTGTAACCCCCCCCTACAAATGGGTGTTCCTGAACGTCTTCCTTGGGCTTGCCAAAATGCCCACTGCCAGGATGGTGTTCTGTGTCCTAGCGATTTAAAAGTGTTTGCATGTGAGTGCCCTGTTAGCCTCCACGCCTGTCTCTTTAAGAGCCGCCTATCTTGTGATGTAAAATTAATCTGGATAGTGACCGAGTAGTCTCAGGCTCGAGTCCTGCCCGGGCTGCAGTGGTATCACTCCATACTGCCATTGCTATTTGCGCAGCGGGAGCCCTGCTAGGAACCGTGATTGTTTACTGTTTCTCTGTTTTAATAATAATAATGTTGTAGTTTGTCTAACCTGCCTTCCTTTGCAACATGGACATTTCAGTATTGCCCCACCATCTTGGTTCTGGACTGCCTATTTGGACCAATCCGTACCTCTGGTGACTCTAAAATGGTGTCTGTCCCCAGGAGTCTTGTGGGAGTAAGTTTCTGTAGGAATTGTAATTTTTGCATTTTGGCAACAAAACAGACCTGGAGGGGGAGCCCTTGCTTTGACAGACAGATGGATCAACCAACCAGAACCTATTGGGCTGAAGGGAAATTCCCAAGCTGCCTGCTGCAGTCAGTCAGTCAGTCTGGAGTTAGAGTTTGCAGAGAAAACAGTCTGAGTGATTCGAGCAGCAGCCTCTGTGACTTGGCCTGTCTGCCTGCAGTCCCTCGAGAGGGAATCCTTTGAAAGGCTTAGCAATTGGACTGTATCTGAACTGGAGTGTAGCAAAGCCACTGAAAAGTGAGCAGATTTGAACTTAAAGAAGTCCAAAGATTTGCTGTATGCGATTGGCCAGTCAGGACATCCATTCACCACAGAATTCCCGGTTTTGTTCAGAGACACTGATATTGTGGCCGGACTGCCTTCCGCATTGTGATTGTTTTACTATAAATGTGCTGTGTGCTGTTAGTGGGTCATGATGTGGTTCCCCACTGTGTAAATGTGCCACGCTTGCTGGAAGCTGCATCCAGCACTACCAAACTCAAAATCCAAACTGTTCCACCCAGCCTGGGCCTTGCCACCTGGCCCAGCCAGCTACTTCAGGCACAGAAGCCATCATCGACAAGAGACTCTCCTGGGGATCAGCCCCCTGCTCAACCATCTCAAACAGGAATGACACTTCGGTGATTCGTGTGGGCTCTGCTTCTCCTGGCAAACTAGTCATCAACCTACAGTCTCCATTTTGTCTAGCCTGTGTCTCGTAATGGGTAGCGTGAGTAACAATCAGGGTAGCTCCCTGCAACAAAAGCTAAATCTCAAGTATTGTCATCTGATTGCATTGTTGTTTTCCCTTTCATGGACTGAGCCTTTAGGCTCTGGATTACAAATTGTGTGTATTCATGCATACTTTTTCTTTTCATAACAGGGCCCTAACCAGCTGCAATGCCGGCCTACCCCAGGCAATGTTCCAGGCTAGCCCACCTTACTTCTAACTGGGTACCCAGCGTGTATGACTGTGTAGGGACTAAAAGTGCATGCATAATTGCCTGACTATATCAGTTTTCAAATCAATCAAACTGATTACGCCCCTCCCTTGTTCAATTCCTCTGAATACATCAGAGCTAACTCTTTTTGCATTTAATCTGACTGTGGTTCCAGTTTGTACCAAAAGCACTGTGCTGTTGTTATTTGCTGTGCCTAACCTTGTTTTACAGGGGGTCTCCAGGATCGAGCTGGTGGAACCAGCCCTAGAGGTAAGTTCAAACAGTGTGGGGAATTGTGTACTGAATAGGTGCTATTATGAAAGTGTTTGTTGCATATTGTCTAGGCCACTAGAGGGGAAAGAGAAGGGTTACAGTGTCCAGGAGGGCTGTGCCCAGGTTAGCCTTGTTACTAACAACCCTGTCCTCTGGGCGGAGGCACCTATCTCAGTACCCAGGTCCCTTAACCTGCAACTAGCCATGCAGGCAGGAGTATTAGCCCTTGGGATATTGCCACCTAGGGGTTACAAAAGCAACCACTACAAACAAGAATGAACTGTAACCAGTACACAGATTTAAAGCAGTAGTGCAACAAATTTTTTTTTTCCAAAAAATCCAGTTTTAGCTACACTTAAGAAAAATATTAGCATACCTGTCGAATGGACTTGTTTAGGTACCTCTTATACAGCACACCATAAGACGTTTTTCATCCCAACCCTTGCCACGTCTGCAATGCTAATTCTATACAACACATGGTGACCATCTTTTTTTCTTGAGAAAAAACTCAATTAAAACATATATGAAATGCTCACATTTTGGTGGAAATAGAAAACTGTACCACCAAATAAAACTGGAAGATGCCTGGAATCTTCTATAGTGAAAAAACACGGGGTCCCAGTTTTGCTCTATTTCATTACACTGCTGCTTTAAATCAGATAATCAGAACACCAGAAGAACAGCCCTTTTACCAGTCAGATCTCTGTCTTTTGGACCTATCTGTATTAAAACAGGCATGTTTTAAAATGTGCAGGAGAGAGAGGCTTATGGGAACTGAAATACAGTACATCAAATTATTGAACTATAATAATAGGCTAAATTGGGGCATTGGACATTAGACACACAATGGAGAACTCTTAAAAGCTGTATTACTAGTAGGACTTACACTGGATGCAGAATGGCCTGACACAGAATATGCTATTTAACTTCATAAGTGAGAGGGGGGACCACAACTCATGAGTGGCAGAGCAATGCATGAGTTACCGAAGTCCTACCCTCCTAAAATCATAATGATAAATGTTATATTCTGAGTGAAGCAAAAACAACAGCTGCAAGCAGCTTCAAAACAATCACCCCCAGCAGGTTCCGAACCCAGTACCTGCTGCACCATAGCCAGCCACCCTCACCATCAAACCACATGACTGGCTTGGTTGCAGCAGGCTCTCCCATCTACCAAAACCTTCCCTCCTCTCCATCCCCTGCATCTCCCTATCCCTCCCCTTCCAGTCGCTTTCCTCACTAATCCATCGCTACCCTTGCAGTGTAGCTGATGATGATAGCGCTATAAATGAGTCGCTGTTCCTACAGTACCTCATTTATAATCGCTATCATCACTGGCTACCCATTGAATAAATACATTTATACTAATGGCTCAATCACCCAGTTTATTTTTTTTCTTTCATTTTATTCTACCTCTCCTCCCTGTAACATGTGTATTTCAGTTCATTGCCATTGCCCCGGTGTGTGTTTCTGACATAAACCTTTAACATTCTTTTTCATTTACAGTATCACTTTAAACATTTATACTTACCTATCCAGTCACTCTTCGGTATATACTGTATCTTAACACTTCCAGCAAAGGATCTCTGTCACTGCTGAGTCGTGTTTCCACTATTGTTTACCGACCTTGCTTATTAACACTTCTTACTTTTCTTAAACTTCTGTTGCATATTATTTTAAAATGTTGTAACTCTATGTATACATTTCGCTTCTTCTCTTTGGAATGCTGTTACTCCTGATGAAGGGCTTGTGTGGCTCCCAAAGCTTGTGTACTATATCCTCTTTGTACAAGATACATGTTGGTGCGGTAAAAACTAAAAATGGCAACGATCTTTCTTTACCACAGATTATCTCAAAACTCAGAGGGGAAAATGATCATTTAATCTTTTTCCAGTCCACAAAACTAAATTTAGAAGAACACTCTTTGGATTGTAACAATATCTGGACATCAATAAACTCTAATTTTATATTAATACAATAAAAAATTATCAATTATCCACATTTTACTCATCCTCTAAGGACCATTATATCCCATAAAGACAACAGAATTTATTATCAAAATCAACAAATTGCAGGATGTGGCCCCAAGCCCCACATGACAGATTGGAGATCTGGACAAAGAGGTGTGTGTGTGTGTGTGTGTGTGTGTGTGTGTGTGTGTGTGTGTTGAGGTGGGGAGCTGAGCACCTCAAATGCTCTTAATGGCTATATAGAGTGGGCACATAGCCACTACTGCAGGGCCTCCCTCACATAGTGTGCAGCCCCTTCGCCAGCACCTTCACACCACGGTGATATTTACTGGAATCATGTAAAAAGTGCATCACCTCCCCCATGCCTGTCCTTAAGCCAGAATCTAGCCTGGCTGCTGACAGAACAAGCACAGGAAGACTAGGTTCAGTTGCTGAAGAGGTGGGCACTTACTTTTGATTTGCTGCAGAGTGCCTGGAATTTGCAGACAGTGCACTCCATGGCAGTACAAAGCCTTCTGTAACCATGGAAGGCAAACACTGTTGTGGAATGGGCTCATAGATAATTAAGGACAGATACTGGTTTTCATCCAGAGAGTCTTCCCCCATTTCCAGCCAAGAGTTACTGACTGTCTATCACATTCTTTGTACTTGTAATTCTCTATGTAACTAATTCTCCTTTTGTGTCTGTCCTGTTTAATCCTGTAGTCTGGGATAGATCCATCATTATCCACCACTTTGGGCAATCTGTTCCTTGGGGCTGCCACCTTCTCAGTAAAAACATACTTCCTTATGTCTTCAGTACACTTTCGTTTTGTCAATCTGTGCCTTGCATTTTTGTCTGACCCTTAAGTCTGAATATTTCATATGTGCCCCTGTTATATCCCCCCATTAATTTATTTGCCACCCACTCCACCTGGTATGCCCCATTCAGCCCTCATGGTTCCCCCAACCTCATCTTCCACCATATCTGGGACTTACCTTGGGGACCACTGATTCCATCACAGATTGCTCCCTGTGGTGGAGCCATCAGAGGACCATGAACCCCCACCGATGCCTACCTTAGTCTGTCAGTTCCCTGTGCCCAGTAGGTGGTGTGGGGTCTGCAACTTTCTGAAGGGTGGCATGCTGACATTGGTGGTGTTTTCCACCTTCCTTTGTTCCTCAACCCATGGATTCTCCATGGGGATGATGGCTAGACAGGCACATGTCAAGGATATGCTTGACGTCTTCCATCAGGGAGCATCCCCCACCCTGAACTGCAACTCCGACCTGCATTACCTCCAAGGGATACCTAGGTGGTGGTGTCATGGCTAAGCAATCTGCCATCCCTCCCTGGAGGAGGAAAATGTCCACTGGGACACTCAATTGTCTACCCCTGACCAGCCTGTGAGAGGCCCAGGATCATCACTGAACCAGGGGTCACTGGCATGGTGGCAGGTGTAGCATGGGTACCTCTTCCCTATGTGCCACTGGGCTTCCACTCTGATTAATTTTAAGGTTTCTGTCATGCTCCCCTCTCCCTCTTTATCTCCAAATACATATTCAGGCTTTCTAGCATCTCCAGGCAGAATATTTCTCAGGCTGTCCATGAATCATCCTAATCACACTGCTCTGGACCCCGACTGTTTTCTGTTTTCTCTTTTTTTATGTGAGGGTTCCAAAATTGCACACAGTACTCCAAAAGTGGTCTGAATAGTGGCTCACCTGTACAGTAACATGACCATCTTTTCAATGTGGCTTATGCTTCCTTGCTTGGTATATCTTAATGTCCTGTTTGCTCTTCCAGATGCTTTGTTACATTGACTAGATGTTTTCAAGTTACTAAAGCCTACAGTTTTTCTTCTTGGGCGGCATCTGCAGGAACTCCACTTATAATGTATTTTACCTGTGAGATACTTTTGCCTGATTGCTTTTGGCAATAAATGCTAGATGCCAGGTGACTCATTACTATTTGTCTTGTTCCACATGCTTCTTCAAGTTCAGAACTCCTGTTGTGTCCCCCCCCACATACCACTGTGTCATCAGTAAATAAGTGAACATTAGTACTGATCCTTTTTCCTATGTCATTGATGAACATATTCTACAAGACTGGACCCCTCATGGGACACCAATTGCAACCTTTTTAATATCTATGAGTTTGCCATGTAGGACTACCTTTGGAGTTGCCTAGGTTTAAAGTATGTAGAACTACCTTTAAAGTTACCTAGCTGTAATGTTTGTTTCTCACCCACATCCATCTGTCCTGTTTTCATTATAAGCAGCCTGTGTAGCACCGAGTACAAGGACTTACTAAAGTCAAGGTAGAGGGTGTCCACTGAGATTGTCCACCATGTTGTAGTAGTAGGAATATTATTATTATTAGTAGTAGTAGTAGTAGTAGTAGCAGCAGGGACAGTAATTTTATTTATATTGGACACCCTTCCCTAGAAGCAAAGGGTGCCTTACAAAAAGCACAAGAGTAGCATATATAACAGTATGTAAGATAGACAGATAAATAAATCACATCAATAAAACTTCAACAAAAAAACTGCAAGCAGCTAAAATTAAACTGGGGTAGCAGCTTGATAAAAGAGATTATTAAACCCTGAAAGCTTGGTTAAACAAAAAGGTCTTAAGGCCACTCTTAAATGCCTCCACAGAGGGGACCTCTCTCAGTGCCCTCAGGAGCGAATTCCAAAGGACTGGGCCAGCTACTTCAAAGGCCTGGCTTCCCAAGGTTTTTAACCTAGCCCTAGGTATTACAAGGAGGCCCATCTCAGTGGAGAAGAGAGGGTTTGAGGACATTTAAGGTGCAGTAGATCTGCCAGATAGCCTGAACCCAACCCATGTAGGGTCTTATAAGTTAGCAAGCCCATTTAAAAGAAGATATGCCACTTTAATGACAGTCAATGCAGTTTGCACAGCACCAAGAAGACGTAACATGTTATAGAAAGACCATTTGACAATCTAGCAGCTGTGTTCTGCACCAAATGCAGGTGCCGCAGCATACCTCCACTGACACCAAGGTACAATAAAGACCATAGAAGTAATAAAGCCTTGACATCACAATTGTGTATATTACAGTCACCAGGTCTCCAGGGGAGAGAATAATGGATTTAAGCAAAGCAAATTGCCACCACCCTCAAAGAACTGCCAACTACTTCTTTAAAGTGGAATTAGTCTAAACTTTATTTACTTCAACTACAAAAGTGACAGTTAACAATGTGGTGTTGGAGCACTGATTTGTCTAAAGACACCATTCTCCCAGGCACTTTGACGATTGTATTCTTCAGGTGATGGGCTTCTTGTGGTATCCCGGTTATTAAATACCAGCTCATCATGGTCTTAACCAATTGTGTTAGACCATTAATGTGTCATTAATGTGTTAGGTACTATAGGATTAGCACCTCTCTAGAGATATGCAGTGTAATTGAATTCATTGACATATTTGCTAAATTCATCTGTTTCGTGAAATTTTTCGCAGAAGTAAAATTTAGAATTTCACCTACGTGATGTGAGATCTTGTCTCCAGGATGCAAAATTTCACTTGTGGGTGGTGAAATTTCACCTGTGGAAGGTGAGATATCCGATTTGGCAGGCAAAATTTCACATTTCACACCTGGCTAAATATTTTGCGTAGTGGGTGAATTTTGCGAAATATTTTACACTGTGAAATTACAATTTTGCCAGAATTTCAGAGGCAAAATGTAATTTCACAACATCTCTATTCATACCATGATGTTGCTTGTACCTTTATCAAAAAATATTCCTTAAGTCAAATCCTTCTAAAAAGTTTAAACAAGTCAACATGAGTATTAAATCTGTCAGGTCTTTGTTCAGGGACAAAGATTAATCCTTTTCTCAGAAGTGACTTGTGTGCTTCTGTTAGTTCAAAATCTGAGAGATTTATGACTTCTTCCCCCTTGTTTGTCCTGACCACCTTTGTTGCCCTCTGTTTACCTCTCAGGACCCTTCTAGTTTTCAGTATTTTCCTGGCTGTGTTGGAACTTGTTCTTTTTATGTTGGCTCCTGCATGCACAGCCAATATATTGTGGTAGTAGCAGACTTGGTGGCTCGGTCACTGTTGGGCGAATGCAGGGCACGCATCAGTAGGCGCGTCCCTCATTCCCCAATAAGCCTGCATGCCAGCGCCACATCATGCATACATAATGTGGCAAGCACATCTAAGGAAAGGTCCACTGCAATGCAAGCAAAGCTCATCATATGCTGTGGACCTCCCGATGTGCTTTCCTTGGTGAGAAAAAAACATTTAACATGGCGGCACACTGCCTGCCAAAATGCCGACTTCGGGGGTGCCCAATCCCCCCTGTTGGAATGCCCTGCTCCAATGCATGTGCCGATGGGGGAGCCCACTCCCCATTGGCATAATACACCCCTCCATTTATGTGCCAAGGGGGGTGCCCAATCCCCCTCAGCTCTTGCCCCCCCACGCTTTCATTGTGTGCTGATGGGGTGCCCAACTCTCATTGGCTACACTATCCCCCCAAAAACAAACACTTAGTGGCATGCTGGGAGCCCACCCAGCATGTTAAATCCTGAAAAATAAAAACTGTCCCCAATGGTCCCTTGCCATCTCCCTGCCCTCCCACAACCCACGCCCACCTTCATGCAGATCCTGCCTCCTCACCCTCTCACCCCATACTTACCTCTGGAGTCTGGTGAGATGATCTTTGGTGGACCGGGAACATGTCTGCACTCTTCTAAGCCAACCGCGAACTGAAGAAATGCCGATAAGCTGTATAATGGCATATATAGGGTTTTTTTCAACTTAGGTGCATATCTCAGGCATATTTTGGAATATTTTTACCAAATTTTCAACATGGGGTTATTGGGACCCCCTCCTCATGAATTCAGTCACTGTCATGGCATTATTCGGTCCCAAAAAGTGGTTTTGCGGTCATTGTGCGGAATCACCTTTCGGGACCGAGTAACGCAATGACAGTGCCACTGTTCATGAGGGGGGCTCTCAAAAAGCCAATGTTGCACATTTGGGGAAAAAAATCTCAAAAATGGCTTTTACGAGCGTGCGTTGCGCTGTTTCCAAGCACACTCGTAACTTTGTGAATTTGTAATATTTTTCCACCAGATTTTCAAAATTGGCCTTGTTCCACACCTCCTGATGAACAGTACAGCTCTTATTTTATATATCCTGGCTGAAATGTGTTTTCGCATATCTGGTGCAGAATAGCGTGGTTGCTGTGCAAAATCAGTTTTTGGGACAGTTGGAGGAAATGATGGTGACACTGTTCATGAGCAAAGGTCCTAAAATACCTATGTTGAAAATTTGGTGCCAAAAGTCCATAAAATGACTGTATTAAAAGTGTGCATTGAGCAGTTTCCACGCACCCTTGTAACTTCGCAAATTTGCAATATTTCCATACCAGATTTTCAACATTGGCATTTTTTCACACCTCCTTATGAGCAGTACAGCTGTCATTTTTCACATCCTGTCCAAAATGTGTTTCTACACCTGTGTTGCACAATGGCATGGTCGCTGTGGCAAATCAACTTTTGGGAAAGATTCACAAAATCACACCACCACTGTTCATGAGGGGAGTTCACAAAATGCCTATGTTAAAAATGTGGCTAACAAACTCCCAAAAATAATTGGATTACGGACATGTGTTGCGCAGTTTCTATGCATGCTCATGACTTCACCAATTTTTCATATTTACCCTCCAGATTTTCAACATTGCCATTTTTTTATGTCTCCTCATGAACAATACAGTTGTCATTTTTCACATCCTGCCCAATATGTGTTTTCGTCCCTGTGTCACCAAATGGCATAGCCACTGTGCAAAACCACCTTTCAGCTAATCAACTGATTGTTCCGCTTTTCATGAGGTGGGCTTACAAAAAGCCCATGTTGAAAATTTGGAGTGAAAATACCAACACAAGCCTATGGTGTTAGGGTTTCCAACTGCTGCACCTCACCCTGTAGAGACTGACAGGCGTCAGGGGTGTGACTTGGGATCATCGGCTGTAATGCTCATGCCATTCCACCCCCACCCCCACCCCACACTGCAGCCAGTGACAGACATCATGGTGTGCCTTGCACTGTTCAGCCACACAGTTTACCCCATTCTCTTATACTGCACCCACCTCAGTGTATTTCCTTATGGAATGGGGTAAGTATAACGTACAAAGACCCCAAAGCAAACCACAACACTTGTCAGTGTCTACAGGATAGGGTGAGGTACAATGGAATGAGCGTTATAACTGACGACCCAAAGGCATACCCCAATGCCTGTCGGTCTCTACAGGGTGGGGTTGGGGGTGGGGTTGCCATCACTTCAATACTTCACTGCCATTCCTATTATGTGTCTCTAACTCCAGCACTACCAATGCCAATGCCCTCGAGACAACATTCGGCATTGAAAAATGCTTGTTTCTCTGTGGTTTGCTGTTGTTAATTTTTGTTCTTTAAAAAAAAAAAAATTTTGTTTTACTTGTTCAGATGTACCTTCACATGAGGTTTCACTGCTACTGCTATCAATTATTACTTCTGCTTCTGAAGTTCTCCCTGTTGCTTATGGCGGTGTAGTTTGAGCAACTCTTATTTTTGCTCTTAGATTTACCTCTGCTTGCAGAGCGTGTACATTTACCCCAAGAGAAAATTTTCCCTTCTCGATAATCAGTAGCAGCAGGAAAGCTATTTGATTTTTTTCCATGGGAACACTGTCTCCAAGGGGACTTAATCATGACTGTTATCTTAAACCATTTCTTCGATTTACTAAAAATCGATGAGAAAGAAATCTTCTGTAAAAAAGGACCAGGTTATAAAAATAGTTTAAGGTTGTAAAATAGCTGTTCTCTGAAATTTATTACTGTTAATTTGCTCTCTCTATTATTCTCTTCTACAGAATACCTGGAACTGAGTTTAATGAGCCTGCAGATCCCACTTGGAAAGCCTCGGCTCCAACAAGTGATTGATGTGCAGAGATTGAAGCACTCCAAGTGTAACTCTGCAGTACAAGACTCTATAGGAATCATTGCTTTATCTTCTTTTGCTTCCCCCCAACAATTTTTCCCCATTTCTTCTTTCTTATTCTCTTTATCTACCATACCTTCTGAAGTTGTGATGAACTATGTGATTCTGTTTTCTCCAGTTTATGAAATTTTCTGTAACAAGGTGCCATCATGGAGAAAACTGGTATTTTAAGAAGTGTGTTGGTCTTGTTGCAGTTTTTTTGATATATTTTAAAATGAATGAACTCTGATCTATTAGATTTTTAAAATTCGGTGGAGCTTATACAGAGGTTCAAATCCCACCATACCTAACATGTCAATCAAACGTTAATGGGCTAAAACAATTAGTTAGGACCATGACGTGTTGGTATTTAATTACTAGGATACCCTCAGAAGCCCACCCCCCCGCCAAAAACTATTGTTGAAGCATTGGGGGGAATGGAGTCTTCAATCAAATCACTGCATGAACACCACATTCTTTATTGACACTTTTGTATTGGAACTAAATTAAGTTTATGTTTAAATATGTGGTTGGCAGTTCTTTGAATGTGGCGGCTACTTTCTTTGCTTTGATACTAATTGGGTCTGACAAACCTGCGACCACACCTCATCCTCTGCACCACCTGAGCATGAACTCCCTTTTTCTTGCCTTTAGGATAATGGATTTAACCTGGCTCATTATCCTTAGATGATACATAGATACTCTGGACAACTGATGTCACCTGAGACTCAAATGTCAGCTCTTCATCCAAAACGACTCTCAGATTTTTCACCTTAGTGGCAGACAAAAACCTAGAGAAACAGCCAAAGCTCCATCTCCATCTTGGTAGCTGCCACTCCCCCCTTTGGCCCAGACTGACAACTAGCAATTCAGTCTTATCAGAGTTAAGTCTTTTCCAGCTTGATGACATTCAATTCTGGATCTTGGCTAGACATTTATTTAGAACCTCAACCATATGACAGACAGAGCTGGGTGTCATCCAAATAGCAGAGAAATCCAAGTCCATACTGTCTAACAATCCCTCCCAGGAGCAGTATGAACACTGCAAACAGTACTGGGAAAAGCACCAAGCCCTGGGGTACACCACAGTACAGTGCCACATAGGTTGAAGAGAAATTTCCCAACACCACCCTCTATGTCCCGTCCCTGATGTATGATGCAAATCAACATATGACTTTGCCACTGAGGCTTACGTGCTCCCTAAGCTTTTCCAATAACAGCTCATGGTTCATGGTGTCAAAGGCTAAGGAGAGACTGAGGAGGATGAGAATTGACCTCTCTCTCCCCTCTATTTGAGAAGGTCACTTCGCACCCTGGCCAGTACAGTCTGCATGCTATGTTTAGATCTAAAACCAGTGGTTTATAGATGTTGATGTCACTGGAAATGAACTTATCTCAGTTGAGTTGTAACTGTTCATTGTTTTTCTCAGTCGAATAACATTTTTATTACTTTTACATACAATGGCTGCGAGGTGTGCCTTAAGCTGCTGTGCAACCATCTTCTCAATAACCTTCCACAAAAAGGGCAGGTTAGAGACCGGTCAGTAATTCACCAGAACATCTGGATCCAAAGGAGTTTTTTGAGAATAGGCCTCACCAGTTAATATTTCAATGCAGCTGGGAAGACCCCCCTATGATAAGGAGTCCCAAACAATCCTGGAAAACACTGGATCCAGCTGTCTGACGCAACTCACCAGTAGTTTTGTTGGACCTGGATCCAGTTCACAAAATGTTGGCCACAGCTCAGAGATCACCTGACTCACCCTTTGGATCATCACTGTCTAAACTCTAACCATGACCACTAAATGCATCCGGGTTGTGTTGTCTCAACCCTGGTGGTTGCTACAGCCCACTTGAAGAGATCCTGGATTGAATAGAGAAGGCCCTCTCAGAGAAGAATTGAGCAAACTCCTAGCATTTTGTGGATGAAAAAACCTCTCACAAACTCCAGACAGTCTGGATGAAGTAACCTGTCCTAAAAAGCGGAGTTGGTTGATTCTTCCCAGCATCAGTCTCTCTAAACAGAAAGTCTGCCTTCTTGTGCTTGATTACCATTTGATATTCACAGTAGTGTGTATTCAAAGCCAGTCTGTCATCCTGAGGCCTGGATCTCCACCAACACTCCAACCAACCATCCCTTGATTTTATCCCCATCAGCTCACCATCATACCATGGTGAGCCAAGGCATGAAACTAGAGGGTATACATGAGTAGACATGATGTGATCGAAAGTAGCCCTGATCACCCTACTATAGACCACCACCACTTTCTTCAGTCCCATGACCCGTGCCATCTTAGTCCCTATACTGTATTTAAGAAATCAGTCTGGTTAGATTTACAGGATCAACCCTTCATCATCACATTATTTCTAATCTGTAAGTTGATTTTCCATTAAAGTCTTTTTGTGGCTGGCGTGTTGGTGCAGTGGTAGCAGTACTGCTTCCGTCATCAGCTGCCTGGGTTCAGGAACATGTCCGGGTCACTAGGAGGAGGAGGACTGAGCATCCCACAGGACACTCTCCTCCACTGGTGAGGGATGGTTTCATTCTCTGCTGGATAACAACAGGTGGCAATGCAGCTGCAGATGGACATGGGGGGGGACATCACAGACTCCGGCATGGAAACGCATGCACAGTGCAAACACACACAAGACTTGCAGTCATTGCATGTGACATATGTAGGGACAGCAACAAGGGAAAAATACCATGACCCCAGCACCTTTGTGATGAAGATGGCCCCAGTATATCCCAGGTCCCCCACCTCACCAGCACAAACCCTACCTTATGCAACAAGATGTCTGGTGGGAGCCACCTCACCCTGTTCCCACCTGTGGGTGAAGCCAAGACTCTGTGGAGGTTGGTGGCTGTGGCAAGGGGGTAGGAGGGATCCAAAGGTGCCTGGTGGTCCTGAGCAACGGAAGGCTGGTATGCAGCAGGAAAAACAATAAGTTTAAAAAAAATGTAACTCTTTTTGTGTCCTTAATCATTGCTTACATCATTTCCAAACTAATGATGTTTACCTTACTAGCCTATGATTGCCAGGGCATCTGTATCTCCACCTTTGTTCAGGGGGACTGCATTTGCAGGACATCAAGCTGCTGGAACTGCTCCAGGTGTGATTCAGTAAGTGAAAAGATCTGCTAGAGGTCCCAGCAGAGTCTTATGTATTTCCATCACACCCTTGGAGGCATTTCATCTTGCTCTAGTGATGTTGAAATTTAGGTGTTGAAGTCCTTCCAGGACTCCTTATCTCTGTAAAGACCTCCATGACTAATCTACCATTTTTATTCTTGGTACCTAGTCCTATTCTCAGGTATCGGTTGTCATTTTCAACTGAGAATACAGAGCTGAAAAGGTCATTTAGAATGTTTTCCAGGTCTATGTCATCCTTAACGAGTTTCTTGCCCTTTTCAGCTTCATAAAGCAATCCTTAACTTCTGTTTTCTCTCACATGCTCCAGAAGACTGTCTTGTCATTACTCAACTGAGGATGTTGAAGCTGTTCATTTTTTGTAATAAATGGAACATGCCAACCCATATATATCATTTATGTAATGACAGAAAAGGTGTGTTATCACGTTCTTTTGTCACATCCATGGTACTCTGGGATTTGAATGTCACTCTTTATCTATGATGAAAAGTGACCCTCTCGATATTGCAAAGAAGATAAAAAATGGTGGGTTGTGCAAAATGCTGCTGTTGCAAGCTCAAGACAAATGATTGTTATAGCAACCTTCCAGAGTGAGGTTTGCAAGGGTTTCCTTGGCAACCATTTCATGAGAATCTGCACCCAGCACTAGTCTGTATTCACAACCATCTGTTGTTATTTATGCTGTAAGGCATATAACTACTGATAACCCCAGGGGGTTACTAAAAGTGTGATCAAGTTTATGCAGCCTGTTTTCTCCCAGGCAGTCCTGCAGTGAGTAAGCCACTGATGTGATGTCAGGTGGGTGTGGCTTGCTGAGGCAGCACAAGCCACAGTGGAAAGCTGCTGGCAGTGAATCTGCCTGGCAGTTCAGTTTCAGTGCAAATTCTAGTCAGAGTGCGGTGGGAGAACTATGTCACATTTCTTTTCTCCCAAAATAAAAATACAGCCAAACCACCATGAAAATAGCAAAGGCCATCCCAAACAGAGCTTCTGGTTGGGGTGCAGCCATTTACAGTGACTGTCATTTGTTCAGTATGCAAATGGACCATTTTGTATCGTCATTACATCACCCCATGTGTTGTGCTGCATTTTGAGCAATGTCTCCAGAGAGACAAGTGACTGCATGTTTGGGGAGTAATGTAAAGAGATTCATGACCCTGTTTAAAGGGTCACTGAGATCATCCTTCATTCTCAAAGTGCCTCTAGTTTAAAAAAAAATGCATGTTATGATTTTTCGCATTCTGTAAAGACTGCTGATGTAGCTGGAAGTCTGATTCAGAGTCTTTTTTTGTATTTTAAAAAGTGAAAAATAGACAGCTCAGGCCAACCTACTGGTGTAGTGGGGTGTTACTGCCTATGATGCTGATTACCCGTAGCATCAGAGGGTTAGTCACGGGAGGTAGGATGAGTGACCCTGGGGGAAAGGTTGTGGACTCCCAGCATCTGAGTGATGCCCAGTGGAGACTGGGTGTACACCAACCAGGACCATACACATATGGGTGGAGCTGATGGTGGACATCTGCAGGACATGTGTTCGAGTGTGCACATCCCATGCTGACATCACTGCCCATCTGCGCCTCCAGGAGGAAGGCCAGGAAGCAAAATTCCCTTTGATCTGGCAGCAGAATGATGTTCCTGGACATCCACCAAAATGACACCCCAAGCGTATGCTTCTGCTGGGGCATCAGGAGGATTTTGGATTCTCCATACAGGGGGCCCTGCCGCATGGGGCGAGCTGTGGGCCTCCCAGACTGGACGGCCAAGGGGGATGGGGGGGTTGGTCCAGATGCAGAAAGAGGGGGTACATCCCTGCCCAAACCCAAGATGCACAAACAAAGTTGAAAAAAAAACCCAGACTGTTCACCATAATGTTGTTACCACAGAGAAACATGTTTGTTTACATTCAATGATCAACTTTTTCTGCATCTTTCCTGGACTTAATACACCCCCAGCACAGTTTAGCCACTCATTACGCAGTAGGAGTAGAGGAGCATATTGCACCATGAGTGGCTGCAGTCTTTGAGAGTGTTTCTAATGTTCAGGAAGTATGCAGTAAGAATAGATCAAGGATTTGAAACAAAACAAGGTTTGGTATAACTATACATTAGCATGCATTTCAGTTCCACTAAGCAACTACATAGAGAAAACAACCAGCAATATCAATGAATTTTAGAGACGGTGAGCACCCATAAACTGTGGGTTTTTAACTAGAAATAATATGATGCAAAAAATGACTGACACTGTCCCTTTAACTGAGAGGACGACCCCCTACCTGATCCTCAAAATTCACATTGTTGGGACAAGACCTAAGACATGTTGCCATGGGAGGTGGAGGTAGTTTCCCAAATGGATAGATAACAAGTTGAGGGGAAGTCAAGAATAAGTCCTCCAGAAAGCCATTGAGTTTCTCAGGTTGGGGGTCACAAATGTGTACCAAGCTCAGCTGACAGTGGTATTTATGTTGTTGGGTGATATTCAAGAAAGTCTGTCCCATGGCATGCTGGGACTAAGGGTAAGGTACAAGTGGATTGTTTGCACCAAGTTAAGCTTTTGAAGATTGGGACCAAAGTCAGAGCGACATATGGCTGTTGCTATCCACTTAGTTCCCATAATTATGGAGTAAAAAAAACACCTAACATGAAAAAAAATATATATAAACTGATGTGTCTAAATATTATGATTCGTCTTGGATTAAAAAAGTAATCTGATTTCTCATCATGGCACAGTTGAGATTTTTACTTTCAGTGTCTTGATTTTTCTCACTTTCAAAACCCTTTTTAATTACAATAACGCACTCCAGGGTGTGTGGTAAATCCAAAAAGTGACCACGCTTACCCAGTGGGATAAAGCATTTAGCTTCTCAACCCACCTTGAGCATATGCTAATTTAACATTACCATGGACCCTGTCGTCTGTTATTACAATATTTACTTTTCAGTGTTTCACCCTAAGACAAAAGGGTTCAGTAAATGTTCAAAAATGTTTAAACCTGCAAACTTTGGATCTGATTCCTACAATGTCCACTTGCATACTGTGTGACCCTGATCATGTCATTTAACATCCCTGTGCTCCCAGGACACCACTTGTAAATGAGCTGTGTACCCAGTGGGTCTTACCCTTTTACCAAAACAAAACAAAGAAAAAAAAAACATTTATCATCCCACTATTAAGGATACATTGTGCATTAAAAGTATTATAACAATGTATGTAATTTTCACACAGTTTATTTCATGAGCTAAATAAACCTTTTTTTTGTGAACAAAAGAGGGTTATCTTATTCTGAATTTTTAAAATCAGCTGGTTTTGGGAAGGGGAAGGAGAAGGGGGAGGGAGATTGGATGGGCATATAACTTTGTCCAAAATCAGTATGGCATTCTTTATCAAGTCTTTATTTATTTATTTAACCAGGCGTTCATCATTGAGCAGAAGCTCATTTGCAAGATGGACCTGGGTGGTGCATGAACAATTGTATATACAGGTCAACACAGGTATTTACAAGGCAATACAGATAATACTGTTTACAGAGAGAAAGAAAAAGAAGTTCATATGTACATAATATTATACAGATATTGTACAGCTTACATGGTATTTACATACATAGAAGTGTCTATAGAAAGATAAAGCAGTTTCTCTAAAGGTTGCAGGAGGAAGTAATGGAAGAAAAAAATAAAAATATACACCAGGTAGAGGTGAAGGTAGGGGGGAAGGGAGGGAGGTGGGGGAAGAAAGGCTAGGAGGGCACGGTGCACAGATAGGAGTTGGTAAAACGGGATGTAGAGAAGGTGGATGGAGAAAAGGAGTATGTGTGAGCCCCGGGATTGAATGCTATGAAGTACGGGGCATGGTAGGATGTCACAACCCAGGGTAGTGAGCTCCTATCTGAGGTTGGGAAAGGAAGAATAAGGGGATGGACGGGCCTAGTGTTGATAAGACAGGGGGATAAGAGAGAGAGAACAAGTAGGCTGGTGAGGAGCAAGCTGGGGGGGGTCAGTACTTAAAATTGGGTCTAGGCGTGGCTATATACCAGTGTAGACACCGGTACTGGGTCTGAGTGGGTGAAGCAGTTACATACTTCTCTGACTGTATGGAAAAAAAATGTCTTGAAGGCATTTATACTGATTAGAGTGCTTAATTTGTGGGTTTTTTGTAGATCATTTCATAAGGTAGGTAGCACAAAGCTTATAGCTGCCCTGCCAAAGTGGGATTTTGCTTTGGGTACTTTAAGTGTAATAGCTGAGTAACTTCTTTATGCGTATTTCTCAGTTATACTCAGGGGAAGACAGCAGGAGATATAGTAAGGCAGCTTATTAGAGATGGCTCTATAGGTCCAGAGAGCGGCGTTTCTGTGGTGCCTGAACTTTAGTGATGTCCACCCCACTGCCACATATAGGGTGCAGTGATGCGTGTCGAAGTGGAGTCCCGTTATAAACCTCAGTGCTCGATGGTAGAGTGTGCCTAGTTTAGCCATGTAAGAGTTGGGGCATTGGCTGTAGAGGAAATCAGCGTAATCAACCAATGATAGGAAAATGGATTGGACCAGTTGTTTCTTGGCATCTCTGGTGAGAAATTGGTTGATTCTAAAAAACAGTCCAAGCCTTTGCCGAAGTCGTTTTAGCAAGTCCTCGATATGTTCAATGAAGGAGAGTCTTTGGTCTATCCAAACTCCCAGATACTTAAATTTTGTAACAAATTCTAGTTTTTCACCTAGAACTGTGGTAATTTGGAGAACTGTCCCACTGGACATAGGGTTAGCTGTATGGATAAAAGGAGAGAGGACCATCGCTTTAGTTTTTTTGGCATTAAGGAGTAGCTTTTTTTGGAGGAGTTGGCTTTGCAAAAGGTTGAATTCTGACTGTAGGTCATTGCAGGCAGCTTCAGGTGTTGGGTGACTCTACGAGAGAACTGTATCATCTGCAAACAGATAGATGTTGGCTTCTTTTATACAGTAGTCGATGTTATTAATGTAGATTGCAAAAGTAAGGCCCTAATATAGAACCTTGAGGTACCCTTCTTGCAGAGTTTTTAAGGGGACAGGCCTCCTTCGGCTTTAACTTGTTGAAGGTGCCTTGTAAGATAGTCAGTAAACCAATGCAGAGAGAAGGGGGTCCACACCTATGGTTTGAAGGGAGGAGAGGAGCAGACTATGGTCGACGGTGTCAAAAGCCTTGCTTAGATCAAGGAAAACAGCACAAGTAAAGTTTTTGCTCTCAAGATTACGCTGCCAGTCTTTAGTAACTTTGGCGAGGGCTGAGATAGTGCTATATTTAGCTCTGAATCCAGACTGCATAGGATTTAGCAGTTCCCTAGACTCAAGGTGAGTCCTCAGCTGTGCATTTACAATTTTCTCTAGGAGCTTGGACAGGACCGGAAGGAGAGAAATTGGCCTGTAGTTATTGAGATCGCCAAGGTCTCCTGATTTGAACAGTGGTATGACATGTGCTGTCTTCCATATAGGTGGTAAGGTGCCCTGAGACAGGGATAAGTTAAAAAGGTGGGTGATGGGTATTGCTAGTACATGGTAGGCAATTTTTAGGAAGTAAGGGTCAAGGGTGTCGGCCCCAGCACTTTTTCTAGTATCCAACTGAAGCAAGAGGTCCTCACCTCTTCAGTGGGCAGGTTGAAGTGAGAAAGGCGGCGAAGCTATTGGAGTTTCAGGCAGTTGGCTGGCAGTCTGGGAGCGAAGTATGTTTGCAGGGGAGTTATTAAATGCCATGCCTGCAGTAGCAAAGTGGTTATTGAATGCGTCAAGTATATCCATCTTTTCGGTTATAGTCAGGTTGCCAGAGGTAATCTTGGTCGGGAGTAAATTTCCTGGGGAGTGGCCTAGCAGATCATTGATCGTGTTCCAGAGCTTGATTGGGCTCTTTGTGGCAGAGTTGAGTTTAGATTTGAAGAAGGTGGCCTTCAATTCTCTGATTGTTTTGGTACATAAATTTCTTAGTCTCCTGAACTGGTTCCAAACCTCTGCAGTGTTCAGTCTGCACGCTTTTTTCCAGAGCTTATCTCTTTCTAGAAGCAAGGACTTGATCTGAGGGGGTGAACCATTTACAGGTTTTGGTCCTAGTTCGAACTTTAATCAGGGGAGCATACTTATTAAGGGTCCTTGATAGAATGTTGTGGAAGATATTATAAGCTGATGTAATCATTTTGGCCAGGTAGAAATCTTGCCACTGAGGGGAGTACTTAAGCTCGTTTAGGTAGGCATGTTCATTGAAGTTGCGCCTGGATCTCTTCATAGAGAACTTGCTGATGGGTACTGGGTTGTTGGTGGATCTTACTCGCGAAATAAAACAACGTCACTGGCGTCTGAGAAGAAGACATCAGCGTGGGAAAAGAGATGAGGTTTGCTCACCATTAGCACATCCAAAAGTGTACTTTTACTGGGGTTCTTCATGTTTGGGCATGTTGGTTCAGTAATAAGTTGCGTCAGCCCATGTTCATCACAGAAGGATGCAAGGGGGGACAGCTGTGTTAGAGAGCCAGTCAAAGTTGAGGTCTCCTAAAATAATAGTTTCTGGCAGCCTCTGTCTCAACTTGTCACTTAGATATGACACAAGTTGTAGGCCATGAGCGGTGGTCTGTAGCATCCAATTACGCAGAGTGCAGTAGTCTGTGTAATTTCCAGTTTGAGAATTAGGCATTCAAATTCGCTGGCAACAGATACCGAGGATAAGCAGAAGGCAGAAAATTTGTCTTTAACGTAGATAGCTACCCCTCCTCCTCTGGCATGCCTGTCAGCTCTGAACAAGGCATAGCTGGGTATGTTTACTTCTCTATCAGAGGTGCTGGGTCTTTATACCGTCCAGACAGAAATTCATGATAATGGATTTCATTAAAAGAGGGTACTGTACTTCTGTGTTGGTTGTTCACAACCCATCCCCCTCCCCCGTACTTTCTGACTGGCAAACATAACTATTGATCCTGCAGTTGTGCCACCATAATGTACTTTTGCACTAGAACAACAAATGTTGACACTGGGCTGGTAGGAAGTAGTTACAGCTACAGTATATGAACTTTGCAAAAGTCCAAATTGGAACACAGCTCCCATAACAAGTTTCGTTTCAGCTCCTACTTGACTTGTGTGTTTTTGGCCAATGACACCATCACTTCTTATTGCTTTATAATGTTATATGAGATGCTGTTGTGGTGCTAAAAATCCCTAGGCACAGACTGTATGAACATTTGAGGCTAAGAACACATCCAAGCCTTTCCAGTAAAAATCCTAGCAAACACCTAATATTTTGTCAAAGTCTAGACGGAGTATTCTCTGTAGGACCTGTGAATTAGTGGTAGGAAGATCTCCAGAGCAGGAGTTTCTAAATCAGTTTTTAGACAGAAGTTCTAATCCCAAGACATGTATCCAAAAGTTATAATTTTGCATCCTATATTCAAGAGAGGCTTTTTAGATCACTTTCGCTATGAAGTATCATGTCTCATTTTGCTTCCTTATGATTCCCAAGGTAGGCACATGCAAGCTACTGTAAAGTTCTGATAACTTCCAAATGTACACTGACAGGTGTTGGAAAACTGGTATATCTGACAGACAAATGGATTGGCAGGCAGAAGTCTCTAAGGTCCAAGACATGATGAGAATGGGGCTGCCTATTTCATCTCCTCAACCACGCACACGTGCCTTGCAAGGTTTAACCTTTCCAACGCTTCATAAGATGTTACCCACAATCTGCAAAATGCAAGTATAAAGATTGGGACCAGATATTTCAAAATATTTTATTTATTTATTTATTTATTTAAACAGCAGTTTGGAAAAACCTTTGAGCCATAGGCTTATTTACAAAGGTACCTTGTCACAGCAAGACAAACCAAAATACACAGTATAGCAGTACAACACATAAGTATAACAGTAAAATTAAGACATAGATACAAACAAGCTGGTACAGGTAGGATGGATGCAAACAATACCAGAGTATGTCGTCTTAGCAGCTTAGTAATAAGCTTTGTCATAAGTATTGAGTACGGCTTTGACTAGTGGCAGTTACAGCATCGGGTGTTAATAAGGTGGTTACATAAGGAAGTTTTGAAGCACGATACAGTTGGAGCTTCGGAGATGGAGGGGGGCAGTGTGTTGAACCAGGAGGGGGCCCCTAAAGCTGAAGGCTCTTTGGCCGTGAGAGGTCCTAGCTCTAGGGATAACAAGAGAGGTTTTCCCAGAGGTCCGAGTATGAACTAGAGGGACAGAGCGGCGATGGTGGTGGTCAATCCTGGTGGGAAAGCCCAAGGAGGGTCTTTTGTAAGGGTACAGGTAAGATATTTGAGGCGCGCCGAGATCAAGTACCAGCGCTTTTAGCATACAGTAGACAGGGTGTGTGTCATCCCAGGTGCTCCAGTAATTAACCTGCAGGCCTTATTCACAGAGAAAAGTAATTTTATGGAGTGCGGTCTGATCAGCAGCACCATACACCGCAGTCCATAGTCCACTAGGGACAGGATAGAGGAGGTGACTGCGAAGTCAAGAGCCCTGGGGAGGCAGTGTTTATACCATGTAAGATGCCCAATCGATATTAGTGGCAGTGGCTAGAGCAGCGATGTGTCCATGGAAGGAGAGGGAGGGGTCAAAATGGATCCCTAGGTATTTATAGGAGCAAACTTGTTCGAGTGGGAATGAGGACCCAGAGTGAATGAGGAGTTTGAAGTTGCAGGACTTGTTTTGGGGATGAGTGAAGAACATGGTTTTTGTTTTTTTAAGATTTATCACCAATCTATGTTCCTTGAACCAGCCCTCGGCTTCAGTGAAGGACTTCTGCAGCGAGTCCTGGAGGACAGTAGGTTACGACTTGAGGCAAAGATGACTGCATCATCAGCGCACAATAGAATGTTCCCCAGCAAGAGCGTGGAAGGTGACGGCAAGGGAGAATAGAAAGGCACAGGAATGGAGCCCTGGGGAACCCCAGAAAAGATGGGACAGATGTCTGAGTAGGTCCCATTAATTTTTACATGCTGTGAGCGGTCAGACAGATAACTGGTGCACCAGGAGATAGGCCCAGCAGCAAACCAGAGAGACTAAGGGCATCAAGAAGGAGGGGTGGGAGACAGTGTCGAAAGCTTTGAGAGGTCAATGAAGACAGCACCAGCCAGAGAACCAGTGTCTAAGGAGGAGTGGAGAAAGTTGGAGAACTCTAGGAGGGCTGTGTTGGTACTGTGGCCCGCTCGGAAGCCATGCTGCTCAGGACAAAGGACATTGTAGGTGAGAGGTAGTCAGAGATTTGAGAGGCCACCACTTTTTCCAAGGCCTTGAGAGAGGAGAGAAATGGAGATCGATCGATAGTTTCTAGCCACAGTCCTATCACCACCTTTAAAGATAGGGGTGACAGTGGCAACTTTCCAGGCAGTTGGAACCTTCCCAGGCAAAGAGACTGGTTGATGAGGCATGTGATCGGGGTAAGGACTGTGTCTAAGACCAGCCGAGGATACACGGATCCAGGTGTCACTGCCTGTACTATTACCTTGAGGGCAGTGACAAGGTGCGCCTAAGTTCTTGGGCAGAAACACGGTGGAGGAGAAAATAAGGGCGAAAGATTTACTGCAGGTGCTGGGGAGGAGGGTCAAAAAATTTGTAGGGAGGATAGGGCTAAGGTCAGTGAATGAGGTGTTGAGGGTTGGCTATGAGGGCTGGGTCTGAGGAGATCACACCATTAATGTTGATCTGTGGTGGGGGAGTGTGCACTCATTTAACTGTTTAATGTTATCCCAGAAGGTTCTGGGATTCCCCATGAGGCAGTGAGTAGGACTGATAGTGCTCAGACTTGCCTCTCTGATGGCCCGAGTGCACTTGTTTCAGGCAGCATAAAACCGCCTGTCATTGGGCCGGCCAGTCTCAATGGCATGGTGCCATAGGTTGTCCCTATGTTTGAGCTGGTGGATCAAAGCTGGGTAACCTAGGGGCATTCTTCCTTTTAGAACGCGGGTCAACACTGGGGCAAAGATATCACAGGCATTATTAAAGTTTGTAAAGAAGGAGAGAGCTGTGTCGATGTCAGGAGTTGCCTGTATAGGAGACCAGTCAATTTGGGACAGAAGTTCCTTAAGTTTTATCAGTCCACCAGGTATTAGACGCCGCCAGCATGTGGACTGTGCTATGGGTTTGGGGACTGAGGTTGACCAGTGGAATAGAATGGGGGAGTGATCACTGAGAGAGTCTGGGAGGACTTGTACATTGGGGATCCGATTAGGGTGGTTGGTGAGTACCACATCAAGCAGGTTACTGGAGCCTCTCTTGGGGTTAGTCCTGGTAGGGTGGGTAACTAGTTGTGTTAGGTCTATTGCAGAAAACGAGTCTCGGGTAGAGGAGGAGGAGGGGCTGAGCCAGTTGACATTTAAGTCACCCACCAGAATTTGATCAGCGGAAGGAGGTAGAGAGGTAAGGTAGTCCTGTAAGAGAGGCAATGGCTCATGCTTATCCCTGGGGGCACGTATGCAGTAGTCGAGAAAGGGTCCCTTTGAAGGGTCAGGGGTTAGTTTCATGAAGCACCTGGGCCCTGGAGTCAAGGATGAGAGGGCAGGGCTAGTACGGGAGAGATTCTTGACATAAATAGCTCAGCCGCCTCTGCCTCCCATCACGGTTGGACCGGAAAAGGGTGAAACCAGGAAGGAGACTAGGGAGTCAGTGGAGGATTTCGACAGCCAAGTCTTAACCAGGGTGATGACATCAGGGTTAATTGATGTGACCAGGCATTGTAGTGAGTCAAACTTTTTTAGGAGGCTACAGATATTCATGGACACCATGCATAGGCCTGTGGTGCGAGTTGGGGAGCTCCTGGGAACCGGGCCAGGGTTTGGATGTATGTTCCCTGACAGGAGTAGTAGCATGACTAACACCCTGGCTGGGAGATGGTGAGAGTATTCCTACGATTGATATGAGAGGGAGGGGAGGGGAGGCTAAGGGAGCAGGGGGTGGGCAGGGAGGTACAGGAGGGGAAAGCAAGAATAAGAAGACACCCATATGTGCCTGAGGTGAAGAGAAAGCTAGGGACCTATTTCCAGATACAATTTGGTTTCTCCAAAAAGAAACACTTTTTGAGACAGAAAGACTCCTGCCCAGAATTTCTAGTGACAGAAGTAAAGTATATCACCATGGTAAACACTGGTGAGGACACAAGAAACTCTGATTAAACAACAAAGCATGAGAGGGGTGTGTTATGGTGGGATAATGGTCCATCCCAGGAGGGTTGAAGCATGAGGCAAGGCTGAGTGCTTCCTCCACCTGAGAAGGGCTGTTCACCCACCATAATACATATCCTGGAATGCATTATTATGATTATGAAAAAGGCCCCTTTTAGTAAATTGGATGTATTTTTTTTTCTATATTATTTTTTGCTCCACTGTCGCTCCTTTGCTTTACTTATGACAATGGGGGAGACATCAGTTTGTAGTTTTGTCTTCGATTTCCTGGGACCCCGGATCGCAGCTGCATGTGCACTGTGGCTCAGGTGACGGCCTCTTCTGCTCTCCTGGCCTAGTGCCAGGTTCCCCCGTGGCTTGCTGCTACCACCTAGCTGCCACCATGCAGCCACCAAGAACTGGGGAATCCCCACATCCCTCCCAGGAGAGAAGAGCTGCCTTGCAGGTCCTCAATCCAGCTCCTCACACTCCCCCCAGCTGGTCCCTGGTGGCTCAAGCTCACTCCTGAACCCGGGTCACAGGCATGGCCCGAGCTGTGCTGTCCACCACCTCAACCCTCGGCACCACTGGACCGGCTGACTTGTATGCATTTTTTAAACATATTCTTGTTGAGCTACTTTCAGCCAGGCTGTTGTGGTGGAGTAACACCCCGACTGAAAGTACCTCTTGGCTGATCAGGAGCTAGCATTTTTTCTTCCCATTTCATAACTTACAATGACATGTCATTATCAAGGAACTTTGCTTCTTACAATGGATGGAGGTTGTGTGCTCTGAACTGAGTAATACAGCAGCACAGTCCAGAACTACATGTGTAAAGGATAAGGCGTGAGGATGTAGCACACCTTCGACCTGAGTGAACTACTGGATATATGTACTGATACATTGCTGTGGTAATGGAAACTAGTGTTATATATTTATAATCTGCTCACTCTAGCTCCACAACATCATTATATCATCATACGGAGGTCAGCTGACTGCAGTGGTTTCAAATAAATAAGGTGATGCACCTTCCACTAACAATACTATGAAGTGCTCCATTACAGGTGTTGTCCATCCCCTTGGTTCACCAGTGCCTCATAATGGCTTTCACCGTTTCTTATGGTCACAACTATTTGTGTGCTGTTGAAACATGATCTTGAGCTTGGCAAGTGGTGATTACCAATGTGCAAACCACCAGTTAGTGTAGTCCCCATGCTTCCAATTACATGTGTTATAGTTACCTAAACATACTGTATTGTATTTTATTGGAAAACTATTGTGTATTATGCTGGTGCAGAATGGTTGTCATCATCATATCTCATCGAGTGATAGCTTCACTTAGTTTCTGTTCAGGGTGGAGTTTGGAGTTGATTGTAAAGCATTAATTAACATTTATTGAATTAATTGATATCATTTAGTTTACAGTCACCTTCTTATTGATACGCTGCCCTTGCTTTTGAAAGCCTACCTAAGTTCTATCTCTTTTGCCTTCGATTTCTAGATTTTTTTCATGCTCTGATTTACTATTTTTTCTTATCTACAGTATTGACTGTCTGATTGTCATCAAATATCATTATGCTGAAATGATCTTGTATCAAACTATGCTGAATATACAGTACACTGTAAAATCAATCAATCATTCATTGATTTATTCAATATGTTTATTAAATCAAGATTAAAAGTAATATCCATTAAGCTATTTCCCTGTGGTTAACTTACTGTTGTAGAGGGCCATTTGCAAGAGGTAATTACAAAATGTTCATTAAATGCAGAGTAAAAATACATACAGTAGGTTGGGGACATAAAAGTGGAGCAATATGGCTTTGTCAGTATCAGGTAGACAGTTCACTGATGTGTGACTATACAGGAGGGCTTAGAAGGTGG
This sequence comes from Neoceratodus forsteri, assembly GCA_016271365.2. Taxonomy (NCBI): domain Eukaryota; kingdom Metazoa; phylum Chordata; order Ceratodontiformes; family Ceratodontidae; genus Neoceratodus; species Neoceratodus forsteri. Next base: position 3,223,217 of record CM028133.1, read on the forward strand.
AGTAAATTTAGATGAGATGCCAGGAAGTATGCTGAACAAGTGGCAGAAGTAAGGAACCAGCTGACAGAGGCAATAGTCAATACAAAAGCTGAAGAGTGCTTCCAGAGGGGGTGAGATAGGCATAGTGACCGGAGAGGGAGGGGTTGGGGAGGGTAGATGGACATGGGCCTGGAAGGGGCATGTACCTCCCACACTTGGCAGACTTGATTGACCACAAGACCTTCTTTTGCTTGCACATTTCTTTGTTTCTGTTTATTGTAGTATGTATGCATGACAATGTATAACATAATGCATGGGGTAGAGTGTATAGCAAGAATTTTACATGCACCCAAATTGTCGGATGTTACATAAACATTGAGACCAAAACTCGAGGGGTTTATTCAAGTATCCAATACCAAGGGTACATGTAAAACTCAAGTTTTGCACACCACCCAATGTCATGTTCTATTTAATTGCTGTGGAGTGTTTTTTTGCCACAGTAATTTTATAAATACAACTTGATCTCTGTGCTGGTAGCAATGGTCGGGCTAAAGCGGGGAGACAGTGTGCATTGTCGTGGAGCTTGGGAAACCCAGCATGGGTTCATCATTATAACCACCTGGTCTTAACTTTGAAATATGACCAGGTTTCCTTATGGGAGAAACAACTCCCCAGTTATTATATACTAACTGCATTAAACATTAATAGCATTTCCTTCATTTTGTTAAAGCAGAATGAATTGCAGCTGGCAGCAGTAGACTTTTACATGGTCTCCAGAGCAAAAGTAGGTGGTTTCAACAGCGGGGATCATCAAATGCTAAACTGCTTTTATCTCTGTCTCTAGTGTATCTGACTGCTGGGAGTTTAAAAGTTAGACTTGGATAGGATAAAGACTAGGCAAGCTGGATCCAAGTTCAGAAAGAACAGGAATATAAATGAGAGGTTTCTGCTTAATGCATGTGTATATACAATGGACATGGTGGATTTCCTTGTACATGGTAAGGGGATTCTCCTAGTGTTGTGCAAAACTGAAAAATTTTGTTATGTAAAATATTTCATGAAATATTTCTCGGGTGCAAAATTTAAATTTCACCCGAGAAATTGTGAAAGTCCGTCTGACAACTGTGAAATGTCACCCAAAATGGTGCAATTTCACCATGGAATGCGAAATTCCACCCAAAAAATGACACAATTTCACCCCAAAATGGTGAAATTTCACAAGTTAGCACCAGGCTAACTATTTTGAGGAATGGTAGAATTTCGTGAAATATTTTGCATGGTGAAATGGCCAATTATGCAACAATTTCACTGGCGAAATGTTATTTTGCAGCTTCTCTAGATTCCCCAAAGCCGTTAATATAGTTGCCAGTGGTGTGAGTCCACTGGAGCTGAGAGCATAAACTGGGCAAAATGATTATAGGCTACATCCAGGTTTGCTTGCTGTACATTTTTAGCATTTCTGTATATGAAATCTTTATACTCCATTATTGGCAATCTAGCAAAATGTATTATTCAGAGGCACATATCGTTATTTGAGCAGTCTCTGTTTTTTAACAGATAAAGTTTTAGTTTGAGCTTATCAACACAGTGTTGGAAGTGGGTGGTTCTACTGTTCCATTAAAAATTGGAATTGACCTAGATGCCCAAATACTTTTAGTTTGACACAGGCTTCACATCTTTTCCCTTCAAAGTCATAATCTAAAGGTGTGCAGTTCCTGAGTCTGTACTAGAAACTTGATGGCGTAAATTCTTATTTGTGTGAGCTGAGAGTTGAGCGCTGTCTTTTTTTTTTTCAAGCATGTACTGTTGATAAGGTTAAAGTCAGACTGTAGGGATGATAGGAACAATAAAGTCAAAACTCAGGCCAACACCACTACTGTAAAGTTGTGTCATCTGCGTATATAATTAATGTGTTGTAGATGTTGGTCTACATCATTTATATAGATTTTATAGATGAGCTGGCCCAAGATGGAGCACTGATGGACACTTTTGTCACTGGTAACAATTTGGAACTGGTGCCTTAGAGAACCATTGATTGGAGGGCAGGCCCACAGATATAGCTTTAACACTACTGCTTGTAACACTGGTGATCCAGGTTCAGGAACAAGCCTGGGTCAATGGAGGGTGGCCAAGAAGAGGATGGTTCAGCTTTCCTTGGATACTGACCTGCTCTGGGGTGGAAGGGAGAATGGTCTCCACTGCAACACTGCCATCTGGGTGGCCACAGATAGAGGTGCAGCCAGAACCATGGATTTAGGGATGGCTTTGCATCAGCAAGGCCTTCCCAATGTCAGGTGGTGGGACAAGAAAAATGAGAAAATCCCTGACTGCCTGCAATGATGTTGTCTGCAGGCCCTACACCGATGACTGGCCTCTCCACCTCACCAAGTGAAGCTTCAGCTCTGCCATAGGAATAAAGGCCCAGCCCCCTGCAGCCCTTTTGATGGGGGTTATCCATGGGGGATCAAGTGAGGTAGAGGCAAGTCCCAGAGATGGCAGGTGATAGGGCTGAGTGGGGGAACCGACAGATGATAGTTAATCAGGGATGCAGAGGACAAATCATAGTAATTTAAAAAAGAACCACTGATTGGTATCTAGCCAAGTGGTAGTTATTGAATCAACAGATCATTTAGTTATCCAGGACAATGTCTGATAACTTTCTTCTTTTTCCATACAGCACCCTTCTACACAGCCTTTTCACGTAACTTCTCATGGACTTACTTGATCTCCACCACTTGCTGAGCACGGCAGTGGTGGTGGGTAGCCTGCCATGTCAGTCATGCGTGGCCTTGGGGGGGTTGCTGGATGGCCATTTGCAGATGGGTAAATTTCCATTTCCTTTCCCTGTAGGGATAACACCTGTACAGTGATGCATATCTTGCACCACTGTGCGAATCTGTTGGTGTCTGCAGGTGTTCCCTCCCTTACAGGTGGTACTGGCTGTGATAACACTTAGCCTGTGTGAGGTGATAGTTACATTGTGGGGCTCTCAGTACTCTCGCCCTAATGGAGCAAACAGTCACGTTGATGCTAGATTCTCCTTTCTCTTGCTGCCCCTGAATCTCCGAATCTGCTCCCAAATCAGTGTTATTGGGGCAGCAAGTGATAGCAGTACCACTGCATCAGTGGGCCACTCTTAAAAGCTTTCTTAAGAAAATATTGTGGTTCAATGCGTCAAAGACTTTTAATAGGTCTATGTGTGAAGCATAAGACAGCAGGCCCCTATCCACTCAGTCAACATGAGGCCATTACTGGCTTTTATAACTGCAGTTGTTGTGCTGTGGAGTGGGTGAACGTATCCATGTGTTATAAAGCATATTGGTTACATCTTATACAGTAGTTGTTTTATCAGTTTTATATATCTTTCTTTTTATTTGTGTTGTTATTTTCACTGTGAAATGTTCTGAGTCACCGTTTGTACGAAACACACTATTATACAAAAACTGCACTGGATTGAATCTCATTGCCTTTTATTGTGTTGTATTGCTTGATTATCACGTATTACATTTGTTTTGCAACCTATGTACTGTGTATTTGTCTGTTTGCCTCTAGAAGCCCCCTTTTGAGTGACACCCAGGTCTCATTTAATAATATCTCAGTTAAAGCCTCAAGCGAATAAAATAAATTAATGTTTGTTGCAGTTCACTGATGACCATAAAATCAAGGTACTAGCCACTTTTTGCATGATGACAGTGCTGCACCATTAATACTTATAAGATTTGATAGCAGTACACTTTTCTCCCTCACCTAACCAATTCAGAGATCGATAACATTCAGAATGATGAAAATGTGTGCGGGGCTGAAAAGCAGAAAGGACATACTGTACTGTATGACTAATTGCAACAACACTATCACTAGCAGTTGCAGATTGCATTCCCAAAATCTATGAGAGCAAGCCCTGCAGAAATTGCACAATACATAACCTAGTCTCACTGACACAAGCTCTGCCATCGTACAAAGACCCCAATTTCCTATGAATTATGAATACTTTTTTACGATACTGAACTAGTAACATTTTCTTCCAGACTTAATAAAGGATCTAATCATAGTCCACAGCACATAAATTACTTCACCAGCTTGCAGATTTCCATTTAAAGGTTGGAAGGAAGAAGAACAGCCATCCAAGTTCATGTTTGCTTCCCCCATGTTATTCTGTGCATCTCTCACTCTCTTTAGGTTTTCTGTCTCCCTGCTTGTTAATAAACAGCTCAATGTGTAGGCCCTTATTGTGCCATTACAGGTGCAACAACTAGTGACATCATCAATTTCAGTCTGTCAGTGGCAAACAGGATCACTGTCACCTAGTTGAAAGCCACCCAAGCTCCAGTACCAGAAGGCCCACAGCACTATTCTTCAATCATTAGGAGGAGACTTGGGCCTTGACCTTTATGGGAGGTGAGCAGATTTGGGCACAGTATAGAGGCTGAGCAATTAATTAGTGATGCGGTGTGTCCATCTGGGGAAGATGCATTTTTGAAATGCCTGCTTGCATTCAGGAGTGATACACCCCTCCCCAGAAACAGCATATTTCACAGTCCCATAGTGTACCACCGCATTATGCAGTAACACAATGATCACGTAATAAACGGCAGTATGAAGGAGTTAAATGCAAAACCTTTTTTATTTTAAGGTGACAGGGAAAAAGGTATGGATAAAGGGAAGGGATAAAAGGAAAGCAGGTAGTGCTGTAAGCACGAAGCAATGACAATCTCTCAGATGGCCTTTCTCATCAGTCCCTCAATGCCATCTGCATTAACTAGTGCATCACATTCAGCCCTCAATCTCTGAGGAGCTCCTGTCACAGTTAATGTGGTACCACTCAGTTGACTTATTGCAGGTCCAGTGTGCTGCAGTTGTTCATCATGCATGCGTAGTCACCTAACATGGAGAATTAAAACAATCCCAACAATCTGGTAATCCTTTAAGACCCCATGGCCTAATGATGACCTTCTCTCCAGGTTATCCCAAAATGTAACACTGTCCTAACCTGAGGATTACATGCAAATAAAGTCAACTCCTGGATGAAACAAAGGATAAGGTCAAATACACATTAGTCATTCAAACAAAAGGACCTCACTCAATGATGGGGGAGAGAGAGCACCCACAAACGTTGTTCATTTGAAATTTAAAAAGCGGGTTTATTTATACATGGCACACAGGTGCACAAACCCCCAGGTAAAACAAGAATATCTTATAATTGTTTTGCACTCTTGCAGGTGCTTTATCAAGGGATCACTTGTGTGCCGTCCATAAATAAATTTCAAATAAACAGTGTTTGTAGGTGCTCTCTCCACTGTCATTGAGAGAAGTCCTTTTGTTTGAATAACCTGAGGATTCCAACATTCAATGAGCCCTGCTTACTGGGCCTTCACTAGTTGTGCAGCACCACTTGAGACAGGAGCCTGTACTAACCCAGCTCCTGCCAATGTTTCTCTAGGGAGGGGCAATTATCAGCTGTGCTAAAAGGGGCAGTTGTGCCGAAGCTGCTCAAGAAGGCATCATTAGATCTTGCTACTACTTCTACTTCTACTAGTGCTACTTCTGCTGTTGCTGCTTCTGTCAGATCCACTGCTACCGTTACTTTTACTACTACTGCTACTGCTAATACTGTTGCTACTACTTATATTGCATATTCTGCTTCTACAACTACAACTGCACTACTACCACTACCTATCTAACTAGAAGAACTATAAAATGGCCTTTCCCTGAACCATATTCACAGTTCCTGTGCCCTCGGTTGCTTGTACTGTCCCAATTATTCCTAAGTCCGCGTGTGTATTGTACTCTGTGTTTATTACTGAGTCCCTTTCTGTTTTGTACTCTGTATTAGTATGGTAAAACTGGTCACTTGTAAAAAAGGCTGTGTGTGTAGCTCGTCTTGCTTGTCAGTATAAAAACATATAAATATAAATAAATGATTCAACAAACAGACTTGCAACTTTTACTGCTCACTCTTGGGGAAGACACTGGTCAAACTGAATATGGCTGGAAACCCACAGGATTACCAAGCAGTCATCTTGTGAACACTCTCAGCTGCTCCTTTGCTGCTGAAATACCATCCTGTGCTAGGGAAGAATACAGTTCAGCAGCTAGCCATGATCTGAAGCAGGCCACATGCCTGATTTCTGCTTAATGAAGGCAGCTGCTTCACTTTCACCCTGTTTAGCAAATCTGAATCTTCCTGCCTCACTGCAGTACCAGGCAGGTGATCCCCAGCCCATTCATTGGCTCAGTGCGGTGGAGGTGAGCCCATCCCAGATCCTTGGCATCTTGCTGACTTAAATTTATGAGCTTTGAGCTGGCCATGAAGCTTACAGATTCATCCTGCAGTTGCATGCCTTGTGCTAGGGAACTTGACAATGACCCTATTGGCTGCTTTGTCTCTGGGAAAACCTGCCCAATGACCACCGACTCCAACACTGGCCATGTGTTTGTCAAGGGCATCCGACATTGCACTGGCCATGTTAGTTTACACCCAGAGCAGGATTTTCAAACCTTCATGGATGCAGCATTCAACTCCCACGTGTGTCCATTGAATGCCGCAAGCCCCATGTGCTGTATGTTCGGTGCACCATGGGGCTTGCGGCATTCAATGGACACACGTGGGAGTTTTGAATCCTTGCGCCACCCGCAGGTCCTTAGACCCCAATTTTGTGGTCTAGCCTGCACCACTCCTCTGAGCCTCAGATATGGAGCTTGCACCAGAAATGTGGTGCAAGATGCCCTAAATCAGGGAAACTATTACAACTGCACCTGCAATTGGAAATTTGGTTGCAGTTGCGGCAAAGGGGTTAGGTGCACCACCGATTCCAAAATCCCCTGCTGCAGGGCGTGTTGCAAGCCCTGCACCTTCTTTCAAAAATCCTGCCCCCTGTCTCCCATAGCTTGCTTTTTCTGCTATGTCTACCCTCTCTTCCTGTGTTTATGAGTCTATATCCAGTCACCTGACATGGGACTTGTGGCAGGATTACTGCTCGTGACTAATACAGCAAAGTTCAAATACCCAGCCCTGTTGACTATCCTGGGGCCTACTGAAGACTCTGTTATATGCTTCTTTTTCAGTTCCGCTTCTGTTTATGTCCTGATAATTGAGGACCCTATAATATGTGGGTGTGTGTGTGTATCAGGCAGCTAACCATCAGCAAAACATTTGGTGCGATGCGGGTGTCAGATAAGTCCCTGGATACAGAAATGGGGTAGAATGGCTCTGCCTTCCCCAGAATGTTAGAGTAATAAATCAGTTTATAGCAGAAAATCATAATTTTGCTGGAGCCTTCAATGAAGCTCTTGAGCAGCTCTCCGGGCTATGATTTCTTGCTCAAGAAAAGTTTCAGCTTTTGGGAAATTTATAAAGTAGTGGGGTTGTCTTCCAGGTCAGTCAACTTTTGAAGAGTAAAGGAATGCGAAGTTTCAGCCCATAGAGTGCATGTTTTGATTTGACAGGGTTGAATTTCTGCCTTTTATTTGACGTTCCCTGCTGTAGTCTTGGAAGATCTGCACCCATCTATTATTTACTACAATAGGTCCTTGGATTTTGGCTGCCTGAAGCATGGTTTTCTTGTCCATGAATCAGAGATATTTAATAAGGCAATAATGGGGGCGATCTTCCGGTTTAGGTGGGGTGCCTACTTGGTGCGCCCTTTTGATTTCAAGATTAAAGGCTGCAGAGTCTAGTTTCAAATGTTGCACTAACCATTACTGTAGGCCTTTTTTCAGGATTTTTACCCCACTACACCCTCTGGGAGACCCAGGATATGGTGGGTCAATCTTCGCAACCAGGATTGGTCATCTACCCTGGATTGCAGCTCTTCTAGGCCCTCCTTGAGTAAATTATGTTCCTGGGAGATAGTCATCACCATGTCCTCCAGTTCACTTTCCCAGTTCTCTATTTCATCCAGACATGTTGTGTGAACAGTGGAGGTCCTGAAAAGTTCAGTGACCACTGTTTGAATGTGTGTGACTTGTGCACCCAAATTAGTGAAGCTGACTTTCATTTTGGCCTGCATTGTGACCAGAATGGCCGGCACCCTGGCCAAGAATTTTTGCAACTCTGATATTGTGCTTTACTTGTCGGAGGCCACTTGGGCCTGCAAGATAGTCTTTGCCTTGTGGGTCGCATGCTGGTCTTTCAGCTGCTCCATAGGGTCAAAAGAAAGCTTTAACTGTTTGCTTCTCTGCTGACTAGTTGCCATGGACTTCCTCATATTAGGGATACAGGAGGACTTATCATACGAGAGGAGGCTGAGGGAGTTGAACATGTATTCACTGGAGGAGAGGAGGGACGGAGGGACATGATTGAAACCTTAAAGTACATGAAAGGAATAAACAAGACAGGTATAGAGGGGCTGTTCAAAGTAAGGAAGGGGAGGGACACCAGGGGCCATGATATGAGACTGGAGGGAGGAAGGTTCAGGAGGGAGATGAGGAGACACTTTTGTACAGAGAGGGTGGAGGCTGGGTGGAATGCGTTACCTGCAGAAGTGGTATCCAGTAGAACAGTGGACTGCTTCAAAAGGGAATGGGACAGGACAAGGGGGAGGGTCAATGAAGGGGAAGGGTGGAAGGGAGGGGCAGCTGCAGAATAAGGGGTGCTAGCTGCGCATTCGAGCAGACTTGATAGACCTCTAGGCCTTTATCTGCTGGCAGATTTCATATGTTCATATGTTCATATATAGTTTTCCACCAAACTCTTCTCCTTAAAAGGTGATTTTAGGCAGGTTGAAAGAATGTGCCCAAGGGAGCTGAGCTAACACAAACCTGCCCTAGTGCTTAGCAGACCATGACCATCATAAAGCATTCTTGAAGTGCTATTTCTGAGCATAGGAATGAGCAAGCAAGTGGGGTAAGAAAGGTAGGAAGTGAGCCAGATAGTTGCTGGAGGGGCAAGGGGTGCCCTGACCATGCTGGAATGTCAGTCAGTGCAAGGATCATATTCTCAGAGAATCTACGTGATTAAAGAAGCATCAGGCAGTGCAATTTAGAAATAAATGTTTCTCAAGGGTATGAGTGAAAGAATGTGGTGATCAGTGAGTGAAAAGGATAGTCAACAAGTGTGGTGGGAACTCGTCCAGCAGTGTAGAGGGCTGCGTGCCTAGCACCTTACCTCTTACTACACTGGGGCCCTGGGATTAGGAGTGAGCTATGGTTGTTGGGGATTTTCAAGGGGGAGAGGATTGAGCATCAGGAGGATCAGCTCTCCTCTCCAGACTGGGGTGTGTTATGGTTCCTGGCTGCCAGTGACTCCCAGCAGCATGCTTCCATATGGAAATCACTCCTGCAAAACCATGCGCGGCAAAAACAGTGAGACCCATAATAGTGCTTTGCAATACAGCTCCAAACAATGAAAGTGAACCCCCATTATAGGTCAGTTGCGGGGGGCTGCATCCCCCACACACCCCCATTGAGGGGGCCACACCCCACAAACTCCCTTAACATAAATATCCATCTCCTAACCACAAAAAGTAGAGCAGAAAAGGAGTATCCCCAACAGCACTAAACTTAACATGCGCTTTAATTACCACATCACTGAAATGATCAGTGCTGTTTTTGAGCAACAGTTTTTGAGTCACTGTTTTTGATTCGTCTTCTTGATGGGACACCTAGCGGCAGCTGGGGATGCAAAAGCCAAGGCCACATCGGGATGGGGAGGAGGTGATGATGGACATCCATGGATCGGAGATGGGAGCACGTCCATCTTGTGCTGGATGTCATTGTATGTCTACACCTCTGGGGAAGTCACGATCATGAACAAGGAAAAAACCCACACTCTGCGAGGACAATAAAACACCGCCGCAAGATGCCCACCATCAGACCCTGCCCACCTCAATCAGCAATATCCTTTGATCTTCACCCTGCCTGTAGTATAACTAGATTTCAAGGAGCACCATGTAGTGGAAGTGGCCCTGCCATGGGTGGTTCAAGCTAGGGATCGACTGTAGGTAAGGTATGGGGGGGCCTCAGAGAACTGGGGAGAATCAGGATGGGAGGGTCTCAGTCTGGGTCAGAGAAACCATCATACTGCATCTGACGGAGTTCCCAGAGTGTGTTGACCGGAGGGAAAAAGAAGTAAAAAAAAAAGGTGTAGTGGTGGATGTGTGCTCGAATGTCATTTAGTGAAACAGCTAGGAGAAGTGGGTGGTTGATTGGATTGTAGTGTCAATAATAATGATAAGATTTTTTTAATTGCAAAAAAAGTGTTTGATTGTAGTATTTGTAATTGTTTTGAACTGATCTGTTTGCACGACATACTGAGTGAGGTAGCAAGGGATGGAATGGGCTCATTCCATTCCATCAGTAAATAAGCTGAGATGTGTAGCGTAAATGAGAATGGGGTGAATGTTAGGGTTAACAGTCCCAAGGTACACCTCACACCTGACTTGTGAAGACACAGGAGATGTGAAACCGTAATGTTTTTTTCTGTTGTTGCCTGAGGGGTGGGGTGTTAGGGCTGGGAACTGTAACACCACATTTCACTACTTTTGTTGCTTTAACCCTAACTGGTGCATTAACATTTATTTTTGCAATGAATTTCCCTACTTTTTGAGATGTTATATTTGTATACTCATTTGCCTGTGGGAGTGCAGGGCCCTCTGGACCCTGCATGATTTCATTTCTGGCAAAACAGAAATTTATTTGCAGGGCTCTCAGATCTATAGGGAATCCTGTATTTTACAGGGATTTGGAGGCATCTACAGGGACATTTTTCCCATAGACTTGCATTGGTAATAGAGGAAAACAGAGGAATTCAGCTTCCAGAGGAAATAATGTAACCTACAGAAAAACACAGGAAAATCACCCTGGAGTTACAGGAAAAATACCATAGCAGTCTGGAAGCACTGCATTTGCTTGGTTGTATGGCTTGTTAAATGATAGACCAACTTACACTGACCATGTATAACGCTCTTGTGAAGCCACATCTACAATATGACTTCATTACTGGTGCCCACACCTCAAAAAGCACATTAGCCTACTGGAGAAAGTCCAGAGCATGGCTACAAAGATGATAGCAGATCACCATGATAAGGCATAATATGAGAGGTTTAGGGTACTGAACATCTACTCAGTACAGAACAAGACAGAGAGAGGGGACATGACTGAGACCTTCAAGTACTAGAAACAAATAAATAACATAGATTTGGAAGCTCTCTTTAACTTATGTGAAACAATAACATGAGAGGCCACAGTGTTAAGATGCAAGCAGAGAGGCACATAGAAACATAGACAGTGTCGGCAGATAAGGGCCTATGGCCCACCCAGTCTGCCCATTTGAGCTTGTAAGTTCAGTTTGTTTTCCTAGAAGTCTGTTGCCCCTTACCCCTGACTTCCAGAATTCCTTTATGTCTATCCCATGCATTCTTAAATCCTGTGATTGTTTTAGCCCCACCACTTCCTCTGGCAGGGTGTTCCATTTGTCCACCACCTGCTCTGTGAAGAAATTCTTTTCATGTTTCCTCTGAATCGTCCTCCTCCAACTTCATCCCATGCCTCTAGTCCTGGAACATCTTTTTCACTTAAAAATAGTGTTTTCCTGCACCCTGTTCCTCCCTGTAAGATACTTGTATGTCTCTATCATATCCCCTCTCTCCCTCCTCTCCTCCAGGGAGTACATGTTCAGTTCCTTCAACCTGTCTTCATAGGATTTGTGATGCAATCCATGCACCATCTCTGTTGCCCTCCTCTGAACCTTCTCTACCCTGTCTATGTCCTTATGTAGGTATAGAAGCAAACTGAAAATGCACTTCTTCACATATAGAGTGGTGGACACTTACAATGCACTGCACTTCAAGAAGGGTAGAATACCCATGGGGGAAGTACAGAATTCTCCATGAATACTAAAGATGAGAAGCATGGGAGGAGTGAGGAGGTGGAGCAGATCCAGTATGTCAACATGTGAACACTGCTCAATAGGAGAAGACTACATAGACCAAATTGCCTTCTACTCTTACCTTCTTCATATTTTCTATTTCACCAACCAAAAGTTGAACTCTGAACCACATTTTGTGGTTCACGAACTAGTTGTAGTAATCTGAACCACATTTTTTGGTTCATGAACCAAATGTCATACTTTGGAGCAGATGTTCTGCTTTGAGAGCCAAAGGTACTAGTTGAAACCACATTTTCTGGATTGCAAATGAGAATACCAAGTTAGAGCCACTTTGTCTGTTTTGAAAACTACAATTAGTAGTTCAAACCACTTCTCCAGGTCCATGATCCAGAATGTTTTTAGTTTGAACCAAAAAAGTGTCAGGGAAATTAAAATGGAATCAAACTGGATGCAATGGTGATCCTGGGGGTCTTCAGCCTTCACCTCAAGTGGGCTAACTGTAGGGCTGGGACAGAGTTATTGCTAATTATCAATGACTGCATCCTAGAACAGCGTGTCCAGCAGATGACTAGGCTTGAGGACACCCATGATCTTGTTCTCAGCAGTAGGGATGGAGTCTTCAACCACTTTGTCCCACTTGACAGGGAAGACTAGATGGCCTTAGCCACTAGGATCTGAAAGTTCAGACAGGCTGATTTTGCCAAGATGAAGGACCTGTATATCAATGTTCTGGAAGAGCTGCATGAAACTAGTAGTGTAGAGCACATCTAAGATTCATTGAAGAAAGTGCTAGAAGCAGCCAAAGAAACATGACCTAGTAATAGACACTTAGTTCAACAGAGACCTATGGTAACTGATCCTGAACAAAAAGGTCTTAGGACTGCTGTAAAGAAAGAGGTTGCCTCTAAGCATGAGACAAATATAAAGCAGCATAGAGGGACTACAATACTAGTATTGAGGAAGCCAGTGAGATCCTGGAGGTCTGAAAAGCAGTAGGAGGTGGGAACAGCACCAATGCTTTCTTCCAGTACATAAATGGGAGGAAGGTGAAAGAGGGGATTGGGTCCCTGAAATCAGTGGAGGGAATGGAGGATTCTTTGAAAGAGTCAGGGTTGATGGATGAGTTGCTAAATTAATATTATTGCTTTATCATTCACCAAAAGCCTCCTGGTTAGGAGGGTGCATATTGGGAGGCACTTGGCATTGGGGACTCCATGATACAGCTCACAGACATCATTTCTGCCCTGGCTGTGTGCAACCAGGTACAAATCAAGCCAGGTGAGTCCCAAGGGGCAGAGAGAATACATCCCAGTGTCATAATTGAGCTAAAGGAACACATGGTGAGGAGGCTTGCAGTAATCATTCAGGAGTCTTTCTATACAGCTGTGGTGCCAGAGGTCTGGAAAGTGGCTAATATGATCCACATCTTCAAGAAGTAGGCAAAATTTGACTCTGGCAACTACGAAGCGGGGCAGTCTGATAGCACTGCTTAACAATGTCCTTGAATCCATTATCCAGGACAGAAAAATGGAAACCTTCATTGAAACTATGGTTCTTGTTGCTTCACAGCACTGCTTTATGTGAAGCAGAAAGTGCTCTGAGAATATAAAATTACAGCAGCAGAATTAACTCCTTCCATTTGGAATTTTACTTCCATGAAATTTCAGAATATACATTGGCAACATTTGTGAAATTCTGATTTAGAATGATGAAATAAATATATAAGTTGTGGATTAATGTATTAAACTGAGGAAATTAATTCTGTAGAACTGATCACTGACATGCAGACTGATTGCATGTATTGCTAATTGATGTATTAAACTGCAGAATGTTATCCCCCAGAACTGTCATTCCATAGTTCATGTGTATCATTCAGCAACTCAGACAGAAAATTTCACAGAACAAGGCAAAAATTTACCAAACACATTCTGAGGATTTAGATTTTGCCAATGGTGGAGATTTGGAACATTTTGTGAAATTTGTGAAATTTCATGACATTTTCACAAATTTGCAAATTGCAGTTCCCAGTCAGCACTAGAGGCAGATCACACCATACCAACTGGAGTACCTTCTTCAAGGGGAGACCAGGGAGTTGGCTAGGGCAGGGCTGTGGACATAGTCTACATGCACTTCTGCAATGTCTTTGACCCTGTATCCCATCATAGATATCATAGGTATGATAGGATATTGCAGAGCCTAGGTTAAACTTTCATCTATTATACATACTCCTTGAGAATGTTAGTACTTACACAGGGTTCCAGAGTTCCTGTGATAGCTGTCCAATTTGGACTTGAATGTATTGGAAGTCATACTATTCACCATCTCTAGTGGGAGTTTATTCCAATCATACACCACCCTCTGTCTGAACCAATTTTGGCTCCTTATCATTTTAGGTTTTTTATCTTACAGTTATAGCGAATGTGCTTGGGTATTGTATACCTGTTCTTTGGCTTCTAACCCAAGATTCTCCAATAGTTCATTGTCTGACCAAGCTTTATGAACTAGACACATGTCACCTCTTTTTCTACTACATACAAGGGGGTAAAGATCCAGCTTTTTCAGTCTAGAATCATAATTTGTCCCATTCATGCCCCTTATTCCTTTTGCAGCCATTTTCTGAACTCTTTCAATTATAGATACCTCTCCCCTTTTTATATGGTGGCCAGACTTGTGATCCATACTCCAAGATGGACCTTGCCAAGAATGAACACAAGGAGAGAATCACCTCTCTATCTCTGCTTGCAATGTGTCTAAATATGCAGTTTATCACCTATTCCCTTTTGCGTTATGTTCTTGCAGTGACCAGTAAATTGCATGTCCTGACACATGAGAATCCCCAGATCTCTTTCTTCAGTAGTCACCCTGAAGTTCTTGTTATTTAAGGTGTAAGTGTGAAAGGGATTTTTCCTCCCAATGTGCATCACAGTGCATTTTTCTTAGTTTAGACATGACAAACTACTGTGCAAACTACACCAATGTCGTATACATAAGACATATACAAGTTGGATTTGTAACTGGTTTAAGGGCAGAAAGCAAATGATCATTGTGGCTTGGCAATACTCCTTGTGGCTAGAGGTACTCTGTGGCATCCCTCAGGGGTCAGTTCTCTAGCTACTGTTGTTCAAAATTTTTCTTTATGCTCTCGAAGCTTGGGTCTTCAGCATTTTACAGATGCCATTAAGCTAGGAAGAGTGGTGGACACCCTTGAGGATGTTGAGAAATTCAGGAGGACCTGAACAAGCTGAGTTATTAGTTGGGCCCCTGGATCTTCAGATTCAGTGTAACCAAATGCAAGGTTTTCCACTTGAGGAGTAAAACAGAGGTAGGACCTACTCACAGTTGGGCTTTTCTTACTGCAGTGAAGAAAGAGGAGAACTCTAGGGTCATAGCAGAGAAGGGTAGAAAATATGACAAGAAGTGTATGGTTGCTGTCAAGAGGACCAGCAGAATGCTGCAGTGTATTAAAAGTAGATAACCAGCTGGGTAGGGAATGTAGTCTAAGGCCCCACCTAGTGTACTAAGTGCAGTTCTCAGGTCCACAATACAAAATAGGCATTTAGGTTGTCTAGAGGGTAGAACACAGGACACCACACAGTCACTGGGTGTGGGGGAGAGAAGCTATTAGGAGAGGATATTGGTCCTTAACATGTTCATCTTGGAGAAAAGGAGGCTGAGAGTATTGTTGCTCAGATAGTGCTTTTGTGGATCCCACCACCTCCATCAGATAGTGCTTGTATCCTACCTAGGATCCTACCAGAAATCCTATCAAAATCAGAGGTAGGATCCAGGCTCAGATAGCAATGGATCCTAGGTCAGATCTAAGGATCTTAGGTCAATCCAGAGATCCTAGGTCTAATAGTTAGGATCCGGGGTCAGATAGCAATGGATCCTAGGTAGAATCCAGGGATCCTAGGTCAGATAGTTAGGATTGAGCTGGATCTGTTGGCCAGAACTGTGGATCTTTGTTTGTTGCTAGGATTCCCAGGATCTTCAATGTTTGTCAGATGCGTGCACTGGATTCTAGAGGGTTGGATCTGTGGTCAGGTAGCACTGCTATCCTACCACAGCAGCTATCAGCTATAAAATGGGAGGTATCTGTATTCTGTTGGTATTCTAGTGTTTAGGATATTATCTGAGCAACACTAGTTGAGAGGGGAGATCATTTCAACCTTCTACATACTCAAGGGTATCAGTTAGGTCACATAGACTGAGATGATTGATATGGTGTCCTCTAACAGGATACGTATACGTGCCTGAAGCTCCAAGGTGAACTTTAGTGATAAGGTAACATTGAGAGGGACTTCTCCTGGAGGGTGATGAGCCTCTGCAGCAGCTTAAGAGCAGAGACAGGGGATTTGAAGACAGTGCAGATCCACAAGGGAAGCCTGGACACATTTCTTCTTCCCAAGCAAATCACAGAGTACTCTGTATAGTACAGTGACTATTGAATCCCTATATATTACCACATGTTGCACAGCATAGTTATTCATCCTTACTGGACTTAGAGTATCTTCTGACCTTAAATCTCTCCTAGAATCCTTTTACAGATCCAGTATATGGCTTTGCCTGCAAACAGCCCCTCCAGAACAGTCACTCTGAGTGTTCTAAATTGACATTATATAATTATGTTTCTATAATTAAGTACTAGACCAGGGAGGGGCTGTGGATATGGCCTACCTAGACTTTAGCAAGGCATTTGACACAGTCCCACACAAAAGATTAATAATCAAGTTAGCCAGCCTGGGAGTGGGTCCCAGGGTGGTAGCCTAGGTAGCAAACTGGCTGCACAACAGGACACAGAAGGTAATAGTGAATGGAACACATTCCAAAGAAAGGGGGGTCACTAGTGGAGTACCTCAGGGCTCAGTACTGGGTCCAGTCCTCTTTAACATCTTTATAGGTGACATTGCAGAGGGTCTGGAGGGAAAGGTATGCCCCTTTGTAGATGACACAAAAATCTGTAACAGAGTTGATACACAAGGGGGGGGTAGAAAGGATGAGAAGGGACTTTTTCAAGGTTGGAGGAATGGTCAGACACATGGCAACTTAGATTCAATGCAAAGAAGTGCAAAGTAATGCTCCTGGGAAACAAAAACCCAGGAGAAGAGTAGTCAATAGCAGGGGAGGTACTAACAACAACAAAAATGGAAAGGGACCTGGGGGTAGTGATATCAAATGATCTAAAGGTTGGTATGCAATGTGAGAAGTCAATAAGGAGAGCCAGGGGAATACTGGGTTGCACAGGAAGGGCATCATAAGTAGAAAAGGAAGTGGTTATCCCTCTGTACAGACTGTTGGTGAGACCCCATCTGGAGTAGTGTGTGCAGTTTTGGAGACCTCATCTACACAAGGACATAGACAGGATGGAAGCAGTCCAGAGGAGGGCAACTAAAATTGTGCAGGGTCTGCATCAGAAACCATACAAAGAGAGAATGAGAGAGCTTAATATGTATACCCTTGATGAAAGGAGGGACAGGGGGGACATGATAGAAATGTTCAAGTACCTCAAGGAATCAACAAAGTCCAGGAGGGTAGCATCTTTCAGAAAAAGAAATGTAAGAACAAGGGGTACAATTTAAAGATAGAGGGGACGGCTCAGGGTAATGTGAGAAATGTTTTTCATGGAGAGAGTGGTGGATGCATGAAACTGCCTTCCTGGGGAGGTTGTTGGGTCTAAAACAGTGGGGGAATTCAAACATGCATGGGACAGACATAAGGCAATTGTAGTGGGGGTGGCAGGAAGTAGGCTGTTGGTTAACTAGAATCTGCAGCTTATCCAGTAGGTATGGAAATGGGCAGACTGGGTGGACCAAGTAGTCCTGATCTGCCATCAAAGTCTATGTTTCTATGTTTCTATAAGGGTTTGAGGACAAAGTCAAAAAAAGGGAAGGAAATTCAAGTTACGATTTAAAGGTCTGTGTTCCTTGTTCACACCATTGCTTATTAACCTGCCTCAATGCATTGCATCATGCCTTGGTAATTGTTTGTAATACAATTATTAAAGAATTGCATGTTAAAGTACAATATAATACACACTATTAAAGCACAGAGTTAGATTATACCTAGTGGTGTCAACATGGATCTGAGTCCTTTAAACCCTAACTGAATTTCCTTGCTTTTAATATTTGTTGAAAATTGTAATAACTTTTAGAAAGCTAGACAGAAGGACATGGCAGACAGACAAAGTTTGTCTCAGACAACAAATGATAGCATATGATACTGCTGTCCCACTCCTCAGTTACTGCAATTCTAATGAAGAAAATCAAAGTGCCAGTTTTACTGAGAGACAACAGGTTGTCCTATGCAGAAGCAGGAACTCACTTGAAATGACATGTGGAATCTCACCTATGCTATTCAGTGTAAATAAATTGATTGTAAAGCACTTTGGAATGCAGTTCCTGAACAGCACTACATAAATGTAAATTCTATACTATTCTTCAGTCCAAGTACTACCAATACTGTAATTGATCGATGTACTTATGGTACTGAGATGTGAAAGGACCATGTCGCTATGCAGCTCTACCACAGGTAGGTCATACCCACAAAAGGTGACATTCATCTTCCTAAAATCCACACTTACTGCTTCTACATAGGAGAGATATCATCGGCCCCAAAACAGTAAAGGCAGTCCAGCTGCTTGGTATGCACTAAATCAAAACAACTGCATAAAAATGCAGACCTGCAACGTCACCGTCTCTGCCAAAATGATCCCCAAAAGGCTCAATTATTTGCAAACCATTAATTAATTACAAAAATAAATGCCAAGATTCATGTTGTGTTAGCCGATCACAGAGACACTGGCAGGTTCACAGACGTAACTCCAACTGATTTTGCATTACAGCATCATCAGGGCATTGTTACATCTGTGACCCTGCCAGTGTCTCCGTGAGGAACTAACAAAAACAGTTACACTGACCTTTCATTTTTTTAATTAGTAAATTATATTGTTTTGCAAATAAATTAGCTTTGCGTGTATCATTCTGGCAGAGACGGTGGAGGTGCAGATCTGCTCTTTTCTTTGTAAGTGGTATGTCAGCCCCCAACTACACAGAGTGTCTGGGAAGCCAGTGGAAACCAGGGAAAGGCATTATGAAAAACTACTCAACTGCTGACAGCTTCTCCTCCCCACAAGGTGATTGCCAGGAACATGGGCAGTTAATGTTGCTTCAGCTGCCTGAGTGCAGATACATTTAAATTCCCTTTTTATGGCTGCAGTGGGCTGTGTCCTGCAGATATCTTGCTTCAAAAAGAGACTTGGCATTATTTCAAAGCATTTTTTCCCACCGAAGAACATGTTGGACTTGCAGCACAGTCTCCTATATAATAAAACTATGCCAGGAAACAAAGTCCCTTCCCATAAAAACAAGAAGAAACAAACAATTTGTCAATGCCAAACGTTCGCTTGCTGGTATTTGCATTGGTGTTTTGCATGTTTTGCATTTGTGCAGCCCTCTCCAGTTGTATTCATGTCCCTTCAGCATACATATCCCAACAGAGTACCTCTCTGCAACTCCTCTTGCATCTGAGAAACATTTCACCCTCATACTTCTTAAGTGTCTGTCTTAGAAACCCTAATGCCCTGGTTGTGCTCAAGGTTATGAGCCTGTGTGGAAACTGCACAACCCGCACTTGTAACATACTCATTCAGTGGAATTATTTCACCAAATTTTCAACATAGGCATTTTGTCACCTCTGGTCATGAACAGTGCCACTATGATTTTCTTACTGTGTACTGAACCCTGATTTCCCACAGTGACTGTCCTATTCTGTGACGGAAGTGTGAAAACAGATTTCTGCCAGGATGTGAAAAATGACAGCTGTACTGTTCATAAGGAAGTGTGAGAAAATGCAAATGTTGAAAATCTGGAGTGAAAAAAATGGCAATTTTGCAAAGTTACGAGTGTGCGTGGAAACTGCGCAACGCACGCTTGTAAAACAGTCATTTTTTTGAATTTTTGCACTGAATTTTCAACATAGGCATTTTAGGATGTCTGCTCATAAACAGTGTCACTGTGATTTTCTTACTCTGTACTGAACATGATTTCCCACAGCTACAGTGCTATTGCATGCTGGAAGTGTGAAAACACATTTTGGCCAGGATGTGAAAAATGACAGCTGTACTGGTCATAAGGAGATGTGGCAAAATGGCAATGTTGAAAATCTGGAGTGGAAATATTACAAATTCATGATCTTATGAGTGCACATAAGAACTACGCAACACATGTTCGTAACATAGCCATTTTATGGACTTTTGCTACCAAATTTTCAACACAGGCATTTTAGGACCTCTGCTCATGAACAGTGTCACTGTGAGTGTCTTACTCTGTACCGAACACTTATTTCCAGCATTGACCATGCTATTTTGAGCCGGAAGTGCGAAAACACATTTTGGCCCGGATGTGAAAATTGATAGCTGCACTGTTCATAAGGAGGTGTGGAAATATGCCTATGTTGAAAATGTGGAGTGAAAATATTGCAAATTTGCAAGCTTATGAGTGTGAGTGGAAACTGAGCAACACACGGTCTTAAAGTAGTCATTGTTTTGAAATTTTTTCACCAAATTTGCAACATAGGCTTTTTGAGAGCCCATCTCATGAACACTGACACTGTTGTTTAGTTACTTGGTCCCGAAAGGTGATTCCGTGCAGTGACCGTGAAATCACCTTTTGGGACTGAATAACGCCATGACAGTGGTGACTGAATTCATGAAAAGGGGAGTCAAGAACCCCATGTTGAAAATTTGGTGTCAAAAGTAAAACAAATGGGCGATATACCCACCTGAGTTGAAAAAATCTTATGTATGCCATTATACAGCTTACCGGCATTTCCTCAGTTCGCAGTCAGCTTTGAAGAGTGCAGATGTGTTCCCGGTTCTCGTGCCGGGCTCCAGAGGAAAGTATGGGGAGAGGGGGGTGGAGGTGTGAGGAAGTAGGTGCGCAGAGGGTGGGCGCGGGTTGGCGGAGGGGGCAGGGACTCAGCGAGGGACCATTTTCTTCTTTCACAGAATTTAAAAAAAAAGAAAAAAAGGATGCTTTTGGCATGCTCGTGTGGGCCCCCAGCATGCCAGCTACCTGTTTGTTGAGGGGAACTGGAGCCAGAGGGGACTGGGCACACCCACCAGCCATACAGTGTGTGAGGTTCGGAGGCATGAGCACGCTGGGGTGGGCTCCCAGAGTGACAGCTGGGTGTTTGTCTGGGGGCAGGCTGCAGCTGACTGGGGATTGGGTACCCCATTGGCCACACAGTGTGCTGGGGGGGCACATGAGCCGAGAGGATTTGGGCACCCCAATTGGCACACAATGTTGCGGTGGGGAGAACACTAACGAGGGAGGAGGAGGACATTAGCAGAGAGAGGAAGCGGGAGGGTTTTTTAATGCCAAACTGTGCATGACAGCGACAGCAGTTCGACTGATCAGTATGCAAATTGCATACACACTACCACAACTGATTGCAGCGGACCTTTTCTTTGAAGTGAAGACCAACTCAGTCAAACTGCTGTCATACACAGCTCAGCATGTATTGGTCTTGTAGGGTTGCACCTGCTACACTGAGCATTGGATTCAGGAGGAGGGTCACACACCTCCAAAAGTCATGCTGTTGCAAGACGTTCCTTACGCATGCGGGCAAGCGAAAGTAACAAAGTGCATTTCTTTTTCAGTTTTAACACCTCTCCTATTTTCCCAGAGTCACATATCAGTCATTAGTCCAAATTTCCTTTACATAACATCACGGTTCTGTATGTAGGCAGTAAGGGTTAGCAGTGCTGTGCTCAATGAATCACTGCCATGTTGTTTCCTCCTAGGCTTTAAATTTCACACACACACACACACACACACACACACTGTGTTTTAGCCTTTCTTTACCACCAAGGACTGACATAGTCCAGCATCCCTTTACATTCTTACCCCAGGAGTCCTTTAGCATCAGTAACTTTTTGCACCTACCTGGCTAGGTGCAATTGCCCCGGAGGAGTGCCTTTAAGAGATGTTTTAAAGAGCATAGGGCTA
The DNA here is from genome assembly GCA_016271365.2 of Neoceratodus forsteri. Lineage (NCBI taxonomy): Eukaryota > Metazoa > Chordata > Ceratodontiformes > Ceratodontidae > Neoceratodus > Neoceratodus forsteri. The sequence goes on from CM028133.1 coordinate 3,245,027, forward strand.
GCCAATCAAAAGACAGGAGGGGCAGTGAAAGCTGTTGACTGCTTCAGAATTTTTTCTCTGCTGAACTGAACATATTGTCTCTGAGGTGTCTCTCAACTTTCCTTGTTGACAGCCTCCTAGTGCATATTTAGGTAAGTTTTCCTCATAAATCTTTTCCTTTAGTATGCTGAGTGACAACTTTTGCTTTTTCATTAGCGCTTTGCAAACTTTTTATTTTTAGCAAGACGGCACTATTTAGACTTTATTTTTACCACGACTATTTACTTTAAAGCTTAATTTTATCACAGGTGTTTATTTTTGATGGTTTCCTTCATTTTTGACTAATTTCTTGTGGGAACCATCGAATTGGGGACAGTTGCCTTGTTTTTTGCCTCAGACCTCACGGAGTTTACTGCGAGGCACCTGAAGTAGATTTCAAATTTAAACAGTGCCTGGGGGGTTTCTCTCCAGATTGGCAATTACGAGGAAACCTTTTTCATTATATTACTGGACCTTGGTATCATCTGTGCCAGGACTGTCCATAAGAGTCCAGCAGCCACCTGTGGGCAGTTGAGTATTACTGGTTTTCTATTAAGATTGGCACTAGTATAGATCCCAGTTTTACAACCAAAATACAAATAAGGCACTAGTAATAGACAGAGTATATTAACTGGGGAAGGAGTGGCCAGTGGCATTTTCACAGAAACCTGCACTCAGTTTACAGGGCCAGAACTGATTTGCTTTGCTTAAATTGGCTAACATAGCAGACAAACATTTGATAATTATGGCTGAGGATAAATCAAAGGTTTCTGATGAGGGGCCATTCAAAAATACTAACACCAAAAGCAGAGGTGCTGAGGAACCCTCCAGATCCCAGCCAAAAAATAAAGCTGCCAGAGATGAAGTTCCTCACAAATTGAAAAATAATAAGAGTGACGACAAAAGGAAGCTTGATCAAGCCTCTGATGAAGTGGCTAAAAAGAAACTCTGTCAAGACAGATATGCTCCCGTTGCTCTTGGGTAAGCCAATAGTGAGACAACAGGCAGCTTAAAGCATTCAGAAAAAGCAAAGCACTTACAAACTACGCAGGGTCTTCTGTCAGTACAAGATACGGAAAAAGGATGGCAACTGTTTCAGACCCTTCAAAATATGGGTCCTCTATTTACTGGGGCTGGCAAGCACTCTTCCACAATTCTCGGTTCTGCAGACTGTGAGGGTGACGCAGATGATGATCAACTCCATGATGCTCCTGATATGGGTTTTGAGGGCCTTGAGCCCCAGGAATCCCCAGACCGTCACCTTGGGGATCCCCCGGATGACCACGAGGATCTTTCCTCTATGTTTTCATTTATACAAAATATGCTGGATACCCTGGACCTCCCTACACAGGAGCCCAACCAGGATGTCAATAAAGACGAAGATTATAGGAAGATGAAGGGTCTTTCATCCTCAAAGACCCTGGTCATCCCTATCTATAATGCATTTAGAAAAAATACCATGAAGGTGCTTCAATACCCCACTCCAGTACTAGGGGTTGATAAGCGGCTTGAGAGAAAATATAAATTGTCTAAAAATAGTACCAAGTTCCTGTCAGCACACCCTAGCCATGAGAATATAGTGCAGCAGGCAGCTTGTAAGAAAGCTGGTGTCTCCTTGTCACCCTCTACCCCTGACTAGGATTCCAAGAAAATTGACTTTATAGCAAAGAAAATGTATGCCACAACTTCCTTGCTTCTCAGGCTTTCTTCTTACATGGCATTCACAGCCAAATATCAGAAAGCCCTTTGGAAATCTGTCCAAGCCATCGCTTGCAACGGATCAGATTCTATGATACAGGAGCTGGTGGATACATCAAAAACTGCCTTGGAAGCTACTATGTACCAATTCCACATGGCAGATGACAATAATGATGCAACCTCTAGGTCGATGGCCCATGCCATATCTCTGAGACGCTTTGCCTGGCTTAGAACAACAAGTCTGACCACAGACACTCAGAACAAGGCCAAGGATTTCCCCTGTTATCAAAATATGTTGTTTGATTACAGAACCACTGACTACACGAAAAAGGTCGATGAGTACAAGGCCTCCTAGCAGAGCCATTTATTCAAGCCTAAACCTGCCACCCCTCAGAGAACCCGTTCCAGGGACAGTAGGGGCAGAAGTTTTTTTCCCAGGCCTTACAGTCCCTATCCCCAATCTGACTTTAGCCAGTACAGAGGGTCTTTCAGAGGCAGGGGCAGAAGGGACCAAAGAAGATCCACCTCTACCCAGCCACCTGCCTCTCAGTCTAAGTCCTGATGTGAGTGTCCAGATCGCCTCCCCGTTTCCTGTTGGAGGCAGATTCTCTCACTATCTTCAGCACTGGTCCCTCATTATGTCGGACAAGTGGGTGCTGGAGATAGTGGGGAAGGGTCTGTCATTACAGTTCAAGCAGCTGCCAGACCTCAAAGGTACCCAGGTGTCAAGACCTCTGTTACCATCACAGATACTGCTGTTGGAAATGGAGGTACAAAACTTTCTGGCTTTACGAGCAGTGGAGAGGGTCCTCACCCACAAGAAGGGCAAGGGCCTCTATTGCAGGTATTTTCTGACACAAAAGAAAACTGGGGAGTGGCAACCTATCATAGATCTCAGATATTTAAACAAACATCTGAAGAAACCCAAATTCAAAATGGTCACTCTGTCACTGGTCATACAGTCCTTACAGTAGGGTGACTGGCTAGTCTCCCTCAACTTAAAAGATGCCTACTTCCACATACCCGTAAGGAGAGTTCACAGGAAGTTTCTCAGGTTCAAACTTCCTTCAGGTCACTATCAGTTCACTGCAATGCTCTTCCATCTGTCCTCAGCCCCAAGAGTCTTTACCAAGTGTCTCGCAATGGTAGCAGCACATCTCAGGAGACTGGATGTCGCTCTCTACCCCTATCTGGACAACTGGCTTATAGTAGGAAAGTCTCCTTGCCAAGTCAAGAAATCTCTTTCCCTCACAGAAAGCACACTGGCGTATCCAGGTTTCCTGGTAAATCTCAATAAGTCTTGCCCAGAACCCACCCAGCTACTCACCTTCATAGGAGCCCAGCTGGACACTCAGAAGGGATATGCTTTCCTCCCATGGGAAAGAATTCAGAGTTTCCTTTCAGTGGCAGATTCTTTCACCCAGGGACAGCCAAAACCAGCCAGACATTTCCTCAGGCTTCTGGGACATATGGCCTCTATGACTGCAGTAGTTCCAGAGGTCAGGTACAGGATGAGACTCCTGCAAGCCTACCTCAGAGCTCGCTGATCTCAGAGAAGCAACAAATTTTCAAAGTTAATACCGGTGTCGGAGCAATTCCTCCAAAATTTGCTGTGCTGGAAGGACCCTGCAAATCTGCAGGCAGGGGTTCCATTTCAAGCTCCTCTTCCCGCAAAGGTGATCACCACAGATGCCTCCCTGTTGGGCTGGAGAGTTCATCTAGACCAGGGGTTCTCAAATGGTGAGGCCAGCCTCCTTGGGGAGGCCCCAACCTGTTCTAGGGGAGGCTCAAGCAAGTCTGAAAAAGTACTGTATTTAAATTTTGGGTTTTATATGTTTTGTGTGAAGAGATGAAGCAAACTGAAAGAGGATAATAACAGTATTTAAATTTTATGCATTTATTTACTAATAGGTGACAAGGGAAGGTGAATGAGCCATGGCTCATTTCAGATGTATCAGGAAAGGGTAGGGAGTGAATACATTTCAAAGGTAACTGAAAAACAATCAGAAATATACAATAAGCAATACTGCAAATAAATATGAACAATAAATTAATAACAGTGGTGATAATTGATCAATTTGTGAACTTGATGGAGAACCACCTAAATACAAGGGTTGGGCATAGAAGTGCTAGAGCAATAGCAGGAAGGAGCAGAGTAATCTTTGAAGTTGCTTAGGAGCAGGGAAGGAGGGGAGAGGCAAAGTATGTAGAAAGGTTATTTCATATAGAGAGGAAACAGAGAAAGTAGTCTGACCCATGAAGGTACTGCAACAAGGGGTAATGGTGGTTCAAAAATGAAAATAGCAGAGCAAGTAGGTTGGCCTGTGTGTGTGTGTGGGGGTGTTACAATAAGCTGAATAATAATATATGTTTATTTAATTTATTTGTTATTCAGATAACACCTTTGAGCACAGGAGCTCTTTTTCAAAAGTTCCAAGTCAGTATAAGACCGAATGTGAGCCAAGTACTCAAAGGGGTTTCAGTTTATCATGGTGTACTGCACAAAGTGCAGTACGTTATTTTTCTTTGGGGAGGCCCAAGATTATTTCAGTTTTTGGGGGAGGCTCGACATCTTTTCCATGGATTTGGGGAGGCTCACTGTGACAAAGTCTGAGAACCATTGATCTAGACTGTGCCTCAGTAAGCGGCAACTGGACTCCCAAAGAGTCACAGTTGCACATAAATCTTTTAGAACTCAGAGCAGTCTTACTAGCTCTCAAAGCTTTCACTCCCAGTGTAGGAGGGCAGGCAGTTCAAATTCGAACAGACAGCACCACTGTATTGTTCTACATAAACAAGCAGGGTGGTACCACATCAGGAATACTCTGTTTAGAAGCTCTGAAGCTCTGGTCTCTAGCATTCTCCCTAGGAGTCAGCCTCTCAGCTATTCATCTCCCAGGCAAACTCAATACTCTGGTGGATGCTCAAAGCAGCATCAGTCAAGGTCAGAGTGAATGGACACTGAACAAGCAAGTACTAGCCACAATGTTCAGGAGGTGGGGCACACCAGACGTGGATCTGTTTGCCTCTCCTCTCAATTTTCAGCTTCCTCAGTACTGTTGCAGGCCCCCAGTTCCGGGAACACTTCCTCTGGATGCCCTGATCCTGGACTGGTCTGGGAGGTTCCTATATACATTTCCTCCCTTTCCTCTGATATTTAGGGTTTTGCTGAAACTCAGGCAGCAGCCTGCATCCATGATCCTAGTGGCTGCGGACTGGCCCAGGCAAGCCTGGTACTCTCTCCTTCTCTCAGTGTCCTGCAACAGGCCCATTCGCCTGCCTCCAGCTAGCTCCCTGCTGACCCATCCTCAGACAGGAGTGCAGTACCCAGACGTACACTCTCTTCACCTCAAAGCCTGGTTCTTGAGGAGTTAGAGTTTCCATCCTCACAGTACTCTGAACAGGTCCTTAAGATACTGAAGATGGCTAAAAAAACAAACACTAAGAAGACTTATGCAGCCAAATGGAAAAGGTTTTCCCTCTGGTGCAGAAGTGAAAAGGATGAACCCCTGTCAGCTTCAGACCCTCAGATGCTAGACTACCCGGTAAACTTACAGGCATCAGGCTTGAAACCATCTTCACTCAAGCTACACCCTGCAGCAATACTCAGCCTACCTTTCAGTGGGAAAGAAGAAATCATTTTTTTCCCATGACATTTTTAAACAGTTTTTCAAAGGTCTCTTGCACCTCCAGCCTCCAACCAGGAAGCCTGTTCCTCCTTGGAGCCTGAACCTTTGCATAGATGGACTCATGAATCCACCTTTCAAGCATATGTCCACGGCCCAAATCAAGTTTGTAACTTGGAAGACCATCTTCCTGGTAGCCATTATGTCTGCCAGGAGGATTTCAGAGCTACAGGCCCTGTGCACTGAGCTGAATTACATCATCCCCCACAACGATAAAGTTGAGCTCAGGACAAATAGGAAATTTCTGCCAAAAGTGGTTTCAGAGTTTCACTTGAACCAATCCATTACTCTATCTGTCTTCTTTACTGAGCCACCTACTCCTGGTGAGCAAAAGCTCCACAGCTTGGATGTCAAAAGAGCCATCTTTCACTACCTAGAGCATACTGGATAGTCCAGAGGCTCTTCCAGTCAGTTGTTCCTCACCTACGGGGATGTAGGCAGAGGAAGACCAGCTACCAAGAGAACTATTTTTCTTTGGTTGGTCTCTTGTATTCGATTCTGCTATGGGAAAGCTGGTCAACAAAGTCCAGTGGGGCTCAGGGCCCATTCCACCAGGGGCACTGCAGCCTCGCTTGCAGCAGCAAAGGACATTCCCCTACTGGATGTCTGCAAAGCAGCTATCTAAAAATCTGTGCACACTTTTGGGAAACACTACAGTTTGGATGTGCAGACCAGATCTGATGCCAAATTTGGCAGGGCTGTTCTGCGGAGCCTCTTTCTTAAGTAGGTTCTCTGCCCGCCTCCCACTTGGTGCTGCTGGGTAGTCTGCAAAAACGTTACTGATGCTAAAGGACTTCTGGGGTAAGAAGAAAAAATTACTCACCACAGTAATCTTCTTTCCTCCTTGGGGTCCTTTAGCATCAGTAAGCTCCCACCCTTCCACCCCATTTCACCTGTCAGAGAAGGGCTCTTACGTCACCCTTGACCAAATTTGGCGTCTGTTACTGATGAGTTTTTACCTCATGTTGCTGTTTCTATTTCCACTTTTGGACATTTGCATGTTTTTTGACTCCTGTTCATTCTTTCTTGGGGCATTTGGCCTCATTTTTCCTTTAAAAAAAATTCTGAAGCAGTCAACAGTTTTCACTCAGTTCACTCCCCCTCCTGTCTTTTGATTGGCTAGCCCTAAGCTCTTTAAAAAAATCTCTTAAAGGCACACCTCCGGGGAAATTGCACCTAGCCCGTTAAGTACAAAAAGTTACTGATGCTAAAGAACCCCATGGAAGAAAGAAGATTACCGCAGTGAGTAATTTTTTCTTCCAGTTCTGTCTGTTTTCCTAGTGGTATTGTAAAGAAAATACATTTTTGTCATGTGATTGATGTACACATTCCAACCTCTTTTTCCCTTTCTACATATATATGATTTGCCCTTGCATCATACCCTCAGTCTATATATGTATTCAGGGATTGGATTCACCACTTATGTCACTAATCTTATTTCTTTACCAACCTGTAATTTAATTGCATCAGCAATCAACCGCGCATACGTAATTGCAATGGACTAGATACGTTGTGCAGTAAACATAATGAATCATGTTTTATTTTTTCCTTTTTACATTTATAAAGCTCTTTGATCTTTACCACTACTGCTGGTAGTTCTGTGTGTTAATTTGAGTTGCATAATTCACAGCCTCACAGTCTCCTCACACTGGGGGTTCATGGAGGTCAGAGGGGGACAGATATGCTCATGTGTTTTAGAAAAACAATTCTCACTTGATAGAATTACCATTCTGCAATTTCAGTAACCACAATTCTAGTATACAGTTTATAGCTCTATTGACATTAACCACAAAATATGATATTAACAAAAGTAATGCAAATAACTACAGTATATCACACATTTCCATTCTGTACCATGTATTTATACTTGCCCCATGACAGAATGTTCTATAATTGTGTAAAAACTGTTTCCTAAATCAATTTCAGTGAACACTAAGGGGCGAGGTGATTGCAATGGCAACCATTAACGAATAAAGAGCATACACGTTTTCCTTCAAGAACTGCTCTAACAGGGTTACTCTCCTCACTTGTTAGTACCTTCTTTTTTAAACTATTTTTACAAAACTGCAGTAACCAATATATTAATAATGTAACTCCATGTCCCTGTTGCATTACACCCCCCCCCCCTTTTTGTTGGGTTCTGCGGACCTTGTTAGTGCAGTTCTTAAAGGAGAACTTTTGCGCTCTTACTAGTTTACAATAGCCAATGCAGTCACCGTGTCCCTTAATTAAGTTCACTGAAATGGATTTAGAAAATATTTCTTAAAGAATTATAGAACATTCTGTCATGTGGCACGTTTACATGCATGGCACGGAATGGAAATGTGTGATATACTGTATGTGTACTATATAATTGCCCCTGTATATACTGTATTTATTGTATTTTTGCCATTGTGCTGCATTGTCTATGACTATTGACATCCACCTGTTGTACTTTACCTTGTATCATTGTAAGGTGTGTTATTTCCCACACTGCTGTTTAAACTTTGATGTCTGTTCAGTGTATGCTCTGTATTGTTTTGCATGGTGTGGAGCCTTTGTGAAGGAGTCTCTGACTCAAAGGTATTAATTTCAATTGTATTCAATAAATAAATAAATATATTTGTTTCTTGCACTACTTCTGCAAATACCTCATTTGGTGGTTAATATTGGTACAGATATAAATTGTACAGTGTAAATGGGGTTGTTTTAATTCCAAGATGATAATTCTATCAAGTGAGAAGTTGTTTTTCAAAAGCACATAAGCATTACCAGTCCTCCTCTGACCTCCATGTCCTGCCACTGTGAGGTTATGAATAATAATTCTCAAATTAACACACAGCCTTACAAACTGTAGTGGTAGGGAACAGACTGAACATGTAAAAGGAAAAAAAAAACATGATTAATTATATTCACTGCTCAACCCATCTAGACCTTTGCAATTGCTTATGCTCTCATAATTGCTGATGTAATTAAATTACAGTTCAGAAAGAGATAACATTAGTAGCTGGCCCAGTGGTGTACAGGTCTGAGGCACTGAGCACCTTACCTCTTGTCACACCACTGACCCTGGTTCAGGAATGAGCCTGGGGTGCTGGGGTTCGGCCAGGGAAGGAAAGGATTGAGCATCTGCTGGACTTCTCTCCTTTCCCAGGGAAGGAGGACTACCTCTCCATCTAAAAGACTGCCACCATTAGGAGGTGTGGTGGTGATGCTTGTCTGAGGATGGCAGGGAAATGAGGAAACTGCGGGATTCTGAAAGCATGCGCATGACTCCACATATGCACGTCTGCCTTGCATGCCCCAGTGCAGGAATGAAGACAGAAAATGGAAAACTGGAAGTAGAGGCTGGCCTCATGATGCTTCTACTATGCTTCCATCCTAATGTTTCATTAGGTCCCGAGCCAATCTAGATTGTTGCACCAGGGGTAGGGGGGGATGACCCTCCCTCCCTCCTGTACATATATAAAAAAGGAAAAATAGAGGTTGGAATGTGCAAATCAGTCACATGATGAAAATCTCATCACTTTATAATACCACTAGTTCATGAAGAATGCATGCAGTCTGGATAGATGAACTAGATTCTCATGGATATAAGCTTTGATTTATGTTCACATGCTTGTGCTGCTCAAAAAACACAACATGTGTTTGTTATGATACTGTCTTTCTTACACATTTTCACTACTATCAACAATATCACATTGCAGCCATATTGGATCTGCCTAGGGTTTGTTAATGTTGTTGTGAGTTGTAGCGGGTAAGTGAAACAGGTAAAATAATTCAAATGCTGATAAGAAATAAGAACAATGTGTGTACTGTGTAATGCATAAATGATAAAAGAATGCTAATCCTTTCCAGTGTGTTACAATCAATAGTCTCAAACAGAGCATCATGGTTATGCCAAAGTGAGTCTGTGGGGTGGGGCTGGCTAGAAAATGAACTGGTGCTATGTTCTGTTTGACATATCACTACTCAGGCCTCACCACAGCCAACTTACACACACACACTAAACATAGCAACAATCTTTAAAATATGCACAAAAGAGTATGCATGACAACTATAGATGGACTATATCACATCAGAATAAAAACTTCAGCTGAGAAGCTTTGAAAACAATATTAAATTCTGTCTCAATCTAGATTGCAAATTAATCATTAGAGAAATTTCATAAATCATTCTAACTGCCTTTTCTGCTCCATGAGCCAAGGAGGATATTTTTTATCCAACTGGCCTTTAAGGGTTGAACGTTAATTCATACCTAGACGTTTATTAGTAATGCACTGGGGGCAATGCTTCCAGCTTCTACAGGACAGAAAAATGATTTTCTGTCTCCTTCCTGAGTGCACATCATCTGAATGACAGGGTGCATTTATATATATGCAATAATGTACAGAAGGTGTGTAATGAAAGTATGTTGCCGAGGGTGGGATGCTACATAAACCCGAGGCAAAGCTCGAGGTTTATTAAAAGTATCCTCCCGAGGGCAAACATTAATTTCGAATTAAAGCACACTTCCCCATACATTATCATTTATAATTGCTGGGCAGCAATTTTTTCCAGCCCTGTGTCTGACTCTGAGACACAGACATGCTGATTCACACACACACACACACTGTGTGTCTCCTCATTCGATTTTTTTTTCTTGAACTTTTAATTTCTACAGTTGCTTTTTTATTTAATTTTTTACTTTGGGCAGATTTCTGTGTTGCGATTGGGATCACAATGTTCTTACCTCAAGAAGGGAGGTCAAAGCCATTCTTTCGTGGCAGTAACAATTGAGACTTTTTCGCCTTCGTTCTCGGGAGTTGTGCGGTGTGATTTTGGAAAGGTAGGATCAACCAGATATTTCTTAAATAAGCAAAATGCATTCTTCTTTTTTTAAAAACAACAACAAAACGAGTAGGCATCCCAGTCTGGCGGCTCCTCGCTCCGTGGGAAGAGAACCTGCCGTGTTTTTTGAGCTGTTTTGCCCACCTCCAGGGAATGCAGAGCCAATCAGGATGTGGCTCTTACGTGATTGAGGTAGCGCGTGTTTGTCAACTGGATCAAGCAATGGGAAAAATTGCTGGCCAGTTATTATAATACGATAATGACCCGCTCCAGTCTCAGTTCTCTCTTCAATAATGCATTGGTTGTTAAATACTTTTCTGAACAATCTTTTATTTTTTAGGATAACAGTTTGTAGTTGTTACAGCTTCTATCCTATCCCACAGATAAGAAAGGTAAACAGGGAGAATATTTGCCTAACTGCATGTAGTAAGGTATAGCCTGCCCCTGCATTACATCACACAGCTCTATAAAATGGCGGTAATGTGGTTTCAATATAGAGCAGATTTAATCTTGAATATCTCCTGACTGGTGCCAGCAAATATCAGTCCAGTATCTTATGTAAAATCACTTTTCATGAGTTTTTAAACTATGAGGATCACTGTTCAAGAATATTCCCTTTAAATCTCGCAGAATGTTTCTTTGCTTTCAGTCAAACTTGGACCCCTAGGAGCAGGGGGCCCCAGCAGGCACTTGAACTGCGGGTACCTATGGTCTGCTCTGTCAAGGTCTCAGAATGTTACTTTGTATCACACCACCGTCACTGATGCACAGTATGACCTTTCACCAAAGGCAAGTAACACATCAAAAGTGCCCCTCTTATAGTGACTCAAACTCTTACTGCAGTGACATAAAAGCAGACCTCAAACTTACGGTGCACACGTACAGAAGTAAATCAGGACTGAGATGCAAACTGCCCATGCATCAGGACTTAACCACACAAATGTTTGAGGCTATTGAAACTGAAGAGATCTTTAATGTTTATATTGTATTTTCTAAAGCAATGTTTTCTCTCTCCCTCCTGCTTCTTTTTAACCAAGAATTACTTAGAGCTACAGTATTTGTTAGTAACCATGTAGTTTAGTCTTTCAGTATAGTGTCAGTGGCTCAGTAGGTAGCACGCTCACCTCTGAGGCCAGGAGATCAGAGGGCTGTGGGTTCGGGATTCAGTTCCCACATCTGGCACTTGGGTTAATATCCCAATACTGACACTGTAGTGAAGCATGAGGGGGGTGCTGCACTTCTGACATGCCGTCTTTTGGATGAGATGTTAAACCGAGGTCCCATCTGCCTGGAGTGGTGGTAGTTCAGGTGGATGTTAAAGATCTCATGGCACTTATCGAAAAAAGAGTAGGGGAATTTTCCTGGTGTCCTTGCCAAATGTCTGCCATTCACTAAAAATACCACCAACAGCTTTATCTGGCTCAATTTCAATTACTTACCATCTGTATCCCCCCGGTCACCCCTGAAAAAGGGACTTCTAGGCCCAGTGGGCTTACTGGGTTAACAAAATTCAATAAATAAATAAATTCCTGAGCTGAGATAGGTTCCTGATCCAGTGCATTATCTGCAATGAAAAAATTAAATATACTGATGTGAGGCTTTGCTGTGTACCATCCAGAACATGTGGCTTGACCCTCTCTATACAGGCACAATATAACTCTAGTATACACATTCAAAAGATAACATCAATGGAATCTATCTTTTTTGAAATCACTAGTGGCATCCACTTATATTCAAGGACTGCTAAAAAATCTGTTTCAAAACATTTGAGAGAACATAAATACTCAGAACATGAATCTAAGCATGCCAGAAGTACATTTCTGCTATAAAACTATTTGATAAATGTTTTTGCTGACTAATAAATACCGCTGCTTTAATGTGGAGCGTACATGACCTTGATTAAAACCCTTTGAGAACTGAATATGTGTGAACGTATATAGATTCTGGACGTATATATACGTCCACAGTCTTCTAAGGGTTAAGTCATTCAGACTCCCTGGACTTCAGTCATCTCAAATGTAACACTAAGTAGAAGCAGGACCATTGTGAAAATAAGAAGGTAGAGCTCAGCTGGGAGATGCTGGGTACCTAAAATCATGAAACGTGAATGATTTAATATAGGCTGTTAAATGGGTAGTAAAAATGATATTATCATATTGGCTGATGGAGGCTGGCACCCATAGTCTTATCTCTGTGGTGTACTCCAAAGAGTGAAACACAGAACTAGTCCCTGCCTGCCTTATGACGTTAAAATAAAAATGCAGCATTATGGAATTTCTCAGTATCAAACAGATGCAATTTTCCCTAACCAAACAAACCCACAAACATTTCCACAGCCACAAGTCACCTAACAAAGCCTTTCTTTCACTGTCCGCAGTAACATGTGCATTATTATGTTGATTGCATGCAGTGCAAGAAACATATTGGCACAGCTTGCTGAGAAACAGGCTGTGGAGGCATGGCACTGTTGTGGCCAATGCCCCCACAGCCTGCAAAGGCTTGTCCCGCTTCCCCCAATGCCATTGCAGGCTGCTGGTGACACAAGTTTGGAATGTTCACACCGACTTGTGGTGACAAATCAGCTGCTGCAATCAGGGGCCACCTTGTCATTGCAGTGTAAGCCATCCACTGCAATAAGGGAGTGACCTGTCATTGCAGGGTGGATCTAGCAAGCCTGATAATGTTTATGAACATGGTGGTGGGTTGCCGCCCTGTTCACGAACTATACAAGCCCCCCCAATGTTTATCTGCTGATGGGGGAGCCCACTCCATGTCGGCATAATGTGACCCCCCCCATTTCATTGTCTGCCAATGGGGTGCCCAATCCCCATCGGCAAAAAGGATCCCCCCTTTTGTTATTTGCCAATGGGGTGCCCAATCCCCATCGGCAGAAAGGAATCCCCTCTTTTGTTGTTTGCTGACAGGGGTGCCCAATCCCCTGTCAGCTACAGCACCCCTCCCAAAAGAGAGACTCCGGTGGCATGCTGGGAGCCCACCCCAGCATGCCAAATGCCCCTGTGAAGTGAAAAAGCATTCTGCATTGTCTTTTTTTTTTTTTTACCTGGAAAGAAAAAACAGTCCCTCGTGGTCTCCCAGACCCCCACTCCTGCAAGCTGCGCCCACCCACTGCACACCCTACCTCCCCACACACCCCCTCACCCCATACTTACCTACGGAGTCCGTCGGGATGATCTTCGGTGGAGCGGAACACATCTGTACTCTTCAAAGGCGACCGCGAACTGAAGAAATGCTGGTAAGCTGTATAGTGGAGTAAATAGGGGGGTTTCCACTTTGCTGCATATCTCAGGCATTTTTGGGAATTTTTTCACCAAATTTTCAACAAGGAGTTTTTGGGACACCTCATCATGAAAGCTTCAACTGTCATGGCATTAATCTGCCCCGAAAGGTGATTTTGTGGTCACTGTGCGGAATCACCTTTGGGGGCTGATTAAGGAAACAACAGTGCCAGTGTTCATGAGGTGGACTCTCAAAAAGCCTATGTTGCAAATTTGGCGGAAAAAAATCCCAAAAATGACTGTTTTACGAGCTTGCGCTGCGCAGTTGATATGCACACTCGTAACTTCTTGAATTTGCAATATTTTGGTGCCAGAGTTTCAACATTGGCATTTTGTCACACCTCCTTGTGAACAGTACAGCTGTCATTGTTCACATCCTGGCAGAAATGTGTTTTCACACTTCCAGCGCAGAATAGCGTGGTCGCTGTCAGAAATCAGTGTTCAGGACAGATTAAGAAAATGACAGTGACACTGTTCATGAGTAGAGGTCCTGAAATGGCTATGTTGAAAATTTGGTAAGGATACTCCATAAAATGACTGTGTTACCAGTATGCGTTTCGCAGTTTGCACACATGCTTGTAACTTCGCGAATGTATAACATTCTCACTCCAGATTTTCAACATTGCCATTTTCCCCACACCTACTTATGAACAGTGCAACCGTCATTTTTCCCATCCTGGCCAAAATGTGTTTTCACAGTTCCGGCACAGAATAGAGCGGTCACTGTCAGAAATCACTGTCCGGGACAGAGTAATAAAATGAGAGTGATACTGTTCATGAGCAGAGGTCTTAAAATGCCTATGCTGAAAATTTGTGGATGATAGCCCATAAAATGACTGTGTTACAAGGGTGCATTGTACACTTTCCACACACCCTTGTAACTTTGCAGATTCGTAATATTGTCATGCCACATTTTCAACAATGGCAATTTTTCACACCTCCTTATGAGCAGTACAGCTGTCATTTTTCACATCCTGAGTGAAATGTGGTTTCACAGTTGCGGCACAGAATAACGCAGTCGCTGTGGGAAATCAGTGTTCGGGACAGATTAAGAAAATGACAGTGGCACTGTTCATGAGCAGAGGTCCTAAAATCCCTATGTTGGAAATTTGGTGTCAAAACTCCATAACATGACTGTGTTACAAGCGTGCATTCAACTATTTCCACGCACCCTTGTAACTTCACAGATTTGTAATATTTTCATGCCACATTTTCAACAGCGGCATTCTTTCACACCTCCTTATGAACAGTATAGCTGTCATTTTTCACATCCTTGTTAAAATATGTTTTTGCACTCCTGACAGAGAATAACACGGTCACTGTGGGACATCAGTGTTTGGGATAGATTAAGATGGAACGAGTCGGGGGGAGTGACCGAGCTCAACTGAGCTCTGTTGGGACTGCTCCAGATTTGTTTGTGGGCAGAAAAAGGCCCCAATGCAAGAGACCAGTACAAAAGGGCAGCCCGCAGCACTGGGAGAAACAGAATGAGAGAGGGAGTGTGGGAGGGGGAGTGAGCAAACTCATTGGAGCGCTGTCAGGACTGCTGCGGATTTCATTGTGGACAGAAAAAGGTGTCAATGCAGGCAGGGGCCCAGTAGAAGAGGCCAGCCTACAGCAGTGGGAGAAACAGTATGAGTGAGTAAGACGGGGGGACTGAGTGAGCTCAATGGAGCTCTATCAGGACTGCTGCGGATTTCTTTGTCGGCAGAAAAAGGCGCCAATGCAGGCAGGAGCCCCGTACAAAAGGGACGCTTGCAGCACCAGGACAAACAGAATGAGCCAGTGACAGAGGGAGACTGAGAGACTTCAATGGAGCTTTGTCGGTACAGCTGCAGATTTATTTATGGGCAGACAAAGGTGCCACTGCAGCCAGCAGCCCTGTACACAAGTGCAGCCTGCAGCGCCAAGAGAAACAGAAAGAGTGAGTGACAGAGCGGTAGTGAGCAAGCTCAACGGAGCTCTAGTGTGATTGCTGCAGATTTCTTTGCGGGCAGAAAATTCTACAAAAACTTTAAAGAAGGGTGAACCACAGGAACAGTTATGTATAACAAGAACCTGATTAAGCACCCAGTATTATAATACTTGACAGAGGTGGGACATGACAAGGGGATACCCCTGAAATTGAACACACTGAAGACTTCCCAAAAAAAATAACAGTAAACGGCATAACTAAACAAAAACACATTATTAGAGGTAATACCTGAATGTCTCCCAGTTGAGAGTAAAGTAAGAGCTCCCCCAGCCAGAAAATGAACAGTCATTGCAATCAAGGTACATGCAGGTCCAAAAGTCCAGGATGCAGGCTTAAAGGCTCCTCAGGGGGACAGCCCGAAGAAAAACAGTCCAGAAAAGAAAAGTCCAGCTCTTATACCAATTAAAAGAAGGGATCCACCATCCAGAATCTGGCCTCCAGTCACCCTGAAAAGTGTGGATCCTCAGAATTCCACCACAGCAACACAGTCATAGTGCAGAGCACAGAAGAGGCAGCCCAAGAACATAGGCAGGAGTCCGCAGAGTCAGGCAAAACAAGCTGGAAGCGACTTCTCCCACAAAAACTTCCCTACAGGGCGCAGCAGGAATCAGGAAGCTAATCAGTCACACAAAACACTAGCCACCCGACTTCAGCAAAAAGAGATTAGGGAGCATCTCTAAAGTTCCCAAACTCTCATTTCAACAGCCTGCAAAATAAGGGTTGAAGCCAGGCTTCCAAGCGAGGAGTAATATAGCAGGCCAGAGGGGGAAACAAACTGAAGAGATCAGACAGCATGTTGATGAGGGACAAGGCTCCAGCAAGTCAAAGAAAAAACAACTAATAACATCTGTCCATATCCATCAAGAGTCTGTATCACCTACAAGCAGGCTCATTTAAACAAATCTGGGAACCATTTCTTAAGCACTCCTGCAGCCTTCTTCAAGGTATCTAAAGACTTACAGATGCCCTCATGCTGTACTTGAAAAAGGCATCCCCGCTGCCATATGCTTGGAGATGAAAGGATGCAATTCAGTTCTCTTGGCCCTAATAGTTTGGGGCAGATCTTGGGCTAAGTGCAAATGGTTCCCTTCCCAAAGCAACTCCTTCAAGTCCCAAATCTTGGACAGGACATGTGTCTTGTTCAGATAATTCAGCATCCAAAAAATAAATGGTTTAGGTGATGAGCCAGGTGGTGGAGGTGGACGGAGAGACCAATGTGCTTTCTCAATAATGTAGAGGGATCCATTAGGGGAGGAACCAGCCACTCTCTCACAAAACTTCTGGGCAAAAATGATTGGGTTGCTGCCTTCCTCCTTCTCAGACAACCCAAATAATATTAAATTATTACACCTACTCCACCCTTGAGGTCTTCCAGCTTATCCTCAAGCTGGCAGAGATTCTGTCGGAGCCCAGTGACCTCTGGTTCCAGTCTGACGCTGCAATCTTCTATTGACGAGACGCAGATATCAGAATCGGTTACCCATGTCGATAGTGTGTCCATTGAGGAGCGAAGCCACTGACGTTTTTCAGTTAGGGTGGACACAGCCATTTGGAAGGGCTGCATCTGCCTGCTGCTTGGTCCATTTGGAGGCCTTATCTCGCTGCAGAGTCGGGGGAGGCGTATGGCGCGGTGGGGGATCTTCCATCTCTGTATCAGTCATCGCTACTGCCCGATATCAAGAAACGCACCTCCAGAAGATCTGACAGCTGAGAAGGTGAAATAGTGTTGCTTAATCTAGCAGGAACTGGGAAAAATTAAATAAATTGGCCTGTGGTCGAGGAGAGAGAGATAGGGAATGGATGTTCATGCCTAAGCAGCCATCAAGTGATCCGATGGGTGTACTGTTTATCGGGGACAGGAAAGTTGTGTGAATTTGTAACTGTCTATAATGTTCTTATTATCAGACATTATATTTATATCTCTACTTCAGCCATATTAAACTGTAGCTGTATGGAAGTTCAAATTGTAAACTATTTTTCATTGCTTTCTTTTTATGGACAACATTCTGTATACTTCTCTTAATGGAACTAAGCATATGGAGTTTTGACTATGTCACTGCACGGATTCAGATTGGAGAGACCGAGCAAAATCAAATATAAATATACATATCTTCTGCCTACTGCTTGCTTTGGTTACCAGTTCTGGGGGCAGTGCATCACATGCCAATGATAAATGTGTTCCTATTAAAGTGTTTTTCAGGGCTCTGTGTTGACAACCACACAGCACTTCTTAATGAAGAAAGTATTCACAGGCTTAAGTGCAAGTGTCCAAAAAATAGAGGTGGTGGAACAACCATGCTACATGATATCAGCAATAAAGCATAATGGGGGAGGGGTTACAGTCAGGGAATTACGGACATATGCAACACACACAGAAAACAAACAGCCTTAGTTCAAACCTAGTGCTATTGGTAGGGTAACAGTCCAATAGTAATCCACTTTTCAAACATGAGTTACAAGTTACTGCTATTAAAATATTTAGTAATGTGTTTTGCTTGTTTAATGACTAGAAAAAAGTTTCTTGTAAAATGTAAGCATTTTCCTTTGCATCCACCTACTGTACGTTTGACAGCAGTGGGCTGCACATAATGATGAGGGAATTCTACGTACCAGTCTTTCAATAGCCACACTATCAGAAGGTTGGATTTGTAATCTTTGGTTTACATTATAGGTCCCTATCGAAGCATGAGGCACATTTATTTCACTAAGTGTGTTGTGCATGTTAACAATAATATTTCCATGATGAGTGATGAAGTGAAGTATACTCTAGAGGTCAAAGGAGTAGTACAGTCAAAATCTGCAAAAACATATTGTGTGCAGAGTGTTTTGATTTGTGAGTGCAGTCATTATGTGTGTTTCCCTTTGTCTGCTGTTAGGAGTTTTTTTCTAAATTAGCCTACTAGTTTTAAGGTAGTTTTATGGCCTCTGGGGATCTCCATCTCAGCATGGTTTATTGCTTTTCTTGTTCCTACAATGCCTCCTGTCCCATGTAACAGTGATGCCAAAGGGACCACTACTTCAGCAGCAAAGTACTAGAGATAGGAACCAGATACTCTGGCTTCTACTAAATAGCTCTAATTCAATATTTTTGTTTTCTACGTGTGTGTGTGTGTGTGTGTGTGTGTGAGAGGTCTAGCCAGTAGGAGTAAATGTTGTGCATTTCAAAACATTTTATTTCATTACACTAAACATCAATGCTATAATTAATAAGGACTCTAACTGTTTTTTTTACAGAATAATCCACTCAATTAGCCCTCAAGTATTTCCTAAAGGGCAAATGTAGCCATTAGTGCTTGTTGGATAAGGAAAATTATTTAACATCACAACTCTGCTGTTGTAAATCAACTCTAAACCAGTACTTGCTGAATCAATAGTCCTGGATACATGATTGCCACATAGAACAGGTGGCACTATAGGAACAAGAAAAGCAATAAACCGTGTTGAGATGGAGATCCCCAGGGACCATAAAACCACTGTAAAACTAGCAAGCTACTTTAGAAAAATCTAGTAGCAGGCAATGGGAAG
Source organism: Neoceratodus forsteri (assembly GCA_016271365.2). NCBI lineage: Eukaryota > Metazoa > Chordata > Ceratodontiformes > Ceratodontidae > Neoceratodus > Neoceratodus forsteri. The sequence goes on from CM028133.1 coordinate 3,264,034, forward strand.
GATACACAAGGACTACACACACAAATCAAAACACTCTGCACAACATATGATTTTGCAAATTCTGACTGTACTACTCCTGGAATGAATCTTAGTGCTGGCACAATGCAATGGCCAGAGGCCTGGGAAAATGTCTGTACTACAGCATTCCTACGATTTCCCCAACCCTAATCTTTTGGTCTGCTTCTGGGCCGAAGTTTTCAATGATTTATATTGGTCCTGAGTTCTTCCTCCTTTGGTCTTGTGCCCCCAGCCCTGAAGCAGCCCCTGGTATCCAATAGAACCCACACCCTTACCCCAGTCTCCCGACAAATTCACACCATCCAGCTGATCCTACTTTGATTTCTGCCCTCGTTTACTCCATTTCTTCCTGGACACAGCATTGCAACACCCACGCCAGCAGCTTGTCATAGTTCCCCCATGCCAGCAGTGTCGCTAAATATTACAACCAGCCAGAGAGGGGTCATCATATTTTGGATATAGCCCTCCAGGTCATTCGCATGCAACCCCAGATACCCATTCCTTGTCCAGTTGCAATTTGTTTTCCAGCCAAAAAAGGTTTAGGATCTGATGTATGCAGGCCGCAACTGTATGCAAATCAAGGAGCAGTATCTAAGTGGTTGCAGCTGAACCACCTTACTGATAAACCATTGTGACGATGTATGGGGATCTAGCACTGTTACTGCCCATGGAAAAATGAAACCTCTACTCTCCTTGTACCCTACTCACTCTGGATCACCCAGAGATTATATCCATTACATACATGTTTTATAAACACTTTCATGGAAGTAAGATCATTTGCCAATCAAATTTATTCTTCCCTTCCTCTGGCTAAGTGAGACTACCATCACCTGTTTTTCACAAAAGTATTGGACAATCCCAGGCTTAAAGGACATTACATTAATAGTTGACACCACCTGCTCTAGGAGTCCATTCCAGGTGTCTGCCACACATTCTGTGGAATTCTTTGTCCCTGAATTTCTCTTGGCTCTTTCACCTTGCAATGACATTGGGGGTCACATTGTCCTTTCACCCTCATGTAACCTGAACAGCTACATTCGTGATTATTGAGGTAAGGACCCATTCAGACAAAGAGTTCATACTCTGTGTTAAGAGTTCTGTACAAATTGTGCTGTTCTTCAAATCAAGGAAAACAACACAAAATCATGCCATAAAAAAAAAATGCAAATGCTTTTGTTCTGTACCTTACTGAAGTCTAGTCCATACAGTCTGTCACAGTGCAGTAATATCTAGCAAAAGCTGGGAACAACAGTATTACGGTCTTTCATGATTATACTGCAACATATTTCCTCATTTAGAACCAATATTCTGTAGAAAGACACATACTGTATTTATTTTCAAGAAATGGAATGAAGGCCTGGAGAAGTGTAGAAAATCAGTCTTGAACACTTGGGTCTATCTTCTACATTCTAACATGGGGTGTCCAAGAGAGATTTTAATTTGATACAATTGCAATCCTTGAAGAAGGATTCTAAGCACTCAATAAATCATAGAAGCTTCAGTTTTACCATATCTGCATATAGGGGCAGTATTGCCTGGTGGATAGAGAACAGATCTGTGAATCTGGAGACCCAGGTTTGAATCTCACAATCACTGCTTATGTAATGTGTGACCTTAAACAAGTCCATTAATGTGTACTTACACTGATAAACATAAAGTCTACAGTAGATATTGTTGGCAGATAAAGGCCTTGTTTCCCATCCAGGCTGTCAAAAACCTATTAGTGGAAAATGCCCCCAGCAGTCATTTCCCCCTTCCCTCCTCCTCAGGTGACCCACCCATACCACACCCATGTGTCTCTTTCACCCCCTTTTGAAGACAACTGTTTTATAGCATGCACCATCTCCTACTTATCACATATAAATATGTTAACAAAGAGAAGTTCCAAACCAATCCTTGGGGTATTTTGTTTGTGACAACCCCAGCTCTGAATGCTTCCTATTCAGGAAACAATCTGGGTCCTCCCACTTTGCCAGTTTGTCATCCATCCAATTGTTTTGTCCACCATACCTTAGTCACCCAAGTTTTTGACCAATGTTTCATGTGGGACAGAGTCAAAGCTTAGAACAGCCACAATGGAAATTGCCATGATACAGCTTAAAACAGCTGATGCTGCACCACAAGAAAGTGGCTTACCTCCACACACAGAAAGTCTGGAGCAAGAATGTGATGTGCTCACAGAAGAGATGGAGTCACTGAGGTAGTGCCTAAAAAGTGTTTTACCGAGTGCTCCAAACAAACTGCAGCAAAACTGCAATAGTAACAGGGCTTCAAGGCTACAGATGGTCCCCTTGTTTGGAGCACTCAGTAAAACACTTTTTTGGCACTACCTCAGTGACTCTGTCTCTTTTGTGAACAGACCACATTCTTGCTCTAGACTTTCAGAGTCAAAGCTTTACTGAAGTCCAGGTACAGGACATTCGCAGCTTGTCCCTCATCCACATCCCTTGTCACCCAATCCAAGAATTCCATCAGGTTTTTATGGCCAGACCTCCCACTGGTAAACCCATGCTGCCTAGTGTCCTGTAGACTATTTACCTCCAGAACATCTACCAACCTCTCCTTTATTCTTGATTACAATAGCTTCTTATAATAGACACTGGCCTGACTTGTTTGTGGTTGCCCAGCTTGTCTCTACTCCCACATTTGTTCAGGGGAATCACATCTGCTTTCCTAATGACTGCTGACAGCACAAGGGTAGGCACAGGGATAATAAATACAAAGCAAAATTAGAAAAAAAGACCTGTTATGGTGACATGGGCCATCATGGTAGGGACAGGGGTAATAGACAGGGAAACCGGGACAAAAACAAAAAATGCCTGCTGTGGTGAAATGGGTCATAAGATCTGGGACATGTGTAATAAACAGGAAAACTTAGGAGAAAAGAAAACCTACTGCAGTGGCAGGGATCGTCAAGATAGGAATGGATATTAGCAGGAACAATTGGAAGAAAAACAAAACAGGCAAGCTGTGTGTCAGAGATTATCAAGGCAGAAAAGGTGTAATAAACAGAAACAACTGGGAGAAAAGCAATTCAGACCTCCTGTGGTGACATGGGTTATCAAGGTGGGGGATGGGAGTATTAAACAGTAAAACTTGGGAGAAAAACAAATATGACCCGCTGAAATGACATGGTCATGGATAGGGACAGAAGTAATAAACAGGAAAAAATATGGAGGAAAAAAAGACCACCTCTGGTGACATGAATCCCCAGAATAGGGACAGGCATAATGAAAAGAGATATTTGGTTGAAAAAATTAAAAAAACTTCTGTGGCGACATGGATTATCAGAATATGGTCAGGGGTAATAAACAGGAACCACTGGGGGGGAAACAAAGAAGACCTCCTGTAGTGACATTTGTCTTCAGGGTAGGGATGGGTAATAAACTGGAAAAAACTGGGAGAGAAACAAGAAAATAGCTTGTGTGGTGTTACGGTGGGGGGGGTGGATCAGACTGCACACTGCTGACCATCTTCAACAAAATCTGGTCAGATCCACCACTGCTGCATAATGAAGTTAATGAAGTTGTGTGGACTTGTTAAGGAGGTATGGAGAAACAACACAAGGATTTGTAAGTAGTAAGATTCATTTTAGTTTCTGTTCTAAGGAAGGCATACACATTATTAGAAAATATATGGAGGTGTACATTTTAATGGAAGGAATAGGAAGCTTACAAAAGAACCCCAGAGCAAATGCCACTGATGTATGTGTTATCCTGGATGATACTGGCCAGACAGCCACATTTTAAAGAACACACAATTGCACATATCCCAGTAATGCAAAGCAGCAAGGGAAACATATGCAAATCCCCATGATTGTACAGAAGGTGGCAATACATGAAAAAGTAATGGCTGGCATATGTTCAGCCTTGGGATTATTTACAGTTTTTTTTTTTTGTTGTTTTTTTTTTTTTTTAAGAGAAACAGGGTTTTTGTCCATGAGGTGATGTAAGTTATATTTAAGCAATGTGTTGATGTCAGGAAGTCAGGTGTAACAATGATGGACTGTTAGAGAAAATGTGATATTAACTTTCAGAGGGGGTCACTTTTGATAAGGGTAAGGTAGTTATGCTTGTGATAATGGGAATATTAGGAAAGTATGAGGTCTACGCAGAAGTGGAGTACAAATATGCACAGTTTCATAAGTATGTACTCAGAGTGCAGGCAAATGTGATATGCAGGTTTGTTTTAGAAATAGGTAAAAATAGCTATACATGCAAATAATAGAAAGATAGATAATTACATAGACATATAGACAGAGCGAGAGAGACACACATACAGAAAGACAGGCAGAATTAGCAATGGCAGTGAAGTACTGAAGTGACACCAACCCCACCCCCACCGCCACCCTGCAGACATGGACAGGCATTTGGGTGTGCCTTTGGGTCACTGCCAATAATGCTCATGCCATTTCATCTCACCCTACCCTGCAGACTCAGACAAGAGCTGAGGTATGCCTTGGGGTTTTCAGACTTTACACTCACACCATTCCATAAGAAAATACGCTGAAATGGGTACAGTATAAGAGAATGGAGTGAACTTTGGGGCTGAAGAGTCAAAGGCACACCTCAATACCTGTCACTGGCTGTAGAGTGGGGATGGAGGTGGAATGGCATGAGCATTACTGTTGACAATCCCAAGTCAAACCCCCGATGCCTGTCATTTCCTATAGTGCAGGGTGTTATAGTCAGAAACCCTAATGCCATGGGCGCTTCTTGGTATTTTCACTCCAAGTTTTCAGCATGGGCTTTTTGTGACCCCACCACATGAACAGTGACACTATCAATTCATTAGCTGAAAGGAGATTTTGCACAGTGACTGTGCCTTTTGTGCCACGGGTGCAAAAACACATTTTGAACAGGATGTAAAAAGTGACAGCTGTACATTTCTTGCTTCAGTAACTGCTCAGCAAATCTCTTGCATGACCTGCTTATTGACATTTTATATCTGCTATGCAATGTACTGCTGCTATGTCTGGGGAAGTACCTTTCCTAGGTTGCAAGAACAGCATCAGAGGAACACACACACACACTCACACACAGCAGAACACAGCTATGACATGATTAGATTGCCTACAAGCACTGTTTTCCATGCAAGACACAAGCAACTGAATCAAAAGCGCACACACACACACACACACACACACACACACACAGATCACACAAGAATACAGCAGCAAAATTGTTATATTTTTCTACAAGCATTATCTTCTATGCAAGTTGGAACATGGAGGGGGGTTAAAGCTGGAGATCAGTTATGGTCCATGACATAACCACATGGTCAGAATAACAAATATTTTTAAAATAAACATAAATGCAAAAGTAACCATTTAAAAAAGCAAACTGTCAAACATAACAGTTGTAGGGTAAGTTAGCACATCTGGACTTATTGCCTGCATATGCATCTTAATTGCTTAGGGGTCCTGACCATGTTCACCCTTCCTCAAGCCGAGCTAGCTACAGTATGTCTAGCAATAACATGGATGGAAAACTGATGCCATATTTTCAACAAGAAGTTAGCATTTTAAAAAGACAGTACTGTAGACTGAGAAGCAGCTTGTGTAGATGCATTCATCATGCTTGCTAAGATATGTTCTGGTTGCGTTCCATAAGGCTAACCAGTGAGAGAAGTAGGGGACAGGGATAGAAATCTAAAATAGAACTATTTAACCCATTTGTGATTTAAAGTTGCATGACAGAAATGTGGCTTCCAGAACTGGACACCATATTCCAAATGAGGCCTCACCAGTGATCTACACAGTGGCATCACCACCTCCTTCCTTCTGCTGGTAATACCTTCCCCTGTGCACCACAGCATTCCACTGGCTCTTCTCAGAGCTTTGGTACATTGTTTAGCCACCTTCAGGTCATCCAATATGATTATCCCAAAAGCCCTTTCCATTTTGATGACCATCAGCCCCGGCCCCCCGTAATCATTCCCTGGGTTCCTGCAACCCTTCCTTATTCAGCAGGCAGGTGTTTCCAGGGCAGGGAGAATTTGCATCCAGGAATAGGGAGGATATACCTCATCATTTCTACATTTTCTAGCTGCAAGAACAGCCTCAGAGGAACACACACACATGGCAGAACACAGCTGCAAAATGATTAGATTGACTACAAGCACTGTTTTCCATGCAAGACACAAGCAACTGAATCAAAAGCATGTATGCACACACACACACCAGAACACACCAGAATGTAGTGGCAAAATGATTAGATTTGTCTACAAGCACTATCTTCTATGCAAGTTGGGGCATGGGGTGGGGGGTAAGGCTGGAGATCAGCTATGGTCCATGACATAACCACATGGTCAGAATATTAACTATCTTAAAATTAACATAAATACAAAAGTAACCATTTTAAGAAGAAAATTCAGCATGTGACAATTAACAGTTGTAGGGTAAGTTAGGGCATCTGGACTTATTTGCTGCATATGCATCTCAATTTATAAGGGGTCCTGACCATGTCAACCCTTCTTCAAGCCATGCTAGCTACATTTTGTCTATTAATAACATGACTGGAAAGAGTATGCATATGAAAACATATTAATTATGCTATACATACCCTAAGACTCAAAGTGTGTCTCCTTTGGCTGCCATGATGTCTGTGGTTAATTTGAAACAAAAGACAATGTAAGAAGACACTGGCCTCCATATGGAGCATTAAACAATAGAGCAAATTGCACTGTGGGAAGACTGCCTGGGACAGGATGCAATTAAAAAAACCTGAATAGCAGGTTCCAGGGAGTATAAAACCACCAGTAATGTTAGAAAAAACTACCTTCCCCACTCATTCACAGGTGTCAATCAACTAACACAGACACACGGCATCAGTGCTCACTGATGTGCTAACATTCTGTTTCTAGTGTCCCTGATACAAATGAAAAATACATTTGAGATTTTTTTTAATGTCATCTCTGATCAGAATATTTTTTTAAATCACTAATTGTTTCTTGTTCAATGTTTTACAATAAATACTTCTGAAACCGCAAAGAAAAAATATACCTTATCATCAAGCACTCTGGTCACCAAGTACTGTTCCCATGATTAACATAATTTGAACCCCCTCCCCCAAAAAATGTGCCCTCACATGAAACTGCATGTTTAACTTAAAGACAATTAAAAAATGTATTTCTAAATGCATTACTAACACCAATGCTTTCAAAGTTTTGAAACTACTAAACAGACAAACTATATATAAACTACATATGTGTGTGTGTGTGTGTGTGTGTATATATATATATATATATATATATATATATATATATATATAGAATATGGTAAACAAATATTGTTAATCCCAAAAGCTGAACTTTAGGTTTTTAATATATAAATGTTTAAGAAAATCCTGTGGCTCTTTCAACTTGAATCAGAACGCTGTGTCTATTGTTTTCCTTGGGAGCTGTAGTTTCACTCCTTAATTATTCTTTCCTTCTGAGGCCTCAGGTGGCTCTGATAATCATTTGTTCCAAGGGTTTTTAAGTAAATTTGAAGGCATTAAGTACCTTCTGTTCTCCTAGTCCTTAATAAAAAGCAGGGGCTCCACAACTTGATCACTCCAAAGACGTGTTCTATTGCTTGGCACTGGTCCCAAACTAGTGTGTCTTGTTCCAACATCATAGAGTCACCTCATGCCCCTGCCATATGAATCAAAAAAAGGTGGGGATGGATCTTTAGGAACTTCTTGGGTGAAGATGGGGGTGGATCTTATTCCCCCCAAAAAAAACTAATGCTGCCTCCTGCTACTCAGGTTCCAGTTCTTGTACCATCCATTTAAGAAAGAAAATAGTACCTGCAACCATTGACTAACATGAAAGTGTATTTATTTGAGGGGGGGAAACATTTCTTTGAGGAGGGTAAGGCGGAGGAGACTTTTTACACCTTCAATCAGTTCTATGGACAGAAAACATGACATCACTCCTTTTGTACATGCAAAACATCTGCATGCTCCACTTACTGCAGCCGTAAAAACTGGAAGAGCCCGAGTCATTAAGACTGTAGTGGTACAGTATATTGTTGCTGTGCCCAGCTTCTTGGCAGTGGAGTCAAGGGAGTTAAAAAATGAGAGGCTTCAAAATACAAATGATTTTAACTTTCAGCTGTTATACAGTGGTTTACTGGGAGATTCTCCTACAGCAGGGAACATGCATGGTGGAAGTAACATTTCTAGACTTCTGCAAATAGTTTTGAGAGAGACTGACCTTACTAAGTTTACAAATTAGGGTATCCAGCCAGATACAGTGTTAAAGGGGTACTGGGAGTCACTGATTTAAAGTACCGAGAATATTTTCCTTACTAATGGAATTGTTTAAGAATTAGTACAGAGATCCAACAGCTGGATTGGTAGCTCACATTCAACAACATAGCTAGAAAAAAAACTGAGTGACCAGACTGAGTGGGTCAGAACTGGGTTGTTACCAGTCTGCCATTTTCTGAACCACTGCAATAAAAGTGAATTTGTGTTACCTTTGCTCACTGTTTAACACTGGGCACCAGCAGAAGTTAGAGGCGGGGCTGGAGGTGGGACTAAATGTAAAATGAGGAAAGCAGACACCAGCCCAGCAGCCAGCCTGTTGTGCAATGCTGTGTTGTGGTTGAGCCCTAGTGTCTATCAAATGGATGATATCCTTTGATTTCTCTGTCCTCCTGAGGTAATAATCAGCTAGGCCTGCCTGTCCCTCCATAGGGGGTAGAAATTGGCATGTCATATGATGGGGAGCAGACAAATGAGTAGGCTGTTTTTAATGGGCTGAGAGGAAGAGGCATTTAGGATTCAGCCCTCACCAGCCATGGTTTAATTTTATCCTAAAGCTCATATGCTCCGAATCCAATGCCTTTAGCTGCTTTGTAATTCAGTGTTTAAAATATCTACAGTCTAAATGTTGCATTCCTTTGAAAGTTGGCCAAGTGATTCAGAGCGCAGATCTGTGAGCCTGGATGCCCATGTTGATTCCCACAACTAGATAACCTGAAACCTTGTGTTGCATTCTGGCAGGCTCCAATGTACTTACTGCCTGAAACTGAGTTGGTCACTAAACCCTCCTGTGCTTAATCTCTGTTTACGCTCTTTGTAATTTCGCTCTGTTCTCTTTGAATTGCAGTGTGGATGGAAAACGGCTGCAGCATTCTCTTCCTCCTCCCTCCCTCTCTGTCTCTCTCTCTCTCTCTTTCTTCTGGACTGCAGTGTTTTGGGATGCAGTTTGTTTGAAAAGCACTGTACAAAACCAAATTCACTTCCTTAGCTATATACAAGCATGACCCTTATTTTCTACACTACTCTGTCCCATGACATGCATAAAATGCATAGAATTAGTATATCATTCAGGCAGTCACAGTGGGATGCAAAACTGTACAAACATGAATCTCTTCACAGGAAAAGAAACAGAAATAAAGATGTGCATTGGCAACTTGTATGCTTGCAACACTTACAATAGGTGACTCAGGTCTGGAATCCATGGAGAGGATGAGAATGAGGCTGCACATTTACGATTTTCTAACAAAAGAATTAGGCTGATGCCATTTTAATATCAATTTCTAAAGTTAATTAAGCAAATGTGTACTTCCTTCCAGTGTAAACAAGGAAGTTCCTTGATTGCATTTGCACTCATTTGCATTTGACATGATTTGATTAGCATTTCAAAGCTCTGCCCTACGTAGTATTTGGATGCAAGGTTTTATATGCAGGCTGTGTATTTGCATTTTAAAGTCCAATTTCCCCTTCACACAGTAACTCTGGCTATATATTTAAGGTTGCTTGCTGATTGCATTGTAAGAGGTTATGACTGCCCTGTGATTTTCCAGACTAATGAAAACAGGATCATTCAGGCAGCTTTCAAGTGTCCCAGATCATTACGAGCCACCTTGAAAGGTAAACCATACTGAACTGGTTAGCATTTCCATTAGGCTCTCGCACCTGAAAGATAAACTGACATCATTGGCTGGGACCAGCAAAAGAGGCAGTGATAATATGATTGCTGATGAACACTAATATTATCCAATAGCAGTATAATGTATGTTCTGTTCAGCACTGTTAACCCCCACCTTCCCAAAGAAGCTTTTGAGAAAAAAAGTCAAGGGACTTCTTTGACAGTGACATCCATAAATGCCATTGCATGACAAGGGCAATGAGAGACAGGAGAAGACAAGGGCTTTTAATACTGTCTGTGGATGAAAGGGTGGAGCATGAAGGAAAGGTTTAGATTTTTGGCAAACTGGGAATACTTTTGGAACAGGAGACTCTTCAAGTGGAATGGGCTTCATTTTACAGAAGAGGGGGAAAATGATCTGGGGCAAAAATTTGATGTCTAGATCTCTAGACATTTTAAACAAAGAAATGGGAAAACTGGGGGCTTTGAGATCCCTTAATAATGAAGAAGAAATAAGGTGCCTAGATAGTGCTTCCCCACTGTGGTGCTGCAAATGCAATGAAATTGGCATCAGTCAATGCGCACAAAGGGGATGATCACTGTGGGACAAGTGGGAAAGGGGCATGGGAGGTTGCAGTCAAAAGAAGGAGACATGGGGAAAAGGGGATGCTTACTATAAATGAAAAACAGATATTGGCAACTGATTGAGATGCAAAGGAGGGAAAACAAAAGGTGATGAACCTAAATTATAGGAGCATAAGCATTAATATAGGTGTACTCCAAGCAACAGTGACAGTTCAGACTGGATATTATGGCAGTGACGAAGACATGGGCATCAGGAAACAAAGAATGGGATATCATAATTCCTGATTATGTCCTGTTCGGAAGGACAGAGGGAAGGGTAAAGGTAGATGGATGGCCTTACACAGACAGAAGGGTATAAAGGCCACAGAGGACTGCAATTAAGGGGAAGGGGGAAGTGGAGCTAAAACGGTGGAGGGGAAAAAGATTAAAATGGGTGTGGTTTAAAGGGTATACTGCTTATTCCATATATTCATTGGTAGATTTCCACTTAACTAGATATATGGTTGTGCATATTATGTTGCTTACTAATTACTCTCAGAGGCTTAGGGACTCTATTTTAATTATTTGTACTCCTCTGTGGGCTCCTTATGTATAGCACAGTACCAGAATCTTGTTTAGTAATTTTACTGTGGTGGAATTTACTTTGAAATTCTGAGTTCTTCTGTCACCATTAACCCAAATGCTGCCTCGCATGTTCCAGCTTAACTGACTATTCAGTCCACTTACAAAGTGAATCAGATAGCTACTACTGAAAATAGTAAAGAATAAGCAGCATGCCACCAGTCTCCAAAGGAAGAACAATAGGTTCCAAAATGTCAGCTTTTAATATTATTATAGAAGGTGGATCAACACAAAGTTGATTATTCCATACATGTTATTTGGAATGGAAACATGAAATAAAAATCCATCAAGTTTCTACTTAAATCCAAGTTTACAGATGCCGGACAAGAATGAATACTATGTGGGGAGAGTTTCATTGGTTTCCTTGTGTTTTCTGGAGTGCTGTGTTTATGTTATGCCCATAACTCCCCAATGTATACTAGAAAAAAGGAACAGGGGACTAAATTATTGCATCTATTATGTTTTTAAAGACATCTTCTGAGACCTTGAGGTGCCAAAAGATAAGGAAAGGCAGCAGAGAGGAGGAACAGTAGTGCGGATTATCTGTTGGAGAAATGGAGGGATTAGTGTAAACCCTATTTTTATTTATTTATTTAAAAGTTTCACCAGGAGAGGCATACTGAGCAAACATGCTCATTTCCAGATGCATCCTGGGGAAGAAGGGATGGGGATAACAGTAAATACAACAGCAAAAGACAGATACAATATAATACATGGATACGAGATTGAACAGCATGAGGATGACAAAACTGAAGAACAGTCACTACAGTAATTTTGACTAATGAGTCAGTGAGGATACAGTAGGTAGGTGGTTGGGAAACCTGGTTAGGCAGGATGAACCGTATGTCTTATATCTATTTCAGCTGTCATTTCCATGCAGGCCCTGAACAAAGCATGAAATGAGACATAATATACTATTTTGTTTACGTTCTGGTAATAACGTCACTCCTGGGGTGGTTTGAAGCACGAGTCTTCACCTCGTGCTTCCACCACCCCAGGAGTGATGTTATTACATGATAACACACACCTTGGAGTGCCTTATTGCAATTATACAATGGCTCGAGGTTATACAAAACAATAAAAATGTTCTTAGCAGATTTTTAATGAGGCAGTGTATCTTTGTTTCTGAAAAAAAAATCCATATAATCATCCAAAAAAAAATCACAGTGATGTTATTGTGTAATATCATCACTGTCTCAGGCACACACTGACCAATCAGAGTCCAGGAAATTTTCTTGCCATTGTATAATCAACCATGTTCTTGATCATTTTTTGTATTTCTTAAACATATTGTTGGTGTAGTACTTTAGAAACATTTTATGATGGTTTGCTTTAAAATCTTCATGTAGCATGCAGAGTTTCAAAACCTACCTGCTGAAGTGTGAGAGGCTGGTGAACCGTGAGCAGCTGTTAATCACTGGTAAACTGCTGTGCTGCCTGGAGCGCATGGGGGGATGGGGGTGGGGAGGACTTTTACTATGTGTAGCATGACGGCTTTTCAGAAAGACATGTTTTCAGTGGTGACTACATTTTGCATATTGTTAGTTTAAAGAGGTCTTTTACTACTGAAACAGGAGATGGCACCGAAAGCTAGTTTCAGCAATATCTACCAGGAATCCAGTTATTACTGAGCACATAACAACTGGGTTCCTGGTTGATATTGCATCAGCTGTTTGTTTCGGCATTTGACAGAGCTGCTTTGCAGGTTGACAAACACTACAGCCAGTAATTATACTAGTTTTCTTGGTACAAAGCCTGGAGGGCCACGTGCATCCTGGGATATGGGTTTTTGATGTGGGCCTGTGAGCAGGCCCAAAGGGCCCTGCACATCCTGCCAGGAGGGCAGTTGGTCCCACAAGGCTTGAAAAAGTCAAATATTTTGTTTATTCTATTTTTCACAGGTCCCAAAGGGCAAAATGAGGATATGATTCCACTCACACAAAAGGAAAAGAAATTCATTGCCAAAAACTCTGCTTGAAGAACATAGATCACTCAAAGTAAGTAAATGAAAAAATCATGGTTTGGAGTCTTTGGAGTATTGTCATGCATTCCTTGGTGTTTTCAGCCCTAATGCCCACCCTCTCCCCAGCTCCCATGTGACAGGGTTAAATAAGACCCTGTCCAATTTGTTATGCAAAAAGAGTTAAAAGCAAGAATCTCTTCTATCCTCTCCTTTTCTGCCTGCTATCTGTCTGATTGCACAATCAAATTTTCTTGTGAGACTTAGAAACTGATCACTCTGACAGTCTCATGATCACCCTCCCTCCACAATCTGCCTGCCTTCATTTGTTGTTTCATGCCATTTCTATCTTTTCTTCCCCCTTGCTTATCTGTGGTTATAAAACTATATGTGAATCTTTATGTGAAACTAGGATTCCTTGGTTTGAAAATGTATAGAGTTATATTGTTGAAATGATAGCAAAAAGCTACTTGGAATTCAGGGATTTACCTTGAGATGCAGTTTGACCTCCACAAACTCATTTGCAGAGTTTTCAACAGTAGATTAGTTCTGGGACACAATGTTCTGTTTTGTTGCACCTTCAGGGAAAGAAACTGACAATGTTCTGATACATTTTGTGAGAGACAGGATGTCTCTTAACCAGCTTAGGATTCAGAAATTAATTGCCAGGCAAAGACTTCTTATAAAAAGAACAGCAATGTTTGTTAGAGAGAGAAAGAGAGAGAGAGAGAGAGAGAGATAGCGAGAAAGAGACATTGACATTTAGAATTAGAGATACCCTCAGAAGGACTTTATTTTGTTGGTACTGTCTGTGTAAAAGGTGTACTGGACAATTTTATTTTTTTATATTATTGTTATTGAAAATAATAAAATGTTACTTGTGAATTTTATAACTGCTCCTGGTGTTCCTATGCTTGCCGACCTGCACCTCAATGACACCCTACCCTGGTGTCCCAAGGACAAGGTGCAGCTCAGGGGCATGGACTTACAGTGTAAAGAAAGTCATGCATAATCTGCTTCATGCAGGGCACACAGCACCCCGTGTGATGAAGATTATGAATGATCTTGATCTCCTGCTTTGTGAAGGGCATGAAGGGCCTTGCATGAAGAAAGTTACACATGATCTCCTACTATGTGCAGTGCTGCAAGGCTCTGTACAAAGAAAGTTAGGAATGATCTTGCAGATTCAGCTAGGCTTCACCCAGCTGTTTAAGAACACTGGTGGTGAGTGATAAATCAAGCTGCTAGTATGAGCCCCATCTGCTTGACCCAGCTTTTTTAGCAAACTGGTGGTGGGTGCTTAGTTCCTTTGCCAGTATCACACACACACACACACACACACATTCACTCCAACCTTGGGGTGCCCAACCTCTACTAGCAAAACCAACAGTTTTACTGCCCATTGGTCACATGGCTAACTTTGCCCCTCCCTGTCAACAAAGGAAGGGGTGGAGATTAGAGTTTCTGCTCACATATGTAATATGCTGACCCTGTATGAGGTACCATACAATTGATGCATGGTCCTGTACCTGTATACTGTCCTTGGGTCATGAGAATGGGGGATGTGGTAGTCTAGGTGAGAGTTAGACATATGAATCTTAATAGCACATTTCCAAACTTTGTGGGCTTTGTGTTTACAACCCTAATATATTTTTCCAACCATTTTGCTGTTTGAATTTTTCTGTGATAGTAACCCTAATGAGCACTAGCACAGCCCCCCCCACAAAAAAATCAGTCTATCCATCTGTCTATTCCATTCTTTCTATTCATCCATCTGTCTATCTATCTATACAGCAAGTATTGGTTAAAACTGTGCAATATATCACTATTATCTCACTGCCAACAGTGAAGATAGTAATGCTATCTTGTAAGTTGAAAGGTTACATTGAAATAATGGAATACTGACCCAATCAGAGAGCAGCTTAACAATGCCGATGACATCACAATTGCTATGTGCAGCACTGAAACCAGCAGATTTGAAATGCTTCAAGAAGCACAGTTTAAATTTTGCATGTTTTCCATTTGTAATTCTTTTATCATTTCTACCGCAAAACAACCTAAACACCTGTTGTACATGTCAGACTGACGTGGCTGAGTGTGAGACGCTTTGAGTGGCACGCATTACGTTTTGTACTTTTTTCCTTTTTCACCACTTTATCATTTCTATCGTAAAACTGCCTAAACACCAGATGTATAAATCAAATATGACATGAGTGAGGGTAAGATAGTAGAAATATGTTCTATGAGGGCAGGTGGTCAATATTACTCTCACCAGTGGCATATCCCATACGTATATATGTAACAGTTAATCTACCACAGGGTTTGCAGTCGTGTTCTGATATATGTACACCCTTGGTGTGTGTTATGAGGCATGAGGCTGCAGGCCAAGTCCATTCAACCACCCAAGACATAAGTATATGAGAGCATGACTGCATGCCCTACTGGGGATAATCTGTCTTTTTTTATAATCTTTGCCTTGTAATATTGAGTGTCACATTGTTCATCATAGATACATAGACACTATCAGTAGATAAGGGCCTATGGCCCACCCAGTCTGACCATTTGAGCTTGTAAATTCCCTTTATGTTACAACAGCTTAATCCAGTTCAAGCTCAGTTGGTATTCTTCTGTATCCCCTTCCCCCAGGTCATGCCTGAAAATAGGCAGGATTTGTCTAGTGCACTTACCTGGTCAACAAAAACTAAATAAAAAAATAAAATACATGTTTTTCTAGAAGTCTACTGCCCCTTACCCTGACCTCCAGAATTTCCTTATGTCTATCCCATGCATTCTTAAATTCCATGATTGTTTCAGCCCCCACCACTTCCTCTGGCAGGGTGTTCTACTTGTCCACCACCCTTTCTGTAAAAATATTCTTCCTCACATTTCCTCTGAATCACCCTCCCTCCAACTTTATCCCATGCCCTTTAGTCCTGGAACATTTTTTTCACTTGAAAATGGTGTAATCCTGTACCCTGATCCTCCCTGTAAGGTACTTGCACATACACATAAATACATTGACACTGTTGGCAGATAAGAGACTCGGCCCACCCAGTCTGCCCATTTGAGATTGTAAGTTCACTTTATGTTTTCCTAGAAGTCTGTTGTCTCTTATGCATGACCTCCAGAATTACCTTATGTCTATCTCATGCATTCTTAAATGTACTGTTTGTCTCTGTCATATCCCCTCTCTCCCTCCTCTCCTCCAGGGAGTACATATTCAAGTCCTTCAGCTTGTCCTCATAGGACTTGTGACACAATCCCTGTACCGTCTTTGTTGCCCTCCTCTGAACCTTCTCTACCTTGTCTATATACTTACGTAGGTAAGGGCTCCATAACTGAACACTGTACTCCAGGTGGGTCCTCATTAGTGTCTTGTATATAGGAATTATGACCTCCCTTTTCCTGCTGGTGATGGCCCTGCCTATGCATCTGAGCATCCTATTTGCTTTGTCTGCTGCCTTGTCACACTGTTTCCCTACCTTCAGGTCATCAGAGATGATAACCCCAAGGTCTCTTTTCTGCTTGGTGTATGCTACATCCTCACCTCCCAACTGATATGTTGTTCCATTGTTTTTGTGTCCCATATGCATTATTTTGCACTTCTTTGTGTTGAATTTCAACTGCCAAATCCCTGACCATTCTTCAAGCTTCAGCAGGTCCCTCCTCATTCTGTTTACACCCTCTGGCATATCCACTCTGTTACAGAGCTTTGTATGGTGAGTAAACAGGGAAATTCTGCCTTCTAGGTCCTGCACAATGTCACTGATGAAGACATTGAATAGGACCAGTCCCAGCACTGATCCCTGTGGTACCCACTGGTCTCTCTTCCCTCTGTGGAGTGACAGACATTTACCACTACCCTCTGTGTCCTGCTACCCAGCCAATTACCCACCCACTGCACTACTGTCCTACCCACTCCCATATTCCCTAGTTTGTTTAACAGCCTTCTATGTGGCACAGTGTCAAAGGCCATGCTGAATTCCAGATAGGCCATGTTCTCACTGCCTCCCTGATCCACCTCCCTTGTCACCCAGTCAAAAAAATTCAGTGATGCTGGTCTGGCATGGCCTCCTCCCAGTAAAATCACATTGCCTTGGGTCCTGTAGTCTGGTGGCAACCAGATGTTCAGCCAATCTCTTCTTCAGTAGTGCTTCCACGATCTTCCCCACTACAGAGGTCAGGCTGACTGGTCTGTAGTTCCCTGCTTCCTCTTCATTCTCACTTTTGTATAGGGGGACTAAATCTGCTGTTCTCCAGTCTTTGGGTACCTCCCCTGTTTCCAGTGATCAGCTAAACAGGATTGCCAAAGATTCAGCCACCACCTCTCTTAGCTCCTTTAAGACCCTGGGGTGCACCCCTTCTGGCCCCATTGCTTTATCAATTCTTATTCCTTCCAGTTCCTTTAGGACCCTTTCCCATGAAAATGGACTTGTGTCCATTTCTGCACCATTCCCACCCCTTGTACATCCTTCAGGCCCATTACCCTCCTCTTCCTTAGTAAAGACTGAGCAGAAATATCTGTTCAGCATGCCAGCTTTACTGTTGACATCCTCCATGCAGCCCTCATCCTCCCCCTTCAGTCTCACTATCCTTCCCTTTGCCCTTCTGTTTTTCACTTATGTACCCGTAAAAGGTTTAGTACCCTCTACCTACTAATTTTGTGATGGGCTTTTCTGTATGGGCTTTGGCTTCCCTTACTGACCTCCCTTTCTCCCTTTGCTTCTCCTGGTACTTCACCCTATCCCCATCTGCCAACATCTTTTTGAATTGCCTGAATGCAATCATTTTGGCTTTCACTTTCTCCGCTACCTCCTTGGAAAACCATAATTGCTCTTCTTCCTTTTTCCCTTGCTAATCTGCTTAATGCATAATTCTGTTGCTCTTGTAATCTCTGTTTTAAATGTTGTCCACTGTTCCTCCACCCTTATTTCCTCCCTATTCCTATTAGTGCCTCTTTCAAGCATGTCCCCATTTTCCTAAAGTCTGCCCTCCTAAAATCCAGGATACATGTTTTTGTGTGGTTTTCTTCTGCTTCTTCTGTGATTTCAAACCACAGTGACTGGTGGTCACTGTTCCCCAGGTGCTCCCCCACTATTACTCTTATCACACTGTCCCCATTTGTGAGCACGAGTTTCAGTATTGCCTTCTGCTGAGTTGGTTCCACGACCAGTTGCTTAAGGAAGTCACCTTGAAGGGAGTTCAGGATTAATCAGCTGCTGGTTGATGCTGCTGCTTGGAGGATCCAGTCCACTTCTTGAATAGTGAAGACTCCAACCAGCACCACCTCCCCCTTGTCTGCCATCATTTGGATGGCTAGTATTAACTCCCTATCTGTCTTTTCTTTCTGGGCTGGTAGTCTTTAGACCACCCCTGTGCAGATGGCTGACTCCATGTTCCTTTCAAGCATAACCCACAGTATCTCTCTCTTCCATTTTGTTCCTCCAGGACCTTTGTGGCATTTATGCCATCTTTCACATAAAGTGCCACTCCTCCTCCCTTCCTACCTGCCCTGTTTCTTCTGAATATGTTGTAGCCAGCTATGGCCATCTCCCAGTTATGGTTATCATTACACCAGGTCTCTGTGATGGACTGTTTAGCTGTTCTACTCAAGACCCCTTCCTGATTGTCCTTTATCCCTGGTTCTCCCTGCTGTCTGCCCATCTGTTGAATTTTGCCACCATTCTGCCTATCCACCCCTTGTGTGCTTATCTCCATCTTTTTTACACTGCTTTGTAGAGATTGACCCTCTTCCTATTCACTGGTTCCACTGCTAGCTATGGGGAGTGGGCAATTAGGTACCCATCTTGCTGGCTTGCCACCCTCTTGGCTAGTTTAAATGCTTGTTCATGTAGCATTTAAACTTATCACTGAGTGTCTGGATTCCCCTCCAGGATGGATGTAGACCATTAGGCTTGAACAGGCCCCCATCCCTCCAGGTGGGTTCCCAGTCATCAATGAATCCAAACCCTTCCTCACAGCACCAGTTCTTCAACCATGTGATATAGTTCCTGGTGCATGTGCCCCTACACTCTCCAATGTCTCTCACAGGAAGTACTTCTGAGAAGGTGACAGATGTAGCTACTTGTTTGAGACCCTTCCCCTATTTCCTAAACTCTTCCTGAACTTCCTTAGGCTCCCCATTTGCCAGGTCATTAGTACGTAGGTGGATAATGACATCCAGCTCACCCTCCCATCTTACCTTCCCGGCAGTCCCCAGGATTTTCCTTCCATCTCTCCATGCTGTGGCGCCTGGTAGGCACCTCACCTCCCTGTCCTCCCCCTCATGTGTTCCTAGCTGAATCCCTCTTATGATGGAATCCCCCAACCAGGATTTATTTCTTCCTCCTCCTCCTCTAGGGTCCACTGCTCTCCCCACTGAGGTCACCTGCTTGGTTGACCTCCACATTCTTCCCTTCCACTTCTCTGGGTACCTCTGTTTGGTTGTCCACATTTGCCAAAGTGTCATATGAGTTCTGGAATGGAATAGGATTGCATGCCTAGAGACGTGCCTCTGGCTGACTGCAATAACCCTCCCTGAACCTATCATCATCCAAGTGCTTCTCATTCTTGACATCCTTTGAGGCAGTGGTGTTGACCTGTATAGTCCCTGGATAGGTATGAAGGTAATTCTGACCAAGTTTACTTCTGCTCTGAGTCTGGCTACCTCATTCCACAGTTCAGAGAGATGCCAGAAGATGGGGCAGCATCACAGGGTCCAAAAGGTCTGCCTGAATACAGCTACCCCACATTCACTGCATTGTACCACTCCCCACATTATGCTGCACTTATACTGCTGTTTCAGTAGTTGTCTGTTACTGAAGTTCTCCTTCTAGTTCCCTCTTTATTAATTTACTGTCCTGAAAATCCTGCTACTGATCCTCAGATACTTTATTTTTAAAGAAGGAAACAATAACCAAAAAATGAGTCAAAACACTTGTGCTGAAGGCAGGCTTTCTTCCCCCTTATGCCTTGCTACTCCAGAACCCCTGATATTCCCTGGGCTTGGCTCTTGTCAATCAGATTTAACAGGGCATTTAATTAAGAGTGGGGGGATGAGCAGGGAGGGTGGGTGAAAATTTGCAGCAAGTACTGACAGCCAAGGAAAATAGCACCATTAAAAGCACACCAAACTAGGTTTCAAATTTTCAACAGCCCCAAAACAATTCCAAGTAAAGGCAACAAAGGAATAACAGCACCACTAAAAGCACACAAATCTAGGTTTAAAACAAAAGCAGCAATGAATAGTTATTGCACTGCACTGAAATGAATTTGGATCCTTCCTCTTCTGGCCTCTTCTGAGAAACCAAAAATTAACCTGCTACCTCAAATCTGAATTAGCCCCACCTCCAGTTATCATGTAGCTGAGGCCAGAGGTCAGAGGTCAGACAATTAGTGCCCCTCCCTAAACTACAGGGCAAAAGAGACAAGACAAGACAGCACCACTAAAAACACACCAAACTAGGTTTCAGATTTTCAACAGCCCCAAAACAATTCCGAGGTATGACAGCAAAGGAATAACAGCACCACTAAAAGCACACAAAACGAAATGAATCTGGATCCTTCCCCTTCTGGCCTCTTCATTCAAATCTCTCTTTTGCCTTGCACCTTATTCTGTGGTCTGCCTTTACTGCCTTACTCACTCCTCTACCACAGGTACCACTAGCACCAGGAATGATATCATTAGTACCAATGGACCAAGACCAAGAGGGGGTACACCTGCACAAAAAGGGGCTGTTTTTTTTTGCAAAGATAGGTAAAGGCTGATGGGGGGAATAAAAGACAGGGACATATGTTTTAACATTAACAGTACTAGCATTAGTGTAATGTTAAACATGCA
The DNA here is from genome assembly GCA_016271365.2 of Neoceratodus forsteri. Lineage (NCBI taxonomy): Eukaryota > Metazoa > Chordata > Ceratodontiformes > Ceratodontidae > Neoceratodus > Neoceratodus forsteri. The sequence continues at coordinate 3,284,922 of CM028133.1, forward strand.
CTAGAAAACCTCAACTAGTACTGTACTCTTAGCCTGTTAGAGCTTCCATAACCATTAAAGATACCAGTGAACCCAGTAGACATGGGAAATCACTAATTTGCATGGGTGTATCATTGTCATCTGCGCTAACATGGTAACAGATACCGTTGAGCCAAGTCTCCTTCTGAAATGAGTGGTTGCACTATCAGACTATCAGCTGCACTATTACTATTTATCTTATCACTAATCTTATTACCACAGCACTAAATTTCTAAAAATCAGGTCCTGTATCTTGTGTATTTCTTGCTCAGTGTGCTTCTGCTGTTTTTTGATTTTACATCTTGGGGACCGAAGCACAGAAAATTCATGTGAATAGTCTAGGGCCACACAGTGAGTCCATGACTGTCGTGGGATATGAACCTAGGAAATTCCAAATCACATTTTTGTGCTCTAACCACAAGACAACATTGTCTGCTCAAAAAATATGTTTCTGAGACAACTTATTTCAAGAAATGTTACTCTCTTCCAGTGCAATGAAAGACACCTTAAATGTAATCTGTAATACAGTGCCCCATTTTGGAGTCCCCACCTAAGGAAAGGCAAAAACAGGCTGGTGCTGCATAGGTTAGCCAAAAGGATTCAGGGCCAACAAGGCAGATCCCATGAGCAATGACTCATGGCACCGAACATGTATTTGCTGGAGGCCAGAAGGGAGAGAGGTGCCATGATAGAGACCTTGAGGTTCCTGAAGGGGTTAATGAAGATAAATGGAACTATTGAGCATGAATGGCACATCAGAAACAAGGGGGCATGAATGCAAGCTGGTAGTGGAGGGGTCAGGAGGGATGTGAGAAAGTTTTACTTTATGGGGAGAGGGGTTGAGCCATGGAACAATCTACTGGCTGAAGTGGTGGGTGCTAAAACCATAAATGGGGTCAAGCAAGGCCGGGACACAAGAAGGGGCATAATGGTTACTCAGGGGGTAACAGTAAGGTATGGATAGGAGGAGCGGGCAAGGGTGAAACCCCTGTCTACAAAATAAGTCATCGGAGAGGATGAAGTCAAGCAGCGCAGACTTGATGGACTGGTGGTCTTTTTTTCTGCCCAAACTGTCTATGTATCCATGTTAACTGATTTTACAGTCTCCCAGTGCAATGGAAAATACCTTTGCAGTAAACTGGTTTCTGTTTATGTTGCTGCATTGTGGGCACAGAAACACCTGGTACTCTTTATTGCATGATCTACTTACACACAAGCATAAATAGCTGTTGCATAATAAATATTGATGACCCTAGGGGCAATTTTCAATCAGTTGAGAGCTACAGTACATACTGTATCTTAGTACGGGAGTTGGTCGACTTGAAAATTGTTTTTTACACCACATTTCTGAAATGTATGCATGAAATTGTTTGCAGAACATTCCTTAGTCAACCTTCCAGGAAGACCAAGACAATTAACAGCTGGCTGGGTGCCTCAGGAACACTCAGTTCCAAACTCCTTTAGGCTTGCTACCACATTTAAATGATTTACACTTAACTGTGTTTTTAAAAGGGAAGTAATGAAAAAAAGTTGTGACCAATCTGCTGTAAAAGTAAAAGCTTTCTATGAATGGCACCTCATTGATGTTAAAAGCTTTGTAATGACTGTGGCAAAGCACAACTCAGACAGTGAGTACTGGAGATATGCTAGAGTAGCTGCACCTGTGGTTTAATAATAGTGGGACATCTGGGAAGTAGAATAGTCAAGTGAGTATAGAACACAGTGCTATAAACCTGTGTTCCTGGAGACCCAGAATTGAATACCACAGCATGCCACTCAATGTGTGACCCTGAGCAAGTCACTTAATCTTCCTGTGCATATTTCTCTCTTTTATTTAACCTAGCACCCAGTCCCAAAGCTCTATGTCAAAATGAACTTCAGAAATCTTCCCAAAAACCTCTGTAAGAAAAATAAATTCACTTTTGTGCTTGTCTCTCTTTCTGTATACAGCATTTACTTTTCTAACTATATGCTGCCATGAATCATTATTCTCACCACTCTGGTTAAAATTAACTTTAAAAATATGTTTTCATTAAGTAATAGAGGTAGTAGTCTTTATTTGTTTATGGCACCTTTCCCCATAGGCACTGGGTACCATTACAAAAAAACAATTACACAAAATACATACTGTAAATCCTTAGATTCTACCAAATAAATAAAAATAAAACAATCACAACATAAATAGCTAAATAAATATATATGGCCCTGTATACAGTAAAGCTCACCAGGATTAAATCCAATTCTGCAGCATTCTGCAACAGGGTTACTGCAGAAAACAATTACATTTAAATGGGAATTAGTCCCTTTTGTCATGGAGGAAACTGTGACACTGTGCTTCATCCTGAGGGCTTTATCAATTACAGGTCAGGCGGGTGATCGGGTGGGGGGAGGGACCACAAGCCACCAGGGCTTTTTCAATTACAGGTAGGGCGGGTGATCGGGTGGAGGGAGGGACCACTAGCCACCACGGCTTTTTCAATTACAAGTCAGGCCGGTGATAGGGTGAGGGCAGCGGCCACTAGCCATCAGGGCATTTTGTGGGCAATCTGGCGGTGATTGCAGGCAGAATTTCCATGAAAGTCTGGAAATGGATTTCCGAACTTTCACAGAAGTTAAAGTCAGACTTTCGCTTGAATTCCAAATGCAGAAGTTTTTTTTCACACACCTCTATACCTCTGTCCAGGCATTAAAGTCACCCACAATAAGCCACCTTATTATCTCCAACACCCTGTTGGTGACAAAAGCCATGATTTCCTACAGGAACTCCCCCTTGTGCCCTGGAAGATGTTACACAAAGAGGATCCTGCAGCCTGCTCCTGGACCCCTGTGTACAGCCATGCATTTGAATGATGAGGTATTCTCTACTGAATGCACCACCAGCTTCAGCTCAGATATAAAACAGATGGCCCCCCCCCCTCCCCTGCAATCCCTCCTTGGGCAGTGAATCACTGAGAAGGTCGCCAGGATCAACAACTCCAGTACTGGACCAGAACTGTCTCCAGGCAGATCTCGGTGATGCAAGCAAGGTGGACTAAAGAAACTAGACCTGTACTAAGAAAAGATGAGCTAATGCCGAATTTGTATTCATAAATGTGCCAAAATTCAGCATGTTCACTTTGGATTCTGCAAAGCTGAATGTTTAGGCCACTACTGGATCACTTCATGTATGAATTTATTAATTTTGCCTTCCCAGGTGATCAGGGCTAATCCCATGACAACCCATTCATCCACCTCAACCATTTAGCCATCCATCCCCACTTCCCAAACATTTTTTAACTTTATGATTTTTCAGATATTTACAACAGTATATAATACATAGGAAAACATTAAGAAAAATAAGATATTAGGAATAATGTATTGGTGACCATACATAACAAGCCTGTATTTCCATCGAAGGGTAGAGATAACAGCCTATGAACCTTGAGAGTGAACCCATATTTAATATTTTATAATATATGGTTCTGTAGAGAGAGAAGTACTAAGCAGCACCAAGCATTGTTAGACAGAGAGACAGAGACAGCGCTCAGTGAAAATGCAAGCTGGCTGCCAAATGGGAGTCAGGATGAGCAGGGACACAGGAGCACTTGATTATAGAATGTACACAACAACATGTTTAGAACATGCACAACGATTTTTTGAGAGGCACTGAATTCCATACACAATAAGCCCTAACCATATACTATAAAAGCAATTCATTAATAATATCAAAATCACTTTTCCACAAAAAATTTGTTATATCCCTTAAGAAAAGTTCTGGCTCTTGGCACAATGCCAAGTGCAGACAGAGTTTTTTTGTAAAGGAAAACAATCATTATCTGTAGCTACCCACCTCCCAAAGATTTACCCCCGATTAAGCTTTTTACACTGAAAAATAAAATTACCCATTTTAATTTATTTTATTTTACTTTTGTAAAAGTCCAGGATTCCAAAACATGTGCAGACACTGCATGGCTCCATTTCATCTGAAAGTGCAGCAGCGCACCACTCACCTCACTACATTTGTACTGAGGTGAGCGGTGCAACACCACACTTTCAGATGAAATGGAACTGCACAGCACCCACGAGTTTTGGGAATCTGGGACTTTTACAAAAGTAAAATAAAGTAAGTTAAGATGGGTAACAACATAAACAGGGGAAGTGTCAAGTAAAGGGCTGGCTAGAGCAGGAAGGAGCAGGGAGAAGCCTAGGCTGGCATATAAGGGCTGGGAGTGAGGAGGAGAGGTTGATGGAGGAGGGGACCAGGATACAGAGCGTGAGAAGATGAAAGGGGAAGGCAGACTGCCTAGCAGCAGTGTGAGCTTGGGAAGGGGAGAAGGTGTGAGGATCCCTGGAGTGGAGTTAGTAGGAGGATGAGGAGATGTGAGAGAAGAGTGAGGGCAGGTAAGAGGAGGGGTGACCCATACCGGTATTTAGATATGAAAGAAGCACAGTGGTACTGGTGACATAAGGAGAGAGGAGGAGGAATGGGAGGAGTAGAGAGAGCAGTAATGAGCACAGCATGGTAAGTTGGTAGCAAAGCAGCAGAATGCATTGTAGAGGGTATTCAACCTGGTGAGAGAAGAAGATGGGCAGTGTCATAGACCTGATCATCATAGTCAAAAACTGAGAGAACCATATTGCTGACCAGCTCCAGGTGGACCTGGGGAGAAAGGCAGTCCTTATTGTGGTACAGGGAACCAAGGTGGGGGTGGAGCTTGGCACAAATGGTGTCAACATGGGAAGATAATTCCAGCCTGCTATGTAGCCACACTTTGAGGTTCTTGAAGGTGAGGACTGCTTTAAGTGGTGTGCTGTCCAGCATGCACAAGAGGGGTTGGGGTGAGAGCCTGGCAAGTTTCTGGGTGGTCCCAAAAGTAATGGACACAGTATTGTTATTGTTGACCTGGAGTTGACTGGCATGGAACTAGTGCAGTATGTTAAAGATGTCTTGTAGGAGCAGGCTTTCCACAGCCATGGCTGAGGGGCTGGAGTAGTAAATTATTATGTCACCATTATGTCACCATTCTGCATACATGTGGATACACTGACAAAGGCAGAGGGAAGGTCACTGAGGAATATTGAAAAGAGGATGGGACCATGGAAGGTCCTCTGTGGGACCACAGTTTGGATAGGTAGGGGAGGGGACAGGGAGCCTACAATCTGTACCAACTGTCGAAGGCGAATGAGGCAGAAAAAGGACCAATCAACAGTGGGAGATGAGAGGCCAGCAGAACTCAGCTTGTTAAGGAGAAAAGGTTTGCTCACTGAATCAAAGGCTTTGGCCAGACTGATGAAGATGGCCACAGTTGTAAGTCCCTGACCCATGCCAGTGAGCATGGAGTCACTGAAGTGCAGAAGAGAGGAAACTTTGGAGAGCTGCTTTTGAAAACCAAACTGCAAGGGGAAGAGGAAACTTTAAGAGGAGAGGTAGTCAGCAAGCCTGGTTTAGACAAGCTTCTCCTGCGTTGCAACAGAGGGGAGGAGGGCGATATACCAGAATTTACCAGGTGAGGTGGGGTTTTCCTCTTTGTGCAGAGGTATGACCTTGGCAACCTTTGAGGACTGTTAGTCAGCACAGAGTGAGAAGGATTGATTCAGAATGTGAGTGAGAAGAGAGGTAATGGCAGGTGTTGAGAGGTAGAGGAGTTGAGGGTGCAGCCCATTAGTGCTGGACATAGAAGGGTTAAGCAAGGAGAAGGTAAGCAAAGTTTCTTGATTAGTGATGGGAGAAAAGGAAAACCCTTAGTTGGCTGGGCCTGTGCTGGCGGCTTCTGTTCCTCCTGATTATTCGGTTTTGCATTGCCCAAGGAGGGACCGTAGAGGGGGCGGAGTGGCCATTTGCTTTAGATCCACACTGGGCCTCACCAGATTCCCAGTGTTAACACCAGTGTCCTTCAAGTGTGTGTCATTAATCATGCTTCGGGAGTCAATGGCAGAATAGTTCTTATCTACCAGCCACCGTGTAGTGGGAATCTATTTCTGCAGGACCTGGCAGACTTCATCACCAAGCAGGTGTTGGAGTCCCCTAGAATTCTTGTCCTGGGGGAATTCAATGCCTGGATAGATGATGAATCCTGTCTTGTTGGATGTGAGCTCCTTCAGCTTATGTCTCAGCTGGGATTGTCTCAGGCAGTTTGCTCTGGGACACATACATATGGCCACACTCTGGACCTGGTCTTCTCACTCAAACTTGACATTATGGCAGTCAAGGTTGATCCAGTCATTTGATTGGTTCATCATGTGGTCGAGTTCCAGTGTGGAGCCTCCTGTAAGCCAACTTCCCCTATGGAGTCAATCTGGTGTCATCTGAAAAACAAACTGAAGCCTCATCAACTTCAGGAGTCACTAGTTGTCTCAAGCTTGATGCTATCCCATGCTCAGGGTTCAGAAGCCAGGGTCAAGGCTTATAATACAGCCTTGACCGAGACACTGGATCCGATTGAATTTTACCACATTCGCCCCTTGACCTCCTGGCATTGCTCACCATGGTATTGTGCTGAGCTATGCTAGTTGAAGACTAAGGGGCATTGGTTAGCACATTCCTGGAGGTGGCCACACTTTGAGGAGGACAGGTTGGTGCTGTGACTCCACTATTTGGAGTATCAGTGAGCATTTGATCTTAAGAAGACCAAATTTTTGTCATGATCAATTGCTGTGCCATGAAGCCATCCAGCTGTGCTGTTCCACACTGTTGACAGTTGGCTAAATCTCTCCTGCCTCCAGTCTGGGACAGAATTTTCTGTAGAAATGTGCGAGCAATTTGGGCAGTTTTTTGCTGACAAAGTGGTCTTTATCAGGGCATGTATTACCTCCTCAGGCCCATTTCTTACTGGAGGGGATCAGTTTGCTGAAGAACATTGTCTGCTGTGTTGGACTGAGTTTTGGCCATGTTTGGTGGTTGAGATTCTTTGAGTACTCACCAGTATGCGTCCCACCACCTGTGCCCTGGACCCAGGTCCAACGTGGCTTGTCATTAGCTGATTGAATTTTCTGGGACCAGTGTTTGTCAAGCTTGTCAATGGGTCATTAAGTGAGGGAGTTTTTCCTGCATCTCTGAAAGAGGCTGTAGTGAGACCCCTCCTTAAAATAACATCTATTGACCCTGACGTTCTTGCAAACTATAGGCCTAGTTCTAATCTTCCCTTTCTGGTGAAGCTTATTGAGAAGGTGGTGGTTGACCAACTGGTTGAGCACCTGGCCACATTATCCATCTATGAACCTCTCCAGTCAGGTATTTGGCCATGGCACAGCACTTAGATGGCTTTGATCCAGGTGGCATATGATCTCTTCATGGTGAAGGACTACGGGCACTATACCATTCAGGTGCTCTTGGACCTATTCTCAACATTTGACACAGTTAATCACGGAGTGCTGTTGGATCATCTGCGGGACTATGTGGGCACTGCTGGTGCAGTTCTGCACTAGTTTCACTCATCTTTAACTGAAAGATCGCAGTGCATGGTCCTAGGAAATTTTTCCTCAGTTTCTTTCGTGCTACCTTGTGGCCTTCTGCAGGGTTCCATCTTACTGCCCCTGTTGTTCTCCATGTACATGCTGCCACTGGGAGAGATCATTAGGTGGTACAATCTCGAGTTTCACTGCTATGCAGAGGATAACCAGTTGTACCTGTCTTGTGCCACTGATGATCTTTCTGCTCCAGATACGCTGAGTCATAGTTTAGCCTAGATAAATGAATGGATTTCCGCTGTCTGTGTCTCAACCCTGGCAAGACAGAGCATATGGTGATTGAGCCTGGATGCAGGGGTATCTTCACTGATGGGAGACTGCCCTCCCTTGTGGTTGATGGTCATCCCGTCAGTGATAAAAGTGGTTAAGGATCTTGGCATTATTCTTGACGATCAGCTTGACCTTGAAAAACAGGTCTTGTCGGTCATTAGGGCTGTTTTTTTTTTCCATCGCCAGAGTATTGCCAGGATCTGTCCATTCTTGACTCCCACTGACCTGGCCATGATTATCCATGCCTTTTCTACTAGCCGACTTGATTACTGTAATGCCGTGTACCTGGGGTTGTCGGGAGGTCAAATTCATCTCTTGCATCTAATGTAGAATGCTGCAACCAGGATGTTGACTGGTACCTCTATGAGGGACCATGTCATTCCTGTCCTGTGCTCTCTGCACTGGCTGTCTGTGAGTGCACGCATCACCTTCAAGATAGGCTTGTTAACATACAAGGCCCTATGTGGTCAGGGACCTGACTACTTTAAAGAGCTCCTGATTCTGTACACTCCTATCCACCCCCTACGCTCCACTGAAGCTGGCTAACTAGTCGTACCATCCTCTCATTTAAAAATATCAGGAGATAGGGCCTTTGGGGTGGTTGCACCTCTCCTGTGGAATTCTGTTCCACCATGTATTAAGGCTGCCAGCTCAGTGGGGGCCTTTAAAACCTCTCCTAAAGCTTATTTATTTGATATTGTTTTTAATCTGATATGAACTAATTTATTCTGGGGTTGTTTTATTGTATTTTATTGCTATTTTGTTAAGCACTCTAAGCCCTTGGATAGGGCGCTACATAAATAAAAAAATTGCCTTGCTTTAGTCGAGTGGGAAAGAAATGACACAGGAAGGGAAGACAGGGGAGATGGACTAGGGGGAGAGGAAGAGGTTAGGACACCGGTGGTGAAAAACTAATTGAAGTAAGTGGCAACAGAGGGAGGATCAGAGACTGGTGAACCATCCATCATGAGGACAGGGGGAGCAGACTGAGTAGGGGGGACAAAGAGTGAGTGAATAACCTTACAAATTTTAACTTGGGAATTAGGGTTATTCTGGAGATTTGATTTGCAGTAGTGAGATTTGGTGGCATGGACAGCCTTCATACAGAAGTTTCTAAGTGATTAGAAGGACAATAGGTCAGATTGGGAATGGGAGAATTTGAATCAGGACCATGTGTGGTCTTGGGACATACACTGGTCAATAATATCAGGTGTAATCCAGGGGTGGTGAGAACTTTTTACCCTACATTTTTTAGAGGAGTCATACTTGTCCCAGATGAGAGTAAATCTGGAGTGGAAAAGGGAGATGGTCATGTCAATGTTGGGGTCAAGGTAGATGGGGAATAATCAGTTCCGGGCATGTCATTTAAGAGGGCATTTATAGTATGTTTAGCAACTGAAGGGATTTAGACCAGATGTCATTTGGGGCAGAGGGAGGGAGCCTGACTTTCCTAATATAAAAGGCAATGCAGTGGTCACTGAAAAGGTCTCGGAAGAGTACCAGCTACAGTGATTTGATGGGAGTGAGAAGTCCAGAAGGGTGTACTTGGAGGAGTGGTGATTGGGATGAGGGGGTTCGGTAATTAGTTGGGTATGATTCAGTGATTCAGTCCTGAGGGATGCTGGCCTAGTGGCTTGGGTGAACCAATTAATATTGAAGTCCCCAAAGAGGAAAACAGACAAGGCAAGTGAGGAAGTCAAACAGAGAAAATACAAAAATTTAAGTCTCCTAGCAAAAATTAAACCTCTGGACCCCTGCACTCATATAGCTAGTTATACTGTATTTCCACTGCACCACTGAGCTGTACTGAAATAAAGGCAGCACCTGTGGTGCAGATGTTGAAGCAGCAGTGCATGATAATGTTGAAAAGTTTGACCTATACTTTCTAGGTACAAACAAGTGTAGTTAAAGATCAGAATTACATTCATTATGAATGATTTGGCTGCTGATGTCATTACTGATGCCACTGACAGGGCTTGGAGTAGGTTTGCAGACCATGGTACTGTTAGTTCAGTGTTACAGACGGTCAATTATTTTAGGCCGAGGCTTGTGTGTAGAGTTGAATGCAGCTTGAGTAGGAAGCACTCCAACTACAGAGACTTAATTACTAGACTATATCACAGCTATGTACGTGTGGGAGGGAGATCTGCACTGAGTTAGAATTAATTGACAGTCTGTTACATAGGACATAAAATCAACAAAGACAAACATTGTTAAATGCCTTAATGTTTGCTTTGTACATTATTTCTTTGTTTTCTTTCTCACTGAAATTTGTGATGTCATTCCTAATCAGTGGCTAATACTGCACTAGGCATCTTTTTTTGTTGTTGATTATTTAATTTATCTTTATTAGAAGGAAACTGATTTTTCCACAGAGCCATAGTACACAAATTATGTCCAATGTGATGGAATGCAATATTGTACAGTACAGTCATGGAGTATAGCAGTTTATATCTTCAGCTTCATGATTTCTCTAGAACACCATGTTCTACTAAATAGATGTCCCCCTGCCAGAGTTGGGTATCTCGTGGCACAGGCTGAAGTTTCCCAGATCAGGACCCCCCACCCATGAGCCTTATTAGAGTGCTCCCCACTCACATATCTGCCATTGTTATTTACAGATTTATGGGGTAACATCTGATCTATGTTGCATAACATATTGGAGCATCAGGTTCCATCTGTTCCTATTTTTTGTCTCTATCCCCTTAGAGGCAAGCCATCATTTTCTCTAGTTTATAAATTTCCCACACTGTATCCTCCCAACGCTGTTTGGTGGGACGAGCTAGCATTAACCAAAGTCATGTGATGACCTTTCTAGCAGCTGTTAGGAAGATTTCCAAAAGATACTGATGACTTTTATTTTCAGAAATGGAGGGACTGTAGCGACGGAGACCTTTTTGGCATTAGTGGACCCAAATTGTTTTTAAAGGTCTGTAGGTATGTCTGTATTGCTGCCCACAAAGGTTGCAGTGCTGGACATGCCCAGAGCATGTGTGTGTATGCATAGATACTTCACATGCACATTCCCATGAACAGAGAGAATCATGTGTAGTGGAGCATTTTCCTGTAATGTGAAGTGTACAGAAGAATTGGATTGCAGTGTTCCAGCTCTATTCTCTCCACTGGCATATGCTAATTAGTTTGTGTTGTTTAAACCATTCAGCTTTTTCCAATTGGATCAAAACTTCAGCTTCCCAAGTAATTTGGGTATTAGTCATATCAAATTTGTGACCATTTTGTAGAGCCTGGCAACACATTGATATAAAATGATCTGACCAAGAGCCACCAAGAACATACCATAACACATCTATCATAGGAGGAAATTAAATTACTCTATTTCAAGGCCAACTCATGTTAAGGTAGTGTCCTATCTGCAGATACCAATAATTGTCCTGGTGGAAAAAGGCATAATCACTCTTTACTGTGCATAGGGTTTGAATTTACCGTTCTTATAAAATTGGTAGGCAGGCACCAGATCTGCTAGGGCCCATCTACAAAAGCCATGGTCCATACTTAGCCACTGCATTGTCTGCTTATAACACTTCTGAGCAAAAATACAGTACCAATTCTGCAGCAATGCCTTAGTAAAAAAGGAAGAGTCTTCCCTACCATAAAATTGATCCTGGGAACCAAATAAATAAACGTCTACTGTGGAGGTCATATCTGCTGTCTCTGTCTCAGTCCACTAGGGACTCTGTGCAGACTGTCTCCACTGGAGTGCATGTTGCATCACTGTGGCCTGTGCATACAAGTTCAAACTTTGGAGCACCATGTCTCTTTTATTTTTTGCCAATGGGAGTTTCTTGAAGGATACCCATGGTCGTTCCCTCATAACAACCTAGAAGACCAGTTATTCCATTTTTTAAAGTCTGTTTGGGTTGGAAAGATAGGGATAGTTTGAAATAAATATAAATATCTTGGCAAAATATTAATTCAGATAGCATGCACCCTATTCTGGAGGTAAGGGGCACATGGGTCCAGAGTTTAAATCATTCCTAACTGCCTTTTCTAAGGAAGAGAAATTCAGTTGCTGCAGGCTCAAGAGAGAAGTGCTAATCCAGATGCCCAGTTATTTAATATGTGGCCTATCCCACAGGAATAAATAGGTGGCCCAGGTCACAGGAGAGGGTTGTTAGTGGAGTTGCAACACCACCATGTTGTCCTCATTAATTTTATATCAGGACAAAGGTTCTATTTTATTGAGGCATGGGAGCAACACCTGCAGTGATTATTCAGAGGTTAGTGATATATAATAAAAGACCATCCACACAATACGCCACTTTATAGGTTCAACCACGTATACTACCTAATACCACTGTTTGGGGAAAATAGTGTGATATAGGCTCTATTTATAGGGTAAGCAATTAAGGGTATAAGGGATAACCTTGATGTGTTCCCTGTGATAATGAAAAAGGATCAGACGGTGACCCAGTAGCTTTTACCAAAGCTCTTGGATTCAAATATAACCTTTGGAGCGGGTCAAAAAGTGGATCAGGAAAGCAAAAACTGAGTAACGTCTTTTGTTAAAAGGACCATTTGACCCTATAAAAGGCAATTTGGCCATTTAAACTTAGGATCAGAGCCAGAGTGGAGGATCTAAACATGTTATCTATGATTAAATGTCTGTTTGATATTATCTGCAATTTGTCTATGTTGGATAAAGCCAGATTGATCTGGATCTATGACGGTACAGAGAATCTCATCCAAGTGGTGGACTAGTATGCCAGTAAATATTTTATAATCTAAATTTGGAACCGAAATCAGATGTTAAGAATCACAATGATAAGGGTCTTTATTAGGTTTTGTAGTCACCAATATTGTGGTGTAACACCATGTGCTGGGGCATGTGGCTGGGCTGAATGCCTCCTGGAAATACTGGAATATCATTCCATGCAGAGGTTCCAAGAAAGACTTACAAAAATTCCTCCTCATACCCCACTGGGCCTGGCCACTTTCCACTTTTCAGAACTTTCATATGGGCAGTCAATTCCGACAACATGATAGGTGCAAGGATAGTCTCCTGTTGCTTGGATGTCAGGTGTGGTAGGGAAATCTCCTCAAAAAGGCATGAATTGCTTCTATTGAAGGGGTATCCTGTTGGCTATATATGGCTCAGTAATAGGATTTCAAAGCATCTAATGTGTTTGCGATTTTACACAATATGTGGACAGTTGTAGGGTGGGAGAGTTAAGTGACAGTAAAGGCTTTTTGTTTTTGGTGCAATCTATGAGCCAATAAATTGGTCGCTCTAGCACCACCTTCATAAAAGGACTGCATGAGCCAAAATAAGGCTTATTTCATTAAGTGGGTAAAATATTTTGAATTTTACTACTCATATCCCTTCTTGACATTGGTTTATCGACAGATGCAACAGTCTGGTTTAAAAACGATCTGGCCTGCAGGTCCCAGCAGGTCAAAATCGGTGTCGCCCTCTCCAACAGCAGGCAGTCCTATTCGGTGTTCCCCATGGCTCCATACTGGGGGCCACTGCTTTTCAGCCTCTTTCTAAACTTCCTCCTGCTAGCCTGCACCAATAATCTCATACTATATGCAGATGATGCTGTAGTATATACCAACCACTTAGATCCACTCTCATTAGCTGTTAGCCTACAATATGACTTCGCAGCAGTGGAGACCTGGTTCTCACAGCACAAGCTGGTTATGAACTACAAAAAACAAAATCAATGCTTTTTGTCAGCCCTCATAATAAACAAAAATCTACCCCCTTAATCATATGTAACCAAGATGTCCCTGTCGAGCAGGTTTTTACCTTTAAGTACCTAGGTATAACCCTTGACAGTACCTTAGCTGTTTGTGAGCATATTAGCAATGTCTCCAAGGTGGTTAACTCTAGATTAGGGACCCTCTACAGGCAAAGGCAGCGCATGACCCAAGATGCCCTTCAACTTGCCACCACTAGCTCTGTGCTCTCCATAATAGATTATGGCCTAGTCATCTATGGCTGAGCCCCCAAGTCATCCCTTAAAAGCATACACATAGCCCTTAACAATTCCTGTTGTCTAGTCTCAGGTGCACTCAGATGCATACATACATATGATCTCTACACCCCTACCAACTGACTGAACCTCAGTGGTAGGATTACATGAAGAAAATCTCCCAGTGGCTGACCCCACAACCTCTCAGCAGTTTCTCACTCACGTTCCCAATTGGTGCAGCACCGGTGTGCCTCCAGGCATGCATACCTGACCCCTTTCTGTCAGACCACACAAGCCCAATGGTCCTTCAGATTCCATGCTCCATGCTGGTTAAACAAACTTCCTGTGGACTCTCTAGAAGAACCTAAACTGAGCCCCTTTCAAAAAGAAACTCAGACAACACTTTACTGCTATTAACAGCTGTGATTGCCATATGTAGACCACCATTTCAGCCTCACACACTGCCTACATCCTGCACTCTCCTCCTACCTTGACCATCATCCCCTGTCCTATACCTCACCTCATCTTTTTTCCTTCCCTGTCTTTCCTTTCCCTTCCCCGACTCTCCTTTTCCTTCCCTTTCCTCACTCTCCTTTTCTCCCCTCTCTCTCCCACTCCTAACACTGCCCACAGACCCCCTGCCAGACCCTTCTCCTCATCTACTCACTGTCCTCCCTCTCACCCCTCAGTTTTCCCTCTCATCTCCCACTACACTCCCTGACAATGTCAGATTTCTTGACAGCATCACTCCCTGCTCTTTCCCCCTAGGGCCCCTCCCTAATCCCCGAAACATACTGCACTTCTAACTGTAACCTGAATGTAAAATTTAACCTAATTGAAATTTGTTGCTGTAACCTGAATGTTAACACTTTTCACCTGATTGTAACTTTTATTTTGGATTGTAACCCCAACTCATGTATCATGCATTCCACTTGCTATGTATTTAGTTCTCTTTTGTGTTTGTCTTCATTCTGACGCGGAACCTCTGTAAAAGAGCCATTGACTCAAAGGTACAGTAATCCAAGATATAAATAAATAAATAAAGACAATTTTAGCCTGAGTCTGCTGTTTTACTCAAGGAAGTAGGGAATTAACCCTTTGCATTATTGCAAGTTGCAGTAACTCCAGCTCCTCTTGAAGTTCTGCAATCTCTCCTTTCTTTGTTTCTTGGCTCAGAAGGCATAGGCAAATACGTCTCCATAAAGCACAGTTTTTACTGTGTCCCATACTGTTGCTTTGGAAATTTGGGGATCAGCATTTTTTGCATTATTTTTGGAATGCAGGTCTCCATGATTTGTTTCATGGCAGGATCCCCAAGAAGTGATGGATTGAACCTCCACTGCATTCTCTGCAACTCAGCTGGGGTTGTCAAAATGGCAGAGATAGGGGCATAGTCTGATGGCAAAATGAACTTGATGTCAGATTGCTTAACCCATTTCTTATCTTCTAAAGTTATAAAAAAGTAATCCAGCCTGGAGTAAATGTTATAAGAGTGAGAGAAAAAATATATATTTACAGTTTTGCCATTGTACAGAATGGCACACATCTTATCCTCACAAGTCTTTAAGCAGTTTTTTACACATATGCCTCTGACCTGCCACTGATGGTGGTGGTCTGTGGTTGCTAGAATCAAGTGAGGGATTTACCAAGAAGTTAAAAGCATCCCTCAGAAGGATTATTCGCAATTTACTAAACCAAAATAGTATCAAATAATTTTGTACTGATGAGGCATCCATTCCCAGAGAAATGTGAACACTCCTCACTATAATATACATCCCTTGAATGGAACCCATGGTTAAGGACAATCACCCCTCTTATGTCAGCTAAGAGGAGGTCATAAGAAATGCGGAAAGATATTGAATCAGGATGACTGCTCCCCTACATTGCCCACGTTTGTGGGAAGACTCAATAATGTGTTCAAAACCAAACTTTAATATTTTTTGGTGTTCAGAGCTAGAAAGGTGTGTCTCCTGTAATAGCAGCATCTGAGTGAGCTTTTTGCTTTCTACAATATTGTAGCACCTTTGGCTCTTTAACTGGATTAGCAAGACCATTCACATTTTGTGAAATGATTTTGTATTGAGACATCGTAGAGTCAGGGGTGTCTGGATCTCGCCCCCTCCCCCACCAGGTAAGCCATCTTACATAACAACCTGATGGCATAGAAAAAGGCATACCAATAAAATGTAAGAGCATTATGTATAAAGAATCCAACAACCCAGCAGCAGAATAAGACTGCATTGAAGTAGTTAAAGTTCCAATTTTATCAAGAATGTCTGTGCTATACAATTTGAAAAAAAGGAAAGAAATAGCAGCTAGGAAAAATAGAATGACAGATCTAAGCATGCTCTGGAGAAACACTAGTTTGGTAAGCTGATGCAGTAATTGACCAGCTGGGTCTAAACTGTGATTAAGTGGCCAACTGGGCCAATTAATATGGAGTGTGACCTTTGAGTGCCCTGCCCCAGTCTCCCACTGTATAGGGAGTTGCTGTTCACCCCCCATGATGGAATGAGAAGCAGAAAACATAAATAAATTTCAAACATGGACCTCCAAGGTGGTGGATGGAAAACATTCCTTCCCCTGTGATGCACCCGCTGGGGCATCTGGAAGGAAATCAAAGAAATCAGGGTTTCAGGCTCCCCAGGGTCTAGTCTCAGCCCTAAAAGAGCTGGGTGAGAGGAACAGTAACCAAAGGGTTAACATGTTGGGAAGATACAGGTAGGAAATTCCTATAAAGAGGTGGAATTAAAAACTACAGATATCTCTGGTTCCCATCTCAATACAACACTAGTCACCAAAACCTGAAGTCACCACTCCCCTCCCCAAGCCCACACAACAAAAATACAAAATACTCCAATTAAGTCCTGAGCAGGCAGCTACTAAGATATTAAGGCACACATCTCTTGAACCCACAACTGCTCCCTGCTGTGAGTTCCTTAACTGCACTTCTACTCTCTTGGATTATAGGTGGACCAAGTACTAACCAGAGGAGAAGTGGCACCTCCAGCCTATTTACATACCAGCTGTATCAGAAAAAACCTGAAGTGAAATATAGTCACTATCATCTCTGCCATTGAGAACTCTGCAATCTCAGTGGTGGAGGGGTAGGAGTGGCCCACCCAGCAGACTGGAGGTATGCAAGCTGATATGTGTGTGTGTGTGTATGTGTGTGTGTGTGTGTGGTGGAGAATTTCTCCAAGCCCTCTCCTCCTTTCTTATGAACAATAAAAATGTCCCACTGTACCAAACATCCAGCTGTCTTTTTAATTGTTCCTAGCTGCAGGATATGCAATACTAGGGAAAGAAAGTCTGTCCAGAACCCCTATGCACAACCACATGAATCTTTAGCACTGTGTTAAAGCAGCAGGGTGGTGTTGCAGGCACGAGTTCATTCCCAGTCAGACATATTATTTCTATCTCACTGCAATTTATGTTCTATAAGAGAAACTTCTTTTGCTTAGAAAGTGAAAAAGGGTAACTCTGCAATAGTTTTTATTTTCTTCTTTTTTGCAATTTATTTACCAAGGAAAGCCCAGCTGAGATGCAATATCTTGATTCCAGTGTGTTCCTGCTTTTAGTCATGTTTACAGTGCATCTATCTACCCATGGTAGTCCAGCTTTGATGGAACATCTCAAGGACATTGTACCATAAGAATTTCTGGGAGGGGGCACACTATTCAGCAGTAATCTAAGGGGATAATTATATGGCACTTTTACTTGCTTGAGCTCAAATCGAACTACTTTGACATGAATTTGAGGGAGACTCTGTCTCTATGGACCTGACATCCTTGCAGCATCCCATTTCCAGAGAGTTCTTGCTTCTATCTGGGTGGACTAGAGAACGGGGAGGTTAGGTGATATGCTTAGGGTTACACAGTGAATATTTCTCTCTAAGAGGGTTTGCCCCATTAATATCCTAGTTCCTCTAACTTATTACAATCATTAGACCACACTGTTTTCGGGAGTGGGGTGAAGGGGACAAGGAAAGATAAGCAGCTGCTGGCAGTGTTTTTTCATTGTTTGGTCTCTTACAATGTATTTCCCCAGGATGGCCCAGCTATGATGCAAAATCTTATTTTCAGTGGGGCCCTGCTTCTTCCCATTTTTGTAGGTTGACTGGAGAACTAAGAGGTTTTGTGAGTGGTTTAGGGTCACACAGTGAGTATGTGGCTATAGTAGGGTTATGATTTGTGTTCTCCTAATTCTCGGTATTACTCTAACTAATAAAGCACATGGCCTCCTCTGTTTGGGGGAGACTGAAATGAACCTATTACTGCTGGCAATAATTTTATTTTTTAAATAATGAACCCAGGATAGCCCAACTGAGCTATAGCATATCATTTCCTGTGGGGTCCTGCTTTTACTCATTTATAAAATGTATTTACTCAGAATACTCCAACTGAGATGCAATATTTAATTTTCATTTGGGTCCTGCATTTACCCACTGATACAACGTACATTAGAAAATGGGCTAGTGTGAAACTGAATTGTGACTGGCTAAAAATGTCAATCAGCCGGGTGGGTATGAGACAACAGAAACTGGGACATAATTAGTGCCAGTCTAAGTTGCCTCATTTAGTTCTGATATAAATGGGCTAGCAGAACATTGGGAAATGCAACTGTCGCCATGTTTGATGATTCGTTTATGGAGTCCTAAACTGTTGATTGAGCCCCCGCCCCCATCAAGATCATCCATGGCTCAAGCTGTAAAAGTAAAAAAAGGAAAGCACATGTAGACATGTCTCACATGAATGTGAGCAGAAAAATATGTTAGAGATGTGATCTGCTAGCGCATCTGCACATGATAGCAGTTGTATTTTCTTTGATTTCCATCCTGCAGACGGATGCCCATCTGTGCTATAGAAGATGAAGAGAGGACTGCTCTTCTTTCACATAGCAGCCTATCAATATGGTGCTAGCACTCTCCCCTCTCTCTCTCTCTCTGTCTTGTTCAACTGAGTTGTGATTTCGCAGCCACCCAACCCACCCACTAACGCTAATACGACACTGGTAATATTCTTTTTATTTTTAAAAGGCACCCTTTTAGAACTGCTCACTCCGTCGATCACCAACTCTCATCACATCTGGGAAACAGTCTGGTTCGTCCATTTACCAGCACGTTGGTAGACAGGATGGCAGTGGGCAGCCAGGATCCGATGAGCAATGAAATTACAAGCATTTAAAAAATAATGTAAAAAAAAAGGTGCTCACCACTATACAAGGCATTTCCGTAACTCCCTGTCTCACCCCGGGTCTACTCCTGCTCCTCAAAACATTACCAGATCTGCTCATGTTTTTTTTTTTTATTATATCATTGAATGAAAGTCAAGTTCTGCTAATTCATTGCCTCTCACTTCATACACAGGGTCTCACCCAATCGCCCAATTGCACACCATTGTCCCAGACTACAAGTAAGCTTGAAGTGAGTTTAAACTACTGTATCATAAATAAACAAACAAAAAACGGAACACAAGTAAACTCGGGGCAGGCGATGGTTCAAGAGCCAAGGAGGTACATGCTGTACACCACAGTAGCAAAACAATACAACTGTAAAAGGCTGCTCTGCCCTCTACTGGTATGTAATGGTAAGGATACCAGTAGAGGGACTACTTCACTAAAAAGCAACTTTAAGTAAATGTTTAATATTTTTTATCAGTTTTTTTATTCTTAAATATTACCAAAAAAACAACTTTACATATAGCCCATTTTCTAAGCACAATAATACCCTCCAAGGTGGGTAATACCTTTCCAGGGGCAATAAGGCCCTCAGCATGCGGCTTCATTAACCTCTGGGTGGTCTGCATTGCTCAGTACTGTCCACGCTTGTTGGGTATTGAAGCAATAAGGCACAACAAGGTGTGTGTTATCATGTAATAACATCACTCCTGGGGTGGGTTGAAGCATGAGGTGAAGCTGAGTGCTTCCACCACCCTAGGAGTCACATTATTACATGATAAGACACACCTTGGAGTGCCTTATTGCAATTATACAACGGCTAGATGTTATACAAAACAAAAATAAAAATAAAAATGTTTTTAGTAGATTTTTAGTGAGGCAGCATGTCTTTGTTTATGAAAATTAAAAGATCATCCTCCAAAAAATCCACACAGTGCTGTTATGGTGTAATATCATCACTGTCTCAGGCACACACTGACCAATCAGAGTCCAGGAAATGTTCTTGCCATTGTATAATATTGCTTAAGTGTTTACCTAGGCTATCCTGGCCAATGTCACACCTCATTTTGATTCCATCATTTTAGTAGCTTGGATGGAAGGAAGCACTGGGAGGTTAAATGAGTTGTTAAGGGTCACACGGTGAGTATTTGGTAATGATGGTCTAACCAGGGATATCCATCAGCTGTTCTATAGTTCCTACACAACTTTAAATTAAATGAGTAATACCGCTTCATTTCATTCTTCTCTAGTGCAAGAGGTGTTAAAACAGTACTAGAAAAGGACATTTTAAACATGATACAGTATCATACAAAATAGACTTTAAAACTGCTTTAAAAACGTATTTGTTTGAACTTGTCTTTTCTGATTGTAATTATTGACTGAGTTTATGTTCTGTGATTTTATGGCTGAACACTTATTTATTGAATTTTAATGTACAGCGCTATGATCATTTGGGAATAGCGCCTTTTTAAAAATAAAGTGAACTGAATTGAATTGAATTGAAAATGCAAGTCACAGCACAAGTGCAGTGCGTATAAATGAAAGTCCCAAGGAAAGCAACTTAGGTGTGTACATTCTAATCATCTTCTGCTATTGAAGGTTCTATGACAGATATGTTGTCCACAAAATTCCATATTTTTCTGACACAGTTTTAACTTTCTTAAACTTGTGTACTGGTTATGGTAGTACTTTGGGTGTTATAAATGTTTAGTATAATTACAGCTGTCTAAAAAAACAGATCCTTTTGAAATATAAATAGGCCCACAGTTTTGCTTCACAGCCCACTCACCCAAACAGAACAAGACAACATTGTAATTTATTATCAAGTGGGGTCTGAAGATTCATTGTAGTATATTCTGGAGGTCCTGTGCAGGGAGAGTCAGATACAGTAGGTCTCTTGTAGTAGCCATCTTTATTTCTTCTCAGAGATAGTGGTCACACATCAGTGGACATACACAAAGAAAAGCCCACTTGGCATGACAGGAACTTATACCTTAGATAGGACTACAGATATCCATATGCATAAACTACAGCCCTAATGGCATTATTTAGACTTCCTACTATATCTATATATATATATATATATATATATATATTATCCGTGTACCTACTACCATACATGTCAATGTATATACTAGAGTCCCCCCCCCCAGACAGAAGCTTGTGTAAAATACTTTAACAGTAATATTTTCCAACTTCTGGGCTGAAGTACCCTATTCAGAACCAAATTCAGGGGACTGTTCTGCCCATTGGGTGGAACATGTCACTAACTAAGTAACAGTGCAAGTAAGAGTCCAGTTGCACAGAGGTACAGGATCAGTACATGACTTTAAAGGTCAAGTCTTTGTGGTGGTCTTTGGTGCCTAATGTGATATATATGGGCTAGAAAAACTGCTGCTGGTGAAACAGGTGTTTCATTAATATTTGGCCCTGGCCCTGGTGGAACGTAAAAGGCAGGAGCAAAGTTCTCTGTGTCATTGTCCTCATCTGGAGCGACGTCTTCTGCTGCATTTGCTGGAACCTTGAAATGCTGCAGGTGATCCCCATGTATGTGGTGACACAAACCTATACCTTAGGACTATAAATATCCATATGCATAAACTACAGCCCTGATAGCGTTCCTTAGACTTCCTACCATATATATATATCCATGTCCATACTACCATACATATCCATGTATATACTACAGCCATCATTTTGATTGGCTGACTGGCACTTTTGAGTGTGAGTAAATCCAATGACAACCGATGCAAAAAGTGCCAGTCAGCTAAGCTGGCAGCAGCAGCAGCAGCACCTCAAAGGAAATCAGTGCACCCTCAAAAATGTAACCACTAAAAAGCCTCCATTTTATGCCCTAGCTAACCATGGCTGCTGTCTACAACCTCAAAAATCATTCTGCTGACAACGTTAATTTTGGCAGAAAATTAAACGATTGCTGCAAATGAAAAGGCAAACCTGCTGCTGACAGAGAACTTACCTCGGTCACGTGAAAGTGCTTCAGTCTGAGCCACTGATCTAGCCGTCATTGCAGGAACTGAAGCATTTTCACTAAACAGAGGTAAGTTCTCTGTCTGTGGAACTTTTGAGAAGTGAGACACACAGAACTGAGTGAGAGAGTGTTACATCCACTCTAATATTACACCCCTTCTATCTGTTTGCTGACTGTGTATTAGAGACAAGCTGAGATGTTTAAATACAGTTTTAAAATAATTCACTAAGTTTTACAATGTTTACCTTTGAAAGCTGAAATGTGATGTGAGAGAGCTGATATGTAGAGCAGTAGTCAACAGCATCGGTCCCAGTACAGCCTATATCTAGCCTCAGACACCTCTCCAGTGGAGGATGTTTTAGATAATTTTTTTTTTAAAGTTTAAATAACTTGAAAGAGCAGTGACTTTCTTGGCCTCCTTTTATCCTGACACCCCTCGGTAAACCACTTCCTCTTCTCCCCAAATAAAAGACATGATTAACAGAGGTATCAAAACCATACTCAAACTTGTACATATGTGTGGTTCGCTTGCAATTCCTGCCTTAGGGCTGAATACAAAAAGAGGAACTATTTTCTATGTGTAACCAAATTTTCCCTTTCAGAGCATAAAAAAATAAATATTTTGCTCCATTTACTTGCCTCATATCTTTTTCTGTCTGTATTGTGAATTGTATAATCACAATAATCGATTCCAGGGTGTGATGTGTTGTGGGATTTACTCACTTCCAGTTTGGTTTTCATCACTCGGCCTGCTGCCTAATGACGCAGCACATCAGGTGTGGGTAAATCCTCCAACAACGTACCCAGTCATGGATTATTGCTCAGATAAGAAACGCACAAAAGTACACATACATTCAGTTGGTCTAGTCCCTCTCCCACACGGGGTTACCCTTATTTTAAACAAAATATAACATTGTGATTATAAATTAAAGTTCCATTTTTTTAAAAACTGACTTTTTTACCATGATTAGTAAAATGTTTATATGTACAGCTCTGGCATATTTCATTATTATGAAAGTGCTTTCTCAAGTCTTTTATGTGCCCAAACTGTTCTGTTTTGCTTCACAGAACCATCAGACAATGAATTCAAGAAGACACTCTTATAACCGTAGAAGAAGCTGGAACTGTACATATAAACATACAATTGAATCACCGTTGACTGTCCCTTTAAGCAAGCAATACGACACACCATGGTGTGCTTTATGCTGGGGTAACTACCTGCCCAGGGGCATTGTGAGGCCTGATGCTGCAGGCACAGGGCTTTACAGACCCCAAATGGGCAGTCATCTCAGCATAAGGCCAATCCTGGAGTGTCTCACTGTGCCTATAAAGTGGTAAAATGGTAATTCTGAAGAAATAAAAGATGCATATATAAAAGTTATGAATACATTTATTTAAATAGGTGTACAGTGGTAAGGAAAATCAAATAGCCACAAACGTGGTGAGTGAGGGACAGCAAAAAAAGTCACTTAACACATGTGGCACTTTTGCTGGGGTTGGTCAAAAGAAAAAAGAAACAACAAAAAACCTCCAGTGTGCTTTATAGGCCTATATGCTAAACACGGATCTTTGTGACTTTCTTTTTTCTTTTCTTTTCTTTCCTTCTTTTACCAGTTCATTTTCTTGCTGGAGGTCTAGTGCAGTCAGTTTTTCTGTGCTGGTATTCAGTTGCTCTCTGAGTGATTAAAGTTGAGGAGTGCATTAATGCAGACTTCTTCAAAATGAAAGACTGCAAGAAGGCAGATATCATTGGTGCTTATGGTGATTGTTGCAGGTTTTCTTCATTGTTGGTCTTTGAGATCAGCTGCAAGTTTCAGCTCACCATTTGTGGCTTCGCTCTCTGGAGTTACACATTATTGTCCAAAAGGTGACAGTGCTATGCTTACATGTGAGGCTGAACCAGTAGTTTAGGATCTGTACACGAACAGGCCGTCAGAGTGGACCATTCCATCAACATCAGGAGCTCCAAGATGTAGCTTATGGTAGTGTCTGAGTCACAGTCTCCTTGAGCGGTTTCAGGAACACTGCAGTTTCTGACAGCAGCCTTGGAAGAGAGTGTTGAACCAGCAGCATTTCTTCAGTTTGCGGTAGCAGTGTCCGGAAGGGGTTTTGAGCATTTGAGTTTTGCAAGTGTGACCTGTTATGGCAGTGGAGTCCATTTTGAAGCCTGTGACAAGGATTCGACCCAAAGATCTTCTGTTTTTGTTAGTGTATGCCCAGTATAACCTGAGGGAAGACTCAGCCCTATGGACAGTAATAGGCATAAGCACTCAAGCATCAAAACCTGCATCAGCAAGTAGTACAGATGGAGTGTCTAATGTCCCTGCAGGATGGACTTTCTTTATGGGACAGCTTTGGCATTAATGCTCCAAGGAAACTCTTATTCGTAGACTCATGGGTGTAGCACACAGCCTGGCTTCCAAGGTAAGTTTGCACTGATAACCTGGGGTGCAGGTAAAAGAAGGTTGCATTTGCTGTTATTTGGGGCTTTTTTTTAACTGAAGACTGAGCACAGGTGATTGACAGGCTGCTGGCAGATAAGCCATCTATTTTGCTGCAGTCACCTCAGCATAGTCCTTGTGATTTTGTGTTGATTTGTTAAAAGTCGAGGCAGCAGCCAGCTCACTGGCACAGAGTGTTGAGCTGCATCCTCCTCACCTTCTGCTACATCAGTGATCCAGGTTGAGGAACAAACCTGGGTCGCTGGGGGTTGGCCGGGTTGGGAAAGCATAAAGCGTCCAGACCACTACTGTCCTCTCCCCTTCCATGGAGTGAGAGTTACAGTGCCCGGTGTTAGCCAAGTTACTAGTGTTGGCTAGGGGTACAGCAGCCAGGGACTGTCAGGATAGGGAAGGGGATGGAGTGACAGACGTCAAAATTCCATGTATTGTGGCATGTGTGGAGATGTCTTGGAAGCACTGGGCATTACCAGCCAGATATAGTGTGCCTATCTGAGACCTGGCTGAAACCTTCAGTGCCTGACATACTATGTGAGTTGCCGGGGTACAGTTTCATTAGATGTGATAGGCCCCCACAAACATGGTGGAGGTACCATGATACACTTTAAATCTCATTTAAACTTCTCTGCCCTCTTGCCCCCCAAATCAGGCATCCTCCTTCAAACTCTGCTCCAGGACGATAATGTTAGGTAATTCTAAAAAAACTTCACATTCTCTGTGTATGTCTGCCCCTTCCAAAGAGCCAAAGTAAGCTTCCCTCCCTTATTGACCCCCTGGGACCTCTACAGTAGTTAGAAGCAATGATTTTGTAATCTTGGGTGATTTCAATATTAATTGGCTCAATCACACCAATGTCTCTGTTGATCTACTGCTCAACAATTTGACGCTCACTCAAATGATCACGCCACCCACAAGAATATCAAACTAAGCCCAAACAGTCATCTTAATAGGTTGGATCCTCGTACGCAATACTGATAAGATCTCCTGTGCTGGTGGTCTTCCTGACTCCATCACTGATCATTTTCCTGTTGTTGTAATTGGTGGACTAACATGGAACATGCACCTCCTTGAGTTATACACTTCCAGCACGATCCACTCCTTGAGCCAGCCAACTACAAATCTGACCTAGCGAGCCTTAACTGGGCCCCCTTGTGGGCAACTGCTGATGTTAACCAAGTACTACATTACTTCAGCACAACCCTTCTCAAACATCATGATAAACATGCCCCACTCATCACTAGTAGGGTTAGGGGCCAAAACACTAAGTGGTTCTCCCAAATCTTTTACTGGCTCTCCTAAAAGGGAGGGGTAAAAGTTGGGCTATTTTCAAAGCCTCTAACTCCCACAGTGATTGGACCAAGTACAGGCACCAAAGAAATCAGTATAAGACAGCTGCCAGATAAAGTAAAAGTAAATTTTACAGAGAAAAGTTGCAACATCATGTAAAATTCCCAGCAGATACGGGAAAAACCTTACAGAAGCTATAGGGTATTCTAATTCTGTCACCCCTCCTGACTTTGGAATAAGTAAGTAATAAGACACAATGGGGTGTGCATTAGACAGTTGTAATGCACGACTAGGGGGACGTAGTGAGGCACGAGGCCATAGGCTGAGTGCATCCAGTCCCCTAGCCGTGCATTAGAACTGCCTAATGCACATCCTCGGAGTGGCTTATTGCACTTATAAAATTGGCCTGTGTATTCTAAATGGGGGTTCTAGTTCCAGCTGTGCATTAGACACATCTAATGCACAGCTAACAACCAATCAGATTGATTGAAATCCTTTGCCCATTTTATAAAGATGCCCTAAACTCTCAAGCCAGCCCTAATGCCGATCCTTCCACTCCATCTCTCACCTATCACTGCCCCCTCCACTTTAGAACAGTCACCAAAGCTGAGATCCACAAACTCCTCCTCCTCCTCCTCCTCTCAATACCTGAATCTAAGTCCCTAGACCCTGATGGCCTTGAACCCAAACTACTGATACTGGCAGCTTGGGAGCTCACCCCCCCAACCCAAATCTTCAGTCTTTCTCTCACCACTGGTGTTGTACCATTATCCTGGAAGAAGGCCAATGTCGTACCCATCATTAAGAAAGGAAATCCCAAATTATTATCAAACTACCGGCCAATTGCTATTCTCACAGTACTCAACTAACAACATACCTGGAAAAGTATAATCTCCTATGCCCATCCCAACATGGCTTTCATAGGAACCACAGCACCACCACTGCATTACTTACCCTATCGAATGCAATTTACTCTGCGATAGATCATGGCCACCTCACTGGTGCTGTCTTTGTAGAATTGAGAAAGGCCTCTGATACAGTAAACCACCCTATACTGCTAAACAACCTTAGGTCCATTGGAGTCTCAGATCATGCCATCCCCTGGTATTCTAGCCATCTCTCCAATAGGCATCAGTGAATCAGGGTCGGCTCTACCCTCTCCGACTATCTTCCCACCTCCCTGGGTGTCTCCCAGGGATCTATCCTTGGCCCCTTGCTGTTCTCACCACACATTAATTCCATCACTTATTGTTTTACAAATACTACTCCCCTCCTTCGTGCAGATGGCCTGGTGTTCTTCTGTCATGCCTCTGGTATAACTGACATCAACTGTGACCTTGCATCTGACCTAACCTCTTTTCAATCCTGACTCAAGGACAATAAACTCAACAGGAACTACTCCAAGTCCAAAGCCATGCCTTTTGGAACCCTCCCAAAAAATGAAAAAATTTGCCCAGCCCCCTAACCGTGACAACAGAGAATGGCACTATCCTTGATACTGTTAACACGTTCGAGTATCTTGGAATCACACTTGACCCCTCCCTTGATTTCTCCTCTCACATTTTATCTGTGTGTAAAGGCATCAACTCTAGCCAAGGGATTGTATACTGGGCCAGAAACAATCTCTCTCCTTCTGCACGCATTACAGTTGCTCGCTGCCTCCTTCTTCCTAAGCTAGCGTATGGACTATCTGTGTTTGCTCACTCCTCCAATATACTGTGTTGCAAATGGGTGATATGTTACAACAACATTTGTAGACTCACCTTATCCTGCAATCATCTCACTCATCACTGCTTACTCTACAGCAAATTAGGTTGGCCCTCCCCTACTGCCCTACTTGACTCCTCTCTATGTAAGTTGGTGCACAACATTATCTCCACACAAAAACTGATCTCCATAGGCCCCCCCTTAGTACCTTAGTTGCATTGCCATGCCCTCAGATCCTCTGATAATGAGCAACTAGCTATCCCTAGATCTTATTCCAAGTATGGTTCCATGGCCTTCTCCTTTGCTGTTCCCACACAGAGGAATAGTTTTCCAGCTGCTCTTCGCACCTGCCAAAAACCTATCACTTTCAAAAGACAGCTCCATTCCCTCTTGATGGACTATTCCATATGTGTCTGTCCCTAGTCAGATATCCCTGTCCATATTCTATTCCCTTCCTACCCCCCATTCCCTCCATTCTCTTACCCCCTACACTTCAACTCAGATCCCCCTTAATAAGTGGCACCTGTCCTCTCCCTCCAGTCTTACACATGCACCTTGCCTCAGTTTTCTAATTACTAGACATATATTGTTTTGGTACATTGTACAATTAATGTGTTGCTCTTACCTGTGTAATTATTTATCATATACCGATCACACATCTACACTGCTACCGCAAACAACAGTACAGCATCACAGCGACAGGCACTATACTGTCACTGCGGGACCTCAGCACTGCCTTTTCGGGGTCTTGCACACCCTCCACAAATCAACTCTGACTCCATAGTATAGAGTTTGTGGGAGGCAGAATCCCTGCATGGGGGGTTTGGGGGCAAAGTCCCCAGAAGAAAACACACTGTTCTCAAACAGATTTATGCCTACTGCAATTGCAGTTGACATAAATCCATCACTGTAACATTGGTCGAAAAATTATTTGTCGAACTGGCATCTTAGAGCCATTGTCTCCTTTATGCTGTACTATTTTCTCCTGGGTCGTACCTGAAAATAGGCATTTGCATGAGTAGAGTACCTCACCTGGTCAACAAATGCTAAATAAATAAACAGAACAAATAAAATAAATAAAGTTACATGTCCACTACTCCTCAGGGCAAGGGAGAAAATGGGAAAAATTGATTCCTTGCAGCTGCTGACTTCTAGCCTCCAGCAAAGCCCTGCACCCAACAAACACTCAGGCACACTATCTTTGTGGGTATGCTACCCTAACAGTGACATTTCTAAGGCAACATACATTGATATCGACTACAGTGCCATGCCGCCATAGAAGTGATGCTGGAAGGGGCAACCACTTCCCCCAACTTGCATCCCCTCCCCAAACTAACTCCAACCTGCAGTTAAAATCCTTTAGTTCGGGGGGTTCAGGAGGCAAAGCCCCCTGATGTAAAACAAAGTCTCGAACAGTGTGGATCCATGCCAATGGCAACTTGAGGTCAACATGAAGCCTGTCGCTGTAATGCCGGTCTCAATATTTTTTGTTGCGCCAGCATATACAACCCATCTTTGTGTGATGGTAAGTCCTGGAAGAAAATTGAGAAGATTGGGTTGAGGTGGCTGACATCTGGAGGGCTGATCGGGGCCAGGAGAGAAACACTACTAACTTAACAAAAAAAAAAAAAAAATCAAGCCAGCCCAGTGGTGTGGAGGGCTGAGGCACTGGGCACCTTTCCTCCTGCCATGCTGGTGACCCAGGGTCAGGAACAGAACCGTATTGCTCGGGGGTCAGCAGGGTGAGGAAGGATTGAGCCTCCCAAGACAGCTCTCCTTCCTGAGTGAGGGAGCTTAGAGTGGTGCATTGCTTATCTGCCACCCAGTGATGGCTTGCTGACAGCATGTGCACATCACCATGTAGGAAAGGAAGCCACATTCAGGGCACTGGGGCTGTCTCCATGGAAGCTCAGACATTACACCCATTGCATGTCCATGGGCCCATGGAGAAAATGGAGGAAAAACAACCACAGGCGGCAGGATGAATGACCCCCTCCCTTGCAGGCCCCTTACCAGTACCCAGGCACAACCACAAGTCCTGTGACAGAGGATAATGGTTAATGCAAGTCCCAGATGAGCTAGGTGACAGGGCTGGGGGTCAGTCAGAAGGGGCCACAAGGGGAGAACCAGGAGATAAAGCAGAATATGAAAAAAAATCAAGGTGGCATATTCCCTTCCTAAGATGTCAAATCTTATAGTACAAGAGTCTGGCTTTAACTGTAGATGTCCTTCATGATGGTGCATGGCTATGTTCATTGCACATCAAGCCAGACCTTTTGGACCAGGCAGGGGCAGTGTCGGAGGAGAGTGTAGCTGAGATTTTAAGCTTTTGAGGGTCTGCTTTGGAGAGAGCACCGTAATTGATTGCTGTATCTTTCTTGCATTTTCTGTAACTTTTTAGGACTGAGATAAACACATTGTTTGTTGGTTTGAGAGCTGGTTCAATAATTAAAATTGATGTTACTGCCTATGGCATGACTTTTGAGGAAACAGTTTTAGTCTGGTCTGAGTGCTGTACAGCTGGCAATTGAGTATTCAGCACCTTTGTTGTTTTGTACTACAGAATAAAAAAAAGTCTCAATGTTTGATTTAGTTCAGCCTCAGAGGCAGTTTTCCAGTCAAAGTTATATTTATTTTCTTTAAACCAAACAGTGAACACAGTAACTGACAACTTGGTTGTTGTTGGGGTGTTCTGCTCATCCTTTGATACTTTAATATTAGCTATTACAGAAACCATTACATTTAGGTAGCCTTTGCTCACATTACATTCATTTTTGGGGTTTTTAATTGGTAGTTCAGGTGTTTCATTGGTGTATTGAGTTTAAGAGCATTTGATGATATCTGGGTACTCAAACATTTCAAAGGAAATTGGAGGTAAATCAAATATTCTCCTGAGGTAGTGTGAAACAAAAAGGCTACCAATTCAAAACTGAAAATTCCGAGATGGGCACTTGGATATTGATTGTGCTGAGGCGGGGCAGCACAGGAACTTTTTCATACCCAGGCATTAGGCTGGGGTAAATGCATTTTGCCAGGCTGTCTCAACCAATGAAAAGCTAGGAATTTCCCTACCCATTTTCTAACCTACTGTACCTGTGCATACCTATTGGCTGCTACCAGCTGTTCATGGATTATACATAGAATAATGAACCCCCCCACCTGTGAAGAACAAGCTGATTCAGACATTGAGTGGGTACTGTGATGTCATATCACATGAGAGCACAGCTTGAGTGCTCTATGTGGCATCACAGTGCCAACATGGTGTCCATGGCATCCAGTTCTTCACAATTTGGAGGGGTGGGTTCTTGTTTTTTATAATAAAGGGTGCTCGTGTTTTAAATCTGAGTGCAGAATCAGCAGCTTGCTCTCAGCTTTCCAACTTGTTCATCATATTTTTTAGTTGTTCTTCACAATTTTACTTAACTTTTAGAAAACAGTAGTAAAATATGACACCCATCTATTGTAAAGTGCTTTAGGAGATGGTGTGTATTAAAGTTACTACATATAAACAAAATTCCTTTATTTTCTGTCCTATTTTTTCCACCCTGAAGGTAGGTATCAAACATAGACTAGCCAGGATACATCTGTGTTATCTGAAATTCTGTTGCAGCCCAGGAGATGGCAGCAGATAGCATTAGCTAAATTGTTTCCACATTGAGAGTAACAGCAGTGACCCAAGTCAAGTTAGAAACACAAGGCTCCAAGAGCTGTAGGGATTCCCATGTTTTACAGTGATTTGGAGCAATCTGAAGGGAAATTCTTTCCCTAGACTTGTATTGGTTATACAGGAAAATGGAACTATTCAACTTCAATAGGACATAAAATAATCTACAGGAAAACACAGGAAAATTTACATGAAGTTACAAGGAACTTGTTGCATCGGTATCAATGGAGTTACAGGGAAAATGTCACATCAATATGGGGGCACTGGAAAGAAGCAATGGCAAATGCCAATAATGTTTATTTTACTGTTATTATATAGTTGTATGAAACCAATATCATGGGGACAAAATAAAAGGAAAGAGTAAGAGTGATAAAAATCACAGAGTACTGTGCTCTTGAACTGTAACTTTACTTTACTGGGGGTGTAGAACTGGCAGGATATGAAGAATGGGATCATTGTTACTATTTTAGTTTTGCTAGGCAGTGCTGGGACGGGTGTAATGGCAAGGGCAGTTGTTCCTGTTTTTTTCAATTCATTGTACCTGCTCTCCCACTTGCTTGCACAGATTAAAGGGCATCCAACAGAGATTTGCTACTGCAGCTGAGTTGTCAGTTAGTGAGTATAAACCACAGCCCAATCCAGCAACCATTCTAGATAGATAGAGTTAGCTAATATGGTCTTGGGCAAGGACTGTGCTGTATTACTTAAATGTGTCCATGTGAACTGCATACCTCCCAATAAAACGTGTGTTTGACACTCTACTGCCTGCTCCAGGAGTTTTGGGAATGTGCACACTTAGTAAGTACCCCAAAACCTCACCATTGAAGCCTGCTTCCTTGATTGCATGCACACACTGATAGATAATGGGAGTTCCCAAAGGGACTTTGGGTTTCTGGTGCACCAGAGGGAAAGAATTTATGGGTTTATGGAGAAATATTGTGTTTGAATGGTGGTGGGACTGGAAGCTGTGGATTAATTATTTATGTTGATTATTTTTGTCAGTCTTTTCCAATATTTTCTTTCCAGAGCTCTGTTCTCTTGTTTCTGTCCCCCAATGAACTCCTTCCTTATTTACATTACAGATAATGACCCCATTGCCATTACTATGTACTATTATATTTTCTGCCATTTCACTGTTGTGTTTGATATTGTTTGGTGAAATATTTATTTGGTTGCATGATGTTAAGGCTAGGGATGCTCAGTGTTTTCAGATTCTGATCTGACTGAATTCTTTAGAAATTTAAGAATTTCCGTTTCTGAATCTGATTACCATGCAATTCTGATTAGACATCAGAACTGGAATTGGATTTGGAATGTTAATTCCTAGATCCTACATTCTTATGGAAAAAACATGCTTTACTCTTAAATTTAGGAATAAGGATTTTTCAGACTGCAGTTCTGAAAATCATAATTCCAAAAATTCATTTGGAATTAGGGATGCAAGTTTAGTTCTATCAAAGAGTGAAACACCTCATCCTTTGGGTGTTACTGTATATATATGAATTTTATTGTAAGCCTGTATAGCCATCCAAAAGTAAATCAAGGTAAGAGCATAAAACACATATACACAATAAAAAAGAAAAGAAATACAGTTCTTTCTCAATTACAAATGTAAATAAATTATAGTATTTTCCATTGGAGCAGCAAATTCACAAATATATACATTGCACAAGTTCAACCCACATTTAACATTTGTTAATTTACAAATCAGGAAGAAAATTTTCCAAGTGCAATACATAAGATAAAGACAACATATCAGTATTGTTTAGTTCAGTCTTTTTATAGTTAATCCATGCTTTGTTAATCCATATTTCTGATTATCTGAATGAAAAACACTGCTAACAGATTTTTTGTTGGGCTATTGACCTCTTTATTATCACTGTCTGGTTACTACGTAGATTTGTATTACGTAACCAAATTGTCAAACACAAATGTGTGTGGATTAACCAGATCTGACTGTAATTGTATTTGTGCGGCTAACAAATACTGCTTTTTTCTATATATTGCACAAAAATATTTAGCTATCCTTTGTAGTGACCACATAACAGCAGTATGTATTAAAACAGTTGTCAGTACTTCCTCATTCATTGAATATTTGGGATCTAAAAAGGTACCTAACCAATGTGCGCTTTCATTATTGTACCAAGTGTAGTTCCACAAAACATGGTTAAGGTTTTCAATTCCTCCCTCTCTACAGAAGCAATTTTCAGAATCCTTTGAAAGATTATGTGTAGTCTGCAGGATGTTGCTAGAAAACCTTTCAAACGTATACTTCAGGAACATTCTTCATAGTTCATTATCATCAAGCAGGTCTAAGTAGGCTTTGAGGCCAAAACTGTAATTATGTTTGGCAAACCACTTTGAATAGGATGTCCCCTGTATGGTTTCTAAATCTTTTTGATTCCATGTATTGTTGATTATTTTAGTAATAAACTATTTGTACTTATTACTTATTGTGATGCCTTTGTCTACACATATTTTTAAGTTTAATAGCCTATAGTTGTCAAGCAGTTGTATCAAAGAAGAGTACCAATAGTTACGTTTATAGCCCAAATCCAACCATCTTTTTTTTCTAAAAGACAAAGAACTGATAATGACAACTTGGGGGAGATTTGTTAATCTTAACCAGAAATTAATCTTCCTAGAGTGTATAAGAGCATTTAAATTTGTAAGTCTCAGCTCTGCAGTAATGTAAGCTGCCGGGCACAAAGGGCCCAGTCCAAGTACTTTTCTTAATAATTTAAATATTGGAATTTTTAGCTTCTACTTAGCATTTCCATCCCAAATGTCATCCTCATATAGGAGCTGTACCTGAAATTTTACTCTTATTACCTGTATTTGGAGTTGGACCAACAAATCTAAAATATAATCTTTCTAATCCTCTTTTTCAACTTCTCCAGGGTGATATCTATGTGTCTAGTCCATAGGCAGTTGGTGTTAAATACAATACCAAGGTAGACATACTGTAACTTGGGACAACTTCAATCCTTTGTGTTCCTATATATCAGGAC
The DNA here is from genome assembly GCA_016271365.2 of Neoceratodus forsteri. Classification (NCBI taxonomy): domain Eukaryota; kingdom Metazoa; phylum Chordata; order Ceratodontiformes; family Ceratodontidae; genus Neoceratodus; species Neoceratodus forsteri. The sequence goes on from CM028133.1 coordinate 3,318,887, forward strand.
CCTTCTATCTTGCCTTTACTGCAAATATTACAATCTTTGTTTTTTAATGGTTGATTTTGAGCCATAAATCCCTTAATCTATTATAAAGTATATCTATTTTTTTCTGACGATCCTTTTTGGATAAGGAGAATAGCACAATGTCATCCACATAAGCAAGGGTGGTGTAAAGCTTCTGGGCACTTTTTGGAGACTCAGATAGTAATAGATTAAGCTCAGTCAGAAGAGCATCTACATATAGAGAAAATAAAGTCAGGACCAGGACACAGCCCTGGCTCACTCCTTTATTAATAAAGAAAGGTGCAGATAGCTCACCTCTAGTGCTTAGCCTAACCCTTGCCCATGTCTGTGAATGTATTTCCTAGATCCTGTAGACTAGATTCCTCTTAATATCTCTGTTCAATATGGTCTCTCATAACATTTTCCTTGATATTGAATTGAATGCTGTTGAGTAATCGATAAAAACCATACAGAGTTTTTGATTATGCAGAAATACATATTTTTCTATTTAATGCCTTACTATAAAAATATTATCTAGGGTGCAGAAATCCTTTCTAAATCCAGCTTGCAAATGAGATATACCTCCTGTCAGGTTTATTTCTGTATTGAATATCTCCAATAAATTTTTTTAGAAAATCTTAAGGTTTATATCTAAAAGACTTATTGGGCAGTATTGTGCAGGGTCAGATGTGCTGCCCTTTCTGTGTATTGGCACAATATTTGCTCCCTTCCAGGAGTCTGAGAATTTCACTTCTAGCAAAACATTCATTATACAGGATTGTAAGACATTTTCCCCATAGGTCTGTTTGATAGTGATACACCTCAGATGGAATACCATCTGGGCCAGGAGCTTTGTTTGTTTTTAGAGAATTAATCACCAGAAGAACTTCTTCATATTTTATTGGCCTTAACTTGGTATTACTCTGGTTACTATTTAGAAAGGCTTCTTCTGCCTCAGGTTTCCAAAGTATTTTTGTAAAAAAAACCTCAATCCATTCATCTTCTGCTATATACTGTACGTATCCATACTAGATTTATAGTTAGTTCCTTTAGCGACCGACCTCCAGAATATTTTACTATCACTGGCATTTATTGCACTTAACATCTGCTTCCATTGACTTTAGTAATATGTCCTTTTCTTTTCCTTAACTGTAGATGTTATGTTTTTTTTATTTTGACCTGGTTTAATTCCTTCACTATATCTCTACAACAACTCTGTTTATAGTGCTTATAGAGTTTCCTAATACATTTTATTTTCCTTTTTACTTTATTGATCATACCACCCATTGGTTTGTGTACTTTCTATATAAGGTCTTATTGTTATTTCTGGGTTGATCTTAATTAGTGCAAATAATTCACTCAATGAGCTTTTAAGTTGTTCCAGTGGTATGTTTTGTAAACAGCCTGTGCTAGTATTTAAAAAGGAGTAGTATTAATTTACTAATAACTGTATCCAAGTTACTTTGCCAAACTATTCTCTTAGAGGCTTTAATTTCTGTAAGTAAAACTTCACCTGGTTCAGTTCTTTCATGACTGTTCGAAATGCTCATGTTACCAATAAGAGAAATCAGAAAATAGTCACTTTCAGCATGTATTGTGACAAATAATTTGTCCCATATAGGCTGTAGCCCTGTCCGTTGGGTGTAATTGACCCTTGAAGCCCTCCTTGGAGACATAGAAGTCCATTCTGCTTCTTTATCCCCATCTAATCTTCCATTTAATGGATAAAGGCTATATTCCTCCATAAAGTTTATTAATTGTAGCCCAAAAAAATTTATTTTGGTATCTTTAGGGTTTCTGTTGCACAGAGCTTCTACACTATTAATACAGACATAACTAAAATTTTCTACTTATCCATTGTAATCACCAATTCTAGCATTACAGTCTCCAATCACTAATATCTATACATTTCTGATTAAGTTCCCTAAGGCAGTTGTTAAACTTGTCCCATATATTGGAGCTATAAAAGCTAGATTCTTTAGCATGAGGGCAAACTTTTCTGGGAAAAAGTTGGACTTCTGGTTCGATTGATTCAATCTGGTCCAAATGGTGCAGACCAGCCTAAAACGTCAAACTGTGAACTGCAGTTTGCACTTGAAACAGTTAACTAGGGCATAGGGTGAGTCACAGACTCCAGCCTCAGTTTGGAGCTAAGCTCAGCTCAACCACATGTGGCAGCTGGAAAGCTTACTTGCATGCTCATGATCAACAGTGATTTATTTCTAGTTAGATTAGATAGGAAATGTTTTAAAACAATTTGAAAATCTTCAGATGTTTGACCTACTAGTCCTGCAATAGCAGGGCTGCTGAAGGGGTATATTTTGGAGGAAAAGGAAGAAAAAAATGAAAAGACCAGGTAAGCAGCAGCAGTGTTGCAGGCTTGCCGCAGGCCTCTGGGACCAGGGGCTTCCCTGAGAGTTGAGAGGGGAGAAATAGACTGTATTACGGAATGGAGGAGGAGTGTGTTTGGGGCTGGGCAGTGGGCAGATGGGGCATGAGGTGGCAGTCTTTCAGTGCCCACCTGTTGCCTAATAATTTTAATCTTAGCAGTGCAGAACACATTGTTTTTTCAGAACTGGCATTTTAAAACCAATTTTGACAGAAGCCCCTGGAGGAAGCCTGAGGTAATTTTTTATTTATTTATTTATTTATTTTAAGGGGGGACTTACTTTTATTTACAGTGGTACATTTACTGGCAGTAAGTGTGTGCCAGCTGCAGCAGATAGTGTCCGATCACTGGTAGTTGGCACCTTGGTGGCATCCGATCAAAAAACAAATTCATTCATGTTTCTTTTTGTGCAGTTTCAAATTCTTTACATTTGCCCAAGATGCAGGCATGCTTGCAGAAGTTCCTTTTCCTCCTCCTGAGTCCTGAAGTAGCTGTTTGCAATGTGTCACAGTCATGCCTCCCGAGGAAAGCTTGGAGATGAAGCACTGGGGCTAGCATGTATGCTTTAATGGTGACTTGCGTTTACAGTAGCTGAATCTAAGCAGTGCCCAACCACCTGAGGCGTGATGTTATCCCAGCATGACACACACCCTGTCGGGCATTATTGCTTAATTAGACCACAGTAAACTGTAAGTAAAAACATGTTTTTGCACACAAAGTGCAGACTGTGACTAGTCCTACATGTGAGTGTGGGGCTCTTGGTGCTGACTGTTCTACTTTAAATAAAATGAAAATAGATTTACTTCACAAAAATCAGAAATGTCCTGGGAAATGGATGGAGCTGACTGAATGCAGAACATGTGCATTTGGTACTGCTTTCATGAGATACCCTCTTATGGTTAAAAGTGTACCTGGAATGTTTAGAGACCATAAATCTCAACTAGCCAAACAGGAAGACATGATTCATAACTGAATGTTGCACTGCTACCATCAGGCAGCAATATTTCCTAAAATTTCATGTAAGGTGGTGGCAGTGGTGAGAGGGGGATGTCAGGCTCTGAGTTATGTCCCTTATTAAAGACAAGTGCAACAGAAACTGTGTTACAAAGCATATCATTGTTCAGCATTTATGTATGCAAAAAACAGTATTGGTTTTGTCGGGGTGGGTGAAATTAGTTTTGGTGGAAATAATTCTTACTGTAATAGGAATATTTTGTTTCTCAGGAACCCTGTTGGTGTATCTTTTTTATGTTTGCTTGACAAGGGCAAAGTCAACATACAGTGGAACTTGCCAGGATGCAGTGCAATAATGCAGAACCCTATGGCAGAGTTGATGCAAGAAACAAAGTAATTTCGAAGGCACTTAACACCTTTTGTCATAAATGGATCTGCCACACTGCATTGCTTCCTGGTGGGCCCCACTGTATTGCTTTCACACTGAGAGGGCTTAATGGGGCTTGGTCCTCATCCACCAATCAAAGGGCTAGAATCAGCAATCTCTATCCCAATACTGCCCACTCTCTGCCTATCTTCTTTTTCACTTTGAAATACTTAGCTAATCATTTGGACCCTTGGTTTACTGCAGATCACCCATAGCAGAGGGTCTTCTCTCCACAATCCTAATGGGTGCTTCAAATACTGCAGATGGTCTGCTTTCCACAACCCCAGTAGGCATGTCGGTTACTGTAGATTGCCCTCTCTAGCGGGTCTCCTCTTTACAGCCCTGACAGTCACTTCAGTTTCTAACAGATCGCAAACCACAGTGGTTCAGCAGCACAGCTCCAATGGTCACTTCAGTTTCCTGCAAACCAACCTTGTCACAGGTCAGCAGCACAGTCCTGATGGCTGCTTTGGTAATCAGGTGATTGCCCCCCATGGCATGTTAGCAACACAGCCAAGGTGGGCACTTCAGTCACTGGGATATCACTGCACAGCAATGGGTCAGCAGCACAGCCCTGACGGTCACTTTGGTTTCCGGGAGATTGCCCGCCTCTGTGTCTTCTACGCCCTATACTGAATTACAATTCTTCTGTCTTCGCAAATCCATCTCAAATGGACCTAATCAGGCTGAATGGTGTTTTTTAAAGCGTTTGACCTTCATTCTCAGCATACTGTACCCTTTAAAAATGCATCACTGGGCAATTTACATCCAGCTTGGTTGGTCGCTTCTTGATTTAAAGAAAGCATATTTTCTTTGTTGCCTGGTGAAACAAAGCATATGGCTAACCTGTGCCTTGCCATTATTCATGCTTTTGTCTTTTGAAAATGACTATAGAAGTGTAGGATCCAATAGAAATGTTCTTCTTTCCATCACGCTGTTCTCTACTAACATGGGTCAGCATGTGTTTTCATTCCAAGTTGCCCAGTGTTGGAACGAATTGCCTTTGAATGGCCACACTGCAAAGACTCAGCTGATATTTAAACAGCAACTGAAACATTTTTTGCTTACTGTGAGGAGTTGTGGCTGCAGACAGTGAGGACAGAGGCTCAGCAGACAACAGTAATTCCCCAAAAACTACTTTATTCACTATTCAAAAAAACACAAATCTGTATATATATATATATATATATATATATATAATATCTTTAATGAAGAGGGAACTTTGGTTAGAGTGACATGAATCACCACTATACTAGATGGAAACAGTAGCAGAGACCAACAGAGCTCCTCCACTGTCAGTGTTTTATTAGACACTGCTCACCCTCTGCCTCAGCTCTACAGTTATACACCTTGCTTACACCTGTTAGTTCTGTGGGCCTGTCACACTACAGTCAAATTTTCCCTCCAATTATACATTTACAATATTTACATTGGCTATATCCACAAAACATAAAGCAATAAATAGAGCATATACAGCAATGAGACACAAGTTATTACATTCTAGTAACTCTTTTAGGTATTGTAAGGAAAAACAAATTCTGTAAATGATAGTTCTGCCTTAATTCCACCCCTGATGACCTCACTCCCTCTGATCCAGCAGGGTATAATTTAGATCTAGTGGGGGTTGGCCTGCCCATATACTAAAACAGAGGAGAACAACACACAGGCTGAAGTTCAGAAGTCAGGAGTTATCAATCCCCCTCTCCCTCCTGAAACTCAGGTAGTTATTTAATTTGTTTAACATTTAGCCCTTTCAAACAGACAGCAAAATTAACAACTCTATTGTGAGAGTCAGAAAGTCAGTAAAATATGCACTCTGTGGTGTTTAATGGCCAGCTTGCTTACAAACAAAAGAGGTAGAATACAAATAGAGAAATGTTTGTAAAATGAGCCAAATACTGCCTCACACCAGCTACTGACAAAATTCAGACGAAAGAGGAATAGATTAGGGTGGATAAAACCTTGGTGATTATCTGCTGGGCCAGGCATCACTCTGGGGGCCCCATATTCAGATTTGGCTGGCTACATGCAAAAAGAGGTGTGCTGTGCAAAAAAATAGGGTCAGTTGGGTCTGGTGCCATATTCAAACATATAGTGTGATCCGAACTGACCACGTTATCTGTTTGAATATCAGACCCTGGTAGTGCTGGTGCACGGCAAGTGGTCACCAGGTTTGGTGCAGTGCTACCAGAGGGTGGGGCTAAAGACCGCCCATAGCGGTAAAGCATGGCACACACTGGTGAGTGCCATGGCCCCCATAGGTGATATTCAGCCCAAACATGCAAATGAGCCCATTTGGGCATGCACAGCGCTAAGGGGCCATATACATGCCCGTTATGGGCTCATCTGCATGTGAGTGCCTGGCCTGAGTGCACAGGGTCAAGTCCCCCACACTCAAGCATCGATTCCTGTCCCCATATAAATATATATGCACACTGGATGTTCAACATTCCCTCCCTAACCCTGATCCCTTCCCCGGTAATGCTGTCAAAATCCCTGGTGGTTTAGTGATCCCTCCCTAGCCCCCATCCCTTCCCCAGTAATGCTGTTAAAATCTGTGGTGGTTTAGTTGTCTCTCCTTAGCTCTGATACCTTCCCAAGTAATGTGGTCAAAAACCCTGGTGGTCTACTTGTCCCTTCCTAGTCCCATTCCCCTGCCAAGTATTTCAACTATAATCCCTGGTGGTCCAGTGGTCCCTCCCTTCCCCCATTTTCCGATCACCATCCTGACCCAAAGAAATACATTTCCTGGTGGTCTAGGGCCCCCTACCCAGCAGGTAGTGACCCACCACCCCGCTTCCCCCCCAAACCATGCAGGTGACTGGCACAGACCTCACACCGCCACGGCCAGCCGCCAACTGAACTATTAATGAGTATGTAAAGTACATAGTATGCACTCATTGGTTGATCAGTTAACATGATGAACAACTGGGCTCAAACTCGTTTTCGGAGAACTCATTATTAAAGGTAGTATATTAAATTCAGTATCTCAGCTAACTATAAAGGAATATGTGCTGCCTTCTACACAGGACATCTTCCACACATCCATTAAAAAACTGGGACATCCAAAACATGTTCTTGGAAGTAGGATATTCTTAGACATGATGTTCTTATACATGTGCTCCACTGTGCTTCAAAGTCCTTCCCCCAAGCTGCCATCTAACACTACAAGCAAATGTCGGCAGACTAGGATGCAACATGCAACAAACTTGGCTGGTCATTTTTTCCGCATTGTTGTCCACCTGCTGCACTTTGGATTGTGGTCTGAAAAGGGGAGGGGGGGGGAACGTGTAGCAACCAAGCCATATTATTGGGACAGTGTGCTTTTTCCCAGCCGTGCAATGTGGCCAGAGTCATGGCAGGAGAAGGAAAGTGCTCTTGAACCACCATTATAGCCCCAAGAATGGAATCTATAATTTCTTGAAATTATGGGCTCCAAACACACCAGGAACCTTCTTAGGTCTCTAAGAGTATGGGGTCCATGTTTAATAAATCGAATTAATAATACAGGGGAACCTTCCTTTTATACTGTACTTGATGTGCCCATAGGGAAGTTGCTGCACCTTACAACACTTAGCTCTTCTGTCAGATCCACTTCCTAGGGGTCTGTGGCTCAGATCTAGCACCGACTGGAAGTGGTGGAGAAGTATAAGGCAAAAGGAGAAGTAAAAAAAGAGTTCACCTTATCCCTCAGTAGCAAGCAACCTTGCTGCTTCCCACAAAGCCCCAAAAGTGTTAAGGAATAATTTATTGGGCTGTAAAAAGTTTAGAAATGCACTCTCTCTTAGGACCAGTCAGCTTGCATCGTTGCTGTTCAATGCTGAATGAATGAAAGATGATGTCCATCTAAGTACTAACACTTGATTGGCTACATTTCACCCAAGGTTGGGGGGGGCATGACAGAGAACTTTAAGTACCTAAGGGGTATTAATAATGTGGACAGCAGTGCCCTGCTCACAAGAAGTGGAGGCAGTGTAACAAGACCATGGATAGAAACTGGAGGAGTGAAATCTTAAAGCAGCAGTGCATGATAATGATGAAAAATTTGACCTATACTTTTTTTTCCATTTTAAATTGCCCCTTATCTACTGATGTGTATAGTGCCCTTCTTTCCCCATTCTGAGTCCGATTTAGTAATTTTTTTACATTTTAAATATTAAAAGTAATGCTCCTTTTAATATGGCTATGGTTTAAACCAGGTTTTTATCAGTATTCTCAAGTGTTTTTGTACAGCCGTTGTTCAATAAGGTTAGGAAGCAGTGCCTGACACATGCTAGTTAATTATAATTAATTATAGTGACAAAAAAGTAATCTTAAACAGTAGCCACTCAAAAATAAAGGAGAATACTGATGAAAACCTGATCTGAGCCAAAGTTAAAGGAATGCTTCTTAAATTATTTCAGCTGTGAATACAAGCATTTGCTAATGCAGAATGTTTGCTTGCAATGTAACAGGGCTTTAAAGATTGCTTGATGTTGTTGGGACAACGCTGAGAAAAATTGTATCTAGACACAGCTTAGCATATATTTCATCCTTTCTTTGGAATTGTCACCATTATTTGTTATTACTTAGGCTGTTTAAGTGGAAACAAGGAGCCTGATTCACAAAACTGAATCAGTGACACAAGGTGCCTGCGGCAACTGGAATTGATGCAAGGGACACTTGCTTCAAAAATTGTGTCAACTGCTATTTAGGTACGCAGGTAATGGTGACTTTGGGACCTCTTGCAGTGAAGGGGTCCTATGCCAGCCCTGTGCCTGATTAGGGGTGCACCAGGGGGCTTGTGGCAAATGCAAGCTGCAGTATCCCATACTTTGGGACTCAAGAATCCCCACCATAAGGAATCCAGTCCATGACAGTTAGACCAGCACCGGGGCTGGTCAAATGGCCCATGCACCACTCTGAGAGCTGTTGCTAGGTGGAAGGGGAACTGTGCCCCCTGTTGCTGCTGTCCATGGCATCTCATGCCCACAGAGTACCCAGAGATGTCAATGGTGTAGTGCCCGCAAGATTCCCCACCATGGTGCCAGGCATGTGGCTGTCACCTCCCCACACATGGATGTCAAGTGTTGTGGTGTCTGCCAAGCACTGTCCCCATCAGGGTCCATTGCCACCCCCTCCTCCCATCCTGACCCGACCTGCCTATCATGTCCTCTATCCTAGCCCCCATGACCCTGCCAGCATCCAGGATGACTGGCCAGTAGGTCTCTGTCATTAGCTACCAATGCGGGCCAACCACCCCACAGTTTATGGTAAACCACTCCCATGCACCATGTGTTTGGCATGGGAACATGTGCAGCAAGGTACTAGACTTTGGCGCCGGGTCACCTGCCATTCTTGAACTGGGTGGACTGTCCCTGGTGCACCGCCAATTGATGCAAGCTGCTGATTGCTGCAGCTTGTGTTGCCTTTAGGGCAGCTTCATCAATGGGCCCCAGATCTCTACCCTATTTGCTCTGTCTGCTTGTCTACCTTTGCAGTCACAATTCTGTTTATGGCATCTCAATTTGTTGCTGTGGAAATAATTATGATGTCATAAACAAGGCATTATGATGTCATATGTAGACAAGCAGCAAAAGCTAATAAAGTCCAAGGGAAAGTAATCTTGTTTTTATGTTACTTCCCTCAGTAATAAAGAAAGAGGTGAAAAGAACTGCACAAAATATAGTTCTGCTTAATATTACAGAGGGTAAAAGCACAGAACTGTAAAACAGTGAGTTGCTGGTTCAGCTCTGGTCAGGGCCACAAACAATACTGTTTAAGGAAATCTGTACTACATTAAACTTGCAGACGGGCCAGTAACATGGAGGGCTGAGGTGCTGGACACCTCACCTCTCGCCACTCTGGTGACCTGGGTTTGGGAATGGACCAAGGTCGCTTAGGGTTTAGCAGGGGGAAGGAGGATTTAGTGCCCATCAATGGATCTCCTTCTTTGATATGGGGGGGCAGTGTTACTGCTGCTTGGCTGCTGCCTAGTGGAGGGTAGATGACACAGCAGCAGGCACCAGAACTGAAAGACGGAGGCAGGTGTTCAAAGCATGCACCATCTTCGCAGTCTGTGTGTGCACCACTGCAGGCAGCCAGCTCTGACTCACAGGGAGTAATGGGTGGAAAAGATCCCCTGTCTGAAGGATGCTTCTGTGATTGCGCCACCACCATCCATGGCACCCACTCACACAATAAGGTAAGCAGTAGATAGAGTACGTCCTGGAGGTGGGGAGATGGGGCTGGGGTTAACAGCAGAATGGAGCTGATAGGCAGGGGAAGGAGAATAAAGTCCATATGAAAAAGAATTGCAAAAGTATTTGAATGATAAACTGACTCTAACTGACTCTGTGTCTAGCTCTTAGATTTTTTAAAGTAATCCACTTGGTATGAGGGGGTCTCTATTTAATTTTGATAACCGTGTACAGCACTCTACGCCAAGGGCCCATTTTCAGGTGTGGCCCGAAACATACAATATGCAAACACTTTTAAGATCTTACAGTAATCACAAATATCAAGGGGAACATGAATATATCATTTAAATCAACTACTGCTGTTGTTTTCTGTTCATTATTGACATGCTGTTAACATATTTGAAGCGATTCTATTTGCGTTCTGCATGCTGTTATTTTTCACAGCTCTGTTTAGTGTATTCTTATAGGTACTTTACATAGTTACATAGTAGTTGTCAGCAGAAATAAGACTCCTTGGTCCATCTATTCTGCCCTGGAGAACAAGTTTCCGTCCTATTGTTTCTACTGCAGATCCTACCCAATTTGTGACCTTTCTTCTCCCCATTCCTGTTACTAGGAATCCCATGCACCTATCCCATGCATGCTTAAATCCCTCCACAGTGTTTGCACCTACCACCTCTACCAGTAGTCTGTTCCAGGCATCTACCACCCTTTCCATGAAGAAGGACTTCTTTGCATTTCCTCTGAGTCTCTCCCCAACGTCATATTATGTCCCCTTGTCCTAGTGCATCTTCTTTTTTGTAGAATGCTGCCCTCCTGTACCTTGTTAATTCCCTTGAGCTATTTGAATACCTCTATCATGTCTCTCCTTTCCCTTTAAGCCCCCAGAGAATACATATCCAATACCTTGAGACACTCCTCATAGCTTTTTAGATGCATGCCCTGGACCATTTTGGTTGTCCTCCTCTGCACCACCTCCACCTGATCAATGTCCTTCTAGAGGTGTGACCTCCAGAACTGGACACAGTACTCCAGGTGGGGCCGCTCCAATGACCTATACAGGGGAAATACCACCCCCCTCTTTCAACTTGTTAAACCCCTCTCTATGCACCCTAGCATTCCAGTAGTTTTTCCAACTGTCTTTCCACACTGACTTGCCACTTTGAGCTTATCCCTTCTGATCACCCCAGGTCCCATTCCTGCATTGTTGTTGTCACCTACTCTCCTTCCAGCTGGTACGATGCCCTTTGGTTCTTGTGTCCTATATGCATAATTTTATACTTTTTGGCATTAAAACCTAGCTGCCATACCCTTGACTATTCCTTTAGTTTCTTTAAGTCCTTCCTCATTCTGTCTACCCCTTCTGTTGTGTCCACTGTGCTGCAGATTTTTGTGTCTTGCTTTAACAGGCATAATTTCCCTTCCAGTCCCTCTGCAATGTCACTAATGAAGACACTGAAGAGTAACGGCCCGAGAATTGACTCCTGTGGTACCCTGCTAGCCACTTATCCCTCCTCTGAACATACTACATTTAAGACTACCCACTGTCTCCTGTGACTTAGCCAATTTTGTACCCCTTTTACTACTTTTGACCCCACCCTGTGACTGTCAATTTGTTTACTAATCTTCTGTGTGAAACAGTTATGAAGGTCTTTCTGAAATCCAGGTAGGCTGTGTGCCCCCCGATTCACTTCTCTTGTCACCCAGTCGAAGACCTCAATTAGGTTTGTTTGGCAGGATCTTCTTCCCATGAACCCATGCTGTTTTGGATCTTGCAACCCATTTGCAGTCAGGCACTCAATCATCCTTTCTTTTATTAATGTTTCCATAATTTTTCCCACCACTGATGTCAGACTTACTGATCTGTAGTTCCATGCCTCCTCTTTATTTCCACTCTTGTAAATTGGTACTACATCCGCCCTCCTTCAGTCACCACCACCATTGCCAGTGATTGGTTGAACAGCACTGCCAGGGGAGCAGATAGCTCTACCCTCAGTTTCTTCAGTATTATTTGGTGCACCCCGTCTGGCCCTATTGATTTAGCCATTTTTAGTCTATCAGGTTCTTTGAACATTCTCTCCTCTGTAAAACGGATACTGTCTACCTCCCCTCCATTCATTCCTTTGTCCTTTATCCGTGGCCCATCACCCACTCCATCTTTTGTGAATACTGAACAAAAATATTTGTTCAGTATGTCCACCTTCTTCTGGTCATCCTCCATACTCTTCCTCCCCCACTTCCCTATTTAGTCTGACTATCCCTGCCTTGTTTTTTCCTCTTTTCACTTATGGCTCTAAAGGATGTTTTATCCCCCAGCTTTACTGTCCTGGCTATATTCTCTTCTGTTTGTGCTTTAGCTATCCTATCTCTGATCCCCCCCCCCTTGCCTTGTTGCAGCTGTTCTGCTGAACATAGCACTTGAGATTATCTCCGAAATGCTCACTATGATTACTCCCCAGTACTCTCCTGTATATGTTGGTAATCAAGGGATCCAGGTGGTACTCCGTTTTTGTAATCATTGATCACTGCTCTGATTGTAACTGCTTATGCTCCTTCTGTTCCTTTGAATTTGAACATTGTACTTTAACTTGTGTTGCACTTACTGTATCCTTATGTGTCTTGTATGTTAATCTTGTATACCACTGTGTCTGAAATTGTATCTTGCACTGCAGTACTTGTACCTTCACTTCCCCTTCCCCCAGGATGCATCTGGAAACAAGAGCAGCCTTCCTGGTGAAATGCTTAGCTAAATAAATTAGTAATAGCTTTTGCTGCCTCCCTCAGTTTCTCCTGGTATTTCTTCCCTGTCCTCTGCCATCTGTGTTGCTTTGTACCTCTCGAAAGCTAGTCTTTTTGCATTAACATTTGCTGCTACTTCTTTCGAGAATCATAGTAGTCTCTTCCTTTTCCTGTTCTTTGTAACCTGCCTTATGCATTGGCTTGTTGTTTCTCAATGTCCTGCTTTATCTGTGGCTACCTTTCCTCTACCCCATCTTCTTTCCCTATCTGTACCAGGGCTTTCCCTATGCATTCTCCCATCTTTCTGAAATCAGCCATCCTGTAATCCAGGACCCTTGGTTTAGTGTGATATGCTGTTAGCTCAGGTCTAACCCTGAACTGCACCATGCAGTGATTATTTGTCCGTAGGTGACTTCCCACTGTGATGTTAGTGACACTGTCTCCATTTGACAGTAACAGGTCAAGTATGGCCTTCACTTGTGTGGGTTCACTGACAAGCTGTTTTAAGAATGATCCCTGCAGCAACTCCAGGACTGCCCTACTTCTACTTGATGCTGCAACTTGGATGCTCCAGTCCACATTGGGCATATTGAAGGCCCGCATCAGTAATACCTCCCCCTTGTTGGACATCCCCTTGATTTCCTCCATCATTTCTCTATCTCTTTCTGTACAGGCAGTCTGTATATTACCCATGTTCGAATCATGCCTTCCCTCATCTCCAGTGCCACCCTCAGTATCTCAGCTTCTTCTTCCTCCCTTTGTGTTTCTGGGGCTTTAATATTCTCCTCCACATAAAATGCCACCTGGCTCCTTTCTTTGCCTACTCTTTCCCTCCTGAAAATTGCATACTCTGGTATGGCTGCTTCTCAGTCCTGGTGTTCACTGAAACAGGTCTCCGTGGTTGCCACTATGTCTAGGTCCTATTCTACTATGGTGGTCTCCAGGTCCACTACCTTGTTGCCTAGGCTCTGGGCATTTCTGGACATGACTTTCCAGATCTTACTGCCCCATCCCCTGTTACTGTATTTAGAAACATAGAAACATAAAATTTGACAGCAGATAAGGACCGCAAGGCCCATCCAGTCTGCCCATTTCTTTTACTACCTTATGAATGTGCCATAGGCCTTTGCTCTGTCAATGGCCTATCTATTCATACTCATCTGTATTGCTTCCTTATGCCTATCCCACGCCTGTTTGAAGTCCTGCACTGTATTCATATCCACCACTTCCTGAGGTAGGCCGTTCCATGCATCCACCACCCTTTCTGTCAAAAATAACTTCCTCACATTACCCCTTAATCGGCCTCCCTCTAATCTCATGCTGTGTCCTCTTGTCCTGCTATTTTTCTTATATTGAAACATGCTAGACTCTTTCACCTTGTTAATGCTCTTAAGGTGTTTGAATGCTTCAATCATATCACCTCTCTCCCTCCTTTGCTCTAGGGTATAAATATTGAGTTCAGTTAATCTGTCCTCATGTGTTTTCTGATGCAGTCCCTGCACCATTTTGGCTGCCCTTCTCTGGACTGCCTCAATTTTGTTAATGTCCTTGTAAAGGAGTGGCCTCCAGTACTGCACATAGTATTCCAGATGGGACCCAACCAGTGTCTTGTAAAGAGGGGTTATTACCTCCCTCTTATGACTTGTGATACGCCTACTAATACACCCTAACATTCCTCTAGCCTCACCTACTGCTATAGAGGTCTGCTTGGATGATTTCAGGTCATCGGTGATGATGACGCCCAAGTTTCTTTCTTCCCTTGTGATTGCCAGCATATCCCTTCCCAGCCTATAGGTGGCTTCAGGGTTTCTCTTCCCTATGTGCATGATCTTACACTTCTTTGCGTTAAATCCCAGTTGCCACTCTTCCGACCATTTTGCTAGTTTATCCAGATCTCTTCTCTTTCTGCCCACACCATCTGGATCATCTACTCTGTTGCAGAGCTTGGTGTCATCTGTAAACAGACAAACCTTACCCTCCAGTCCATCTGCAATGTCACTAATGAAGATATTGAAGAGGACTGGCCCCAGGAGTGATCCCTGAGGTACCCCATTTGTGACTTGCATCTCCTCTGACTGTATACCATTTACCACCACTCTCTGTTTTCTGCCCGTCAACCAGTTTGCCACCCAGTTGACCAACGTTTGACCCACCCCAGCCTACCCAGCTTATCACTCAATCTTCTATGTGGAACAGTATCGAAAGCTTTGCTGAAGTTTAGGTAGGCAACATCAACTGCTCCCTCTTGGTCCACCACTCTGCTTACCCAGTCAAAGAAATCTATGAGATTAGTTTGACAGGACCTTCCTTTTGTAAACCCATGCTGTCTTGGATCCTGTGTTCCTTTGGATTCCAGGTGTTGCACTATCCTTTCCTTCAGGAGTGTCTCTATAATCTTGCCCACTACTGAGGTAAGACTGACTGGTCTGTAGTTCTCTGCCTCCTCACTGCTACCGCTCTTGTGGAGCGGGATCACATGAGCCCTTCTCTAGTCTTCTGGGACCTCTCCTGTGCTCAGAGACTCACTAAACAGTTCTGCTAATGGCTCTGCTACTTCCACCCTTAGCTCCTTTAGTACCCTGGGATGTATGCCATCAGGTCCCATTACCTTGTCCACCCTGAGCTTATTGAGGTCTTGTATGACCCTTTCTTTTGTGAAGGGACTAGTGCACACCTTCCTCCCCACTGTGTCCATGGTTGAGAGCTGTGGGCCCTGCTCTACCTTCTCTTCAGTAAATACTGAGCAGAAGTATCTATTTAGGATAGATGCTTTTACATGGTCCTCCTCCTCACATGCCCCCTTATCCCCTTTGATCTTAGCAATACCCTCTCTGGACTTTCTCCTTTCAGTAATGTACAGCATCTATAGAAAGTCTTGTCACCTTATTTTACTGTTTGTGCTAGTGTTTCCTCAGTTTGGGCCTTTGCCTGCCTTACTGCCTTCTCTGCTTCCCTTAGGGAAGTTTGGTATGCATCCTGTCTTCATCCTGCTGCATTCCCTTATATTTTCTGAAGGCCAGCCTTTCGGCTCTGACCTTTTCTGCTACTGTGTTTGAGAACCAAAGTGGTTCCCTTCTTCTTTTGCACTTCTTTTTCTCACTAACACAATGGGATGTTGCTTCAAGTATTGTATATTTAATGATTACCCACTTTGCTTTAAGTATTGCATCTTTAATGCTTACCCACTTTGCCTGTACCCCCTCACCTGTATTTCTTTTTGCCAGGGCTAGCTTAACTCTTTTGGCCATCTTATCATTATTTCTTCCCTTCGTTAACCCTTCCCATCTGCCCTTTGATCACTTCTCTTCCCTTTCCTTCATTCTGTATTCATTGATTTAGGCTTTCATGTAATTTTTCTCCCTTCCAGTCCCTGATGTTGTTTCCTCTAGCCTGTGGGGTGGACAGTCATTGCAGTGCTCTAGTCTGCATCCTCCTTAACTACTTTAAATGCTTAGCAATGTAGCATTAAAACTTTTCATTGAGGAGCTCAGTTCACCTCCTGGATGGATGTGGGCCATCACCTTTGAATAGGTCTCCATCCATCTAGGTGGATCCCCAGTCCCCAATGAATCCTCACCCCTCCTCCTCATTGCACCATTTCTTCAACCATGCATTGAAGTTCCTGGTGTGAATGCACCTGTCCTTTCCCTTGTCTTGGACAGGTAGCACCTCTGAGAAGATGATGGATTTAACTTCCTGCTTCAGACCCCTCCCCAATCTCCTAAACTCTTCTTGGACTATCTCTGGCTCATATCTGGCCAAGTCATAGTTCCCTAAATGGACACTAATGTCCAGCTCTCCTTCCCTTCCTGCCTCCCCAACAATCCATAGGATTCTGCCTCTATCCCTCCTTGCTGTGGTACCCAGAAGGCACCTCACCTCCCTCTCCTCCTCTGTTCCTGTGCCTAGCTGCATTCCCCTCACCATTGAGTTCCCCATCAGGATTTGCTTCCTCCTCCTCTGGGGTCTCTTGCTTCCCCCTGAAGTCTCCATCATGGAAGACCACCACATCCATCCCTTCCACTACCCTGGGTGCCTCTGAGTGGCAGTCCTGTCCTGCCAATGTGGCATAGGAGTTGTATAGTGGTATGAGTTTTGGGATGTGCCTACACTCCACCTCCCTTACCCTCCCTGAGCCCACCGCTGTCCATCTACTCCTCCTTTCTGACATCCTGAAGGCAATGGAGTCAGACTGGGTGGTCTCTGGATGGAGTTGAAAATCCTCCTTCTGTTTGTAACTAGTTGGAAACACACACACACACACACACGCAGCGTGAGGCTTGTATTTATCTTCAAAGCTGGAATATGTATGATAGCTGTCTAATGAGCAGAAAACCAATTTGATTGGTGGAGCTTTCTCCTTTGAACTACAAGAAGTTTATGCCCATCAGCCAACTAAATACTGTAGTCATCAACCTTCTCAGAATTGGCTTTTGAGAGATGCAAGCCTCCTGCATTTCTACATCCATTGGCTTATACAATATGCACCTACACACCCTCTTCACTAAAGTACTAATATATTTGCTTTGTGCATATGCACAAAGCAAACACAAAAAGTGGTAGAGCAGACAGTATATGGAAAAAAAGATATTATACAAGCTGGGAGATGGGTCAGTAAAAATGCATAAGACAATATTATCACTGTCATTATGCACTGCAGCTTTAAAAGGATGTAAGTATGTTTTCCATTACAGAAAGAGTTGTAGAGAAGTGGAATGCAATGTCAGAAACATTGATCAAAATGTTGTCTATTGCTGGCTTCAAACACAGGTGAGATAGGCACATGGGAATAGTCCAAACTAGAGTAGGGAGGGATGATGTACAGTTGAGGGAAGGGGAAAGGAAGACTATGGAGGGGGGTGTAAAAATAGAGTGATGGCCATTGGTAGACTAGCTGTGGTCCAGCAGATGGCTGAGTATGGAAGTATTCAGGTACTGTGCAGATCCAAATGACTGTTAACATTTAT
This sequence comes from Neoceratodus forsteri, assembly GCA_016271365.2. Lineage (NCBI taxonomy): Eukaryota > Metazoa > Chordata > Ceratodontiformes > Ceratodontidae > Neoceratodus > Neoceratodus forsteri. The sequence goes on from CM028133.1 coordinate 3,336,539, forward strand.
GATTCTATAACTGCACGGGCAGGGCAGCCGAAAAGAACCAGAACTCCTAAAATGTGTTGCTCACTTTATTTCTTACTTCACTCCATCACCAATTCACATTGCTTTCTCCAACTGTGTTCATTTACATACTGTAATGATCTTTACAACCTTCCAAACTGGGATAGATATGAGCCATGCTGGCCTGTTTGGGAGACTGTAAGGATCATTACAGTCTAGAAATGAACATGGTTAGAGAATGCCATGGAATATTGGTGATGGAGTGAAGTACGAAATAAAGTGAGCAACACATTTTGGGAGTGTTGGTTCCTTTTTTGTGCTGCCCAGTCCCATGTTCAATTTGTCTTCCTTCACAGAATGGATATGACTCCCAGAGTCGTAAACTCCCGAGTTGCGGGTGGGCACTGATATTTTGCTTTGACTTTGAATGGATGCTTTGATGTTTACTTCTTAACTCTAGCTGTAACATGCACTGCTGCTTTAAATGTGTGTAATGAAAGATACAAGAAGTGCCTGTTAGCTTCCAACAGGAGCATCAATTATTTTCTTCTTGTTTCTTTTGGGAGTCCCTCCTTCAGCTTCTCTGCCCCTTCCTCTTAATATTCATCAAATTGAATTTTCTCCACTTTATAAACCTCATCGAAAAAAAGCATTCATTTTCTGTCTTACTTATCCATAATCATAAATCTTCCAGTTTAATAATCCATTTAGTTTATCCACATTTCAATATTTATTGCATTTACCAAAAACAGTCTTAATGTTTATTGTTAGTAATACAATTCTGCTGTTTTTTTTTCAATATCTGTATTCTTCTTTTTATTCAAATTCAACTCTGATCTTGTTTTGATTTTTATTACTTCACACTGCAGAGCTTCCTGAGGTACTCTGGTGTGAAACACACTATATGAAATTAAATGATGCTGTTCATACATTGGAGAAGGGGCATACTTAACACAACTGATACACAAATCATGGACAAAGCTAATATGTTATGGGAAGACTGGCCAAAAATCAGGGACAACTGGTAAAAAATTGTAATAACTATATGTGTGAAACCAAATACTGGCAAATGTTTTCCTTCTGCATTCTGGAATTGCCTTAACTGGTCAAAAAGGTAGCAGAGGCTTTAACTCCAGACTCCTACACCCTCTATACTTGCAGTTTTAAGCCCAATCTCATCTCATCAAAATCTTTCTACCTATGTCAGCAAACCTCCTGCTCTCTGGAAGCAAGCAAATGTCCAGTCACTTCATGGGTGTGGAAGGGGTTACGTGCCACCTCTCTAGGTAACTATTGTCTTATTTTTTCCTCCTTGTTCTTGGAAAAGTACAACACACTATTGTACTATCCCAGATCTTCTCTATTCTTTACTCTTCTATTTTTCTTTTCTTTCCAGTCTGGTATTCTGGAAACCCACTACACCCTCGTGCACTTTCTGTGCCTCACTGACTCCACATCAAAGGGGTTGGATCAGGAGCTGCTCACCTCCACAGTCCAAGCAGATGTTTCTGTATGTTTGGCACTGTCTCACATCCCCTTCTACTTGAAAACATAAAGAGGTGTGTCTTTCTTACATACTGTTCAGTGGTTCTGCTCCTACTGATTTGCCAGGCAACAATCAGTTTTATTGATAATACCCTAATTGTCAATTTAGGTCTTCCCCAGAGCTGTGTCTTGGGATGTATCTTGTTTTGCATCTTTTTAAATGAGGAGTAAAACCAGCTTTGTTAGGGAGTTACTTTGCTCTTTAACAGATGACAACATTCATTTCATATTTTATTTCAAACTTTTTTTCCCATCAGACTGGACAGAACCTGGCAAGATGACCAAGTACAGAGATAGGACTGCAAGTACACTGACATGAGTGGGCAGTGGCTAATGCCAGTACATCTACCAATAGCCAGTTACATATGTCACAGATGTTGAAATAATTTGGAGTAAGACTGCAGTCCCATCTGAGTTTGTAGCAGTACAAGCACACTGCCGAAGGCTTTTGCAGATGATCGCACTGTCTGTGTGATTCAAATTGAAATAATTTCTTTTTTATTTACTGTTGCCAGTACATTTGCCAATTAATTCATATTTATTGTTATAGTAATCTCAAGGAGGATATTGGTTGAGAGTTTGGCTGTGTTTGTTAACATACTAACATACTATTTGCCAGCAGATTAGGCCTTATGGTCTATCAAGTCTGCTCGAACCTAGATCCTTAGTTGGGTGCCGAGACCTTCCCATCCCTTGTGCTCCAGAAACCCCTATCATCCATCCCCCCCCCCCCGGGACAGGCCATCATCTGATACATCCACTTTCTGTGTCTGTCCCACCCTCTCTTAAAGCTCTCCACTGTGGATCTCTGAACCAGCTCACCAGGCAGAGCATTCCAGGGGTCCACCACCCTCTCGGTGAAAAACCTCCTCCTCTTTTCCCCCCTCACCCTTCCACCTTCCAACTTCAAACCATGCCCTCTGGTGATGCCTCCCTGCTTTAGTCTAAAGATCCCTCCATGTTTACCCTATTTATTCCCTTGAGGTACTTGAAGACCTCAATCATGTCCCCTGTCTCTCTCTCCTCCAATGAAAACAGGCAGAGCTCCTCAAGTCTGTCCTCGTAAGTCAAATCCCTAGCCCTCGTGATCATCTTTGTTGCCCTCCTCTGTACCCTCTCCAGGAGCTGTATGTCTCTCTTCAAGTGTGGTCTCCAGTACTGTACACAGTACTCAAGGTGTGGTCTAACCAGTCCATTGTACAGCGGCAGAATCACTTCCTTGCTCCTAGAGGTGATCCCCCTTGCGATGCATCCCAACATCCTGTTTGCCTTGCTAGCTGCTCTCCTGCACTGCTCAGTGTTATTCATACATGTATCCACCATGACCCCTAGGTCTTTTTCCCCTGTTGAGGCTTCCAGCACCTCCCCTCCCAGGGTGTACCTGTGTTTAGGGTTTCCCCGACCAAGATGCAACACCTTGCACTTGGTGATATTGAAATATTCCATGTGTGAGCCCATAGCCCAGGGTGTCCAGGTCCCTTGCAGGGCCAACCTCCCTCTTCTCCCTCAACTACTGCTCCCATCTTGGAGTCATCCATCAAGAGACTCATTTCACACCCTATACCATCCCTGATGTCTGATATATATGCATTAAACAGGATTGGACCCAGGACCGAGCCCTGTGGTACCCACTACCAACCTCTGTAGGGTTCGAGAGCTCCCACAGACCACTACTCTCTGGGTCGTCCAGCTATCCAGTTTTCAATCCATTTGACCATCAAAGGCCTACTCCTAACCCCATCAGTTTCTCCACCAGACCATTGTGGGGACAGAGTCAAACGCCTTGCTGAAGTCCAAGAATAATACATCCACAGGCTTACCCTGTCCAGTTCTGATGTTACCCATTCATAGAACTCCACAAGGTTGGTTTGACATGATCTACCTGGCACAAACCCATGCTGCCGACTATCCAGACCTCCCACCTCCTCCAAGTAAACCCCAATCGTTCCTTTAGTATACTCTCCATTAATTTTCCCACCACGGAGGTTAAACTGATGGGTCTATAGTTTCCTGGTACTCCTTCAACCCCCTTTATGGATTGGTACCACATGTGCCTCTCGCCAATCCTAGGTACCCTCCCTGTCTCAAGTGACCTGTTGAAAAGCTCGGCCTGGGGTGCAGCCAGTATGTCCGCCAATTCCCATAGTACTCTCGGATGAATGCCATCCGGCCCAGGAGATTTGTCTTTCTTTAGGGCCTTGAGGGCAAACCACACCCTTTTGGTGGGGATGGCATCATCCGTCCCCTCCACCTTACTGGTCTTTTTATCCTGATCCAGATGTGACACCCCTGGGGTACCTTTCCCTCCCTTTTGCTCCATTTCTGTTGCTCCCCTGATCCCACTCCCTGCTGCTTCTATCCCCTTTGTGCCTTGCTTTGTAGATATCCCATCCCCTCCCTAGTGAAACACAGAGGCAAAGTACTGTAATACCTCTGCCTGGTCCCTCGCCTCTTCCACCCACCTCCTTCTGATCTCAATCTGCTGAGATGGCCCTTAGTTTTCTCCGCTCCCAATGTACCAGAAGAACCCTTTTCCCTCCATGTATCCCTGTGCCAGCCGTTGCTCTTTACTGGACTTTGCTCCCCTCACCATACGGGTGACTTTTCTAGATGTAAGCTGGTACATTTCCTTATCCCTATCCCCTGTTGTTTTATATTTTTTGTAGGCCGCCTTCTTTTCTCTGACTGCTACCTGTACCTCACTGGACCACCAGCATGGTTTATGTGACCTTGCTCCCTTACATTTCAACTTAGCGCAGATCCTGACTGCCTCATGAAGTCCCGTTTTATGACCTCCCATCTCCTTTCCACACTTGTTGTTGAGGTAATCCCTTCAAGTGATCCTTGAGAATATTTCCTCATGCCCATAAAGTCTGCTCCCCTGAAGTCCACTGCCAGTGTCCTAGATCTCACCCCACTCCCCCAATGCTTATTTGAAACCAGACAGTATTGTGGTCACTCCCAGTCAGGGGTCCTTCACCACATGTCCCTTACCAGATCCCCATCTGCCAGAACCACATCCAGGACATGCCCTCCTTAGGGCTCCATCACATGCTGTGTTAAGAACACATCCTGGAAGCCATCCAGCAGCCTCTGCTCCTGGCCACCTTAGAGGACATGGTTCCCATTCTGTACCTGGCATATTAAGGTCCCCCATCAACACCACTCCTTCCCCTTTTGGACCACACTGGGCAATGATGTTGTCCAGCAAACCATCCTCTAGAACATCACTCATCCCGGGGGGCCTAGATGCTACTCCCAGCTTGACCTTATCTCCTGCTGGGGATCGTAAGGTGACCCATAAGGCCTCCACGTATCCCTCTGCCTCTTCTACCATAGCAATTTCTATGTCATCTCTAATGAACATAGCCACTCCACCCCCTCTGCCCTCCTTTCTATCCTTCCTAAGCATAGTGTACCCCCGTACATTTAGGTCCCAGTCATGGTTTTTGTTGGCCCACGTTTCCGTGACTGCCGCCACATCCACCCCGCACAGCATGGCCTGGAACTCTGGCAACTTGTTTCCCAAGCTCCTGGCATTTACTAACACTAACCCCACCCTTATCCCTGATCCTTTTGTCGAACCCCACCCAGATTCCTTATACTTCCATCCTCCCCTGCTCCTCCTGAAACCTCCACCTCCAGTCTGTTTCCCCCTCCCCTTGGGCTTGAGGCTACTCCCTCATCTGGAGGAGGGCTTCTGTCAGCCCCTCCCTTATCCTTCACCCCTTACAAGTTTAAACCCCACCTTTCTTGTATGTAGTCAGCATCCCTGTTTAAGGACTTCCTTCCCGAATGGGGCAAGATGAAACCTGTCCTTGGCATATAGTCCCTTATCCTCCCAAACTCCATTCCAGTTCCCTAACACCCCAACCCATTCTCTTCACCCCACTTCTGAGCCATTCATTAACCTCTGTGAGCTTCATTTTTTCTCCACTGAGGCCTTTGGTACTGGCAATATCTCCGAAAAGGAAATGTTGCATCCATTATCCCGACAGACTCTGGCAAGTTCTTGGAACCTTGCTTGGATTTCCATAATGCTATTTCCCTCTAGATCATTAGTTCCCAAATGCACTAGGAAATCCGTTTCCTCCACAATCCCTAACCATTTCATACACCATGAACTTTGCTCTGTGCACTGTCAGCCCAGAGATACTCACTACCTTCACCTGGCTATGGCATCCATCCCCCTGTCCCTCCCAATGGATACCCTTAATCATCGAGTCTCCCAGTAACAGAACCTTAACACCGCCATCATCCTTATGGTTACCTCACTATGCCCTCTCAGCCCCCTCCTCACTTTATTCATGATCGCAATTTCATGGGAGTCTTCCTGCCTTATTAGAGACCCCTTGTCACCCTCCCTTTCTGCCTCCTTGCTATTTTGCCCACTTAACTCAAACCCCTCTGAATAGGTGTCCCTTTAACCTCTCTTATCTGAACCATTTATCCTGGCCCTGATGGTTTCCCCTTCCCCCTTCCCCCGCACCCTCATCCCCTTGTAATAGTACCCCTGTCTCCAGAGGCTCTCTGTGGGTCCCCTTTAGCTAGGGCCCCATCCTTGGTACTGACCTTCCTGCTGAAGGGGCTCCTCTCCACCTCCTTGTCTCCCAGTTCCTCTCCAATCATGCTCTCCTCCTCATGTCTGGAATATGTTGCATCTCCCCATTTGCTTAACATATATGTTTCCCTCTCCCTCTGGGACTATGTCTATCCTTTCCATAGCTGTTCTGTGATGCCCTATGGGTATCTGACTCCCTCCCCCCGGCCTCTGTATAAGTTTCCTCATTTCCACCAACCCCTTCCTCCCCCTCTAGGATGCTTAGTATCTCAAATTTATTGTGACACTCTATGTCAGCCTCCATCAAGTAACCCGAGTTTCCCCTGACTGCATCTCTAAACTGACCCTCTTCTTCCTCTCTTGCACTGTTCACCTTAGGAGCTCCCTTCCCACAGTCTGCTGTTTTAGACTTCCGCACAACAGCCCCTCCTGACTCTTCCCCCTCCAGTCTCCTTGAATTCAGAATTTTCACCCTGTACGCTTTCCCCTTAGCATCAACTTCCCTATCTAATGGGTCCTCTGTCCCTAATACCCCCTTCTGCTTGCTGTAGCATAATGTCCTGTAATTTCAGAGCGTTGCCCCAGCCTCCCTCAGCTCCACCCTTCTGCTGCCCATATCCACACCCCTATCCTTGGACACCCCTAGCTCCCACAGCTTACTCCTTAACCAATATACCTCCTGATACAAGATAGCTGTCTCACAGAGGGCAGCCTCCTCTCTCCAGGCCCAATTTAGAATTAGTGCCATCCCACAGCCTGTGCAGCCTACAACCCTTCCAAGATGCCTGCCATGGTGGAATATGGCCAGCCTGATTATCCCCTCTGTTTATAGCACACCCCTTTTCTCAGTCCCTTTCCCTGAGTACAGTTTCTCTATACTGACTGTAGTTATTTACAAACCCAATTTCAACCCCACCAACAAAGTTCCTAAGTCTCACAAACACATACAGTCCAGTATGTGTTCAGTCCCACTAACAGTGTGTGTAAGCAGACTCCAGGTACCGTGTGATGTCACAGGCCCACCAACTCCTGTTGCTACAAATTTCAGTCCCAAACAGAAATACTCAGCCCTTCAATCCCAACCCCCAGTGGCTTTTCAGTATTTAAGAAAGCCTACAAAACAGGGTGGGTGGAGGGCTCTACCAAACACCAGGCAAACAACACATTTAAATTACCTTCTAATTTTCTCTGCCAAACATCTATCCCCAAACCTACAATATCACAGCCCAAGTATCAGTTCAAATTCAAGGTAATAATTTTTAACATAGAACTAATTTCACTTACAAACTATTCAAATATTTCAGTTTAAAACAAAATATAACTCCTGGCCTCCTTTCTACCAACCTGTTGCTTAAGCTCCCAAGTGAACAATGAAAGCCACAGTAATTCCTGTTTAAAGACAAGTTAATTGCAGCTAATGTCCCCTCCTCCAAACACCAAGCAAACAACACATTTAAATTACCTTCTAATTTTCCCTGCCAAACATCTATCCCCAAACCTACAATATCACAGCCCAAGTATCAGTTCAAATTCAAGGTAATAATTTTTAACACATAGAACTAATTTCACTTACAAACTATTCAAATATTTCAGTTTAAAACAAAATATAACTCCTGGCCTCTTTTCTACCAACCTGTTGCTTAAGCTCCCAAGTGAACAATGTTGTGAACAATGTTGTTTTAAATTCTCCTTATTCAGTCCCATATCCACACAAGGAATGTAATTTGTTTCAGTCAGCTGAACTAATTGCATAAAAAAAGTAACAAGATAGATTTTAATGTGTTGAGGGTGGAAGGTGGGTCAGTCTAAGATGACTGATGTCAAATGGCACACAGTGGTTGTATTACATGCAACGTGCCAGTGAGCTGGGTTCACAAATGAAATGCGTGAATGTATTTGGTAAACAGACTAGTTGAATTATAGAGTGTCCCACTGACAGAATTTTAAAACATTTTTTTCTCAGAAAACTCCAGAAAAAAATATATAACGCTGGTCTTCACAGAGAACAGTGTCTGTGCTGCCTCAAATGGAAGTGAGTATTCAATAATACCAATTGGCATCAAGATGAACACTATCTGGTCAGCGCCAATATGGCTGCAAAATAATGTTTTTGATGATGTAAATCATTATTATTATTATTATTGAAACATTTACTTTTACAGTATCAGTGTGGTCTTTGTTGGGTGATAACTGAACAATGGCATTGTTTTTATAAATATCGTACACCTCAAACTAAAGAAGTCTTGTATGTGGGCTTCCAGGATCCCACAGAATGCTGAGCTGGTAGGCACTGCAGAAACGGGGCAAGCATGATCGAAGCAACATCTCACAGAATGCCAAACTGATATGCACTGGAGAAATGACATCTCACACTGCCACATCTATCTACAGAGATTGATGTGTTGTACAGAAACATTTATTTCCCAGAAATATGACATTTCTCTGGTGCTTGTCACGTTGGCATTCTGTGAGATGTTGCTTCAGTCTTACTTCCCCTCTTTTTGTGGCATCTATCAGCTTGGCATTCTAACAGATCTTTGAAGCCCATGTGCAAGACTTCTTAAGTCTGAGGTGTACAGTATTTGCAAAACAGTGCCCTTCTTCAGTTGTCACCCCACAAACACCACTGTGATACTGTAAAAGTAAATATTTCTATAATAATAATTTCCATCATCAATAACATTATTTTGCAGCAGTATTGGCTCTGACTAGATTTTGTATAATATGGCAACTGATCCTTAAAGAATGATTCAACAGGAGGCAGTTTTGGATAAGTCAAGCAAATTCAGTCTTGCATTTACTGCTCAGTGCAGCACCCTAAAGCAAACTTGATAGTTTATGAGTGCACATTAAAATACCAAGAGGTGCAAACAGTCATAGCAAGGTTTCACATTTCAGATACATGTTTTTTAATGGTCCACAACTCCCTGGCCAGCCCCCCTTTTCATTCATCCTTCCCACCCAATCATCCCAGCTTCTCTCAGGGCTTTCCTCTCTCATATTCTCCCATAGCTTGCCCTCCATGCCAGTGTGGTGAGGAGCTCCTTGAACTGCCAGCACCTGATCCAGATTCCTGGAGGAGTCTAGGTCATCTGGTGTAGGGCCTGTGGAGGATGGCAGTCATTTTACTGCAGCCAGATTGTTCAATGTGTTTGCTCCCTGTGGGAGACATGGCATTTAATGTTGTCATGGTGCACATGCCAATGTTTGCAATGCCTCCTTAACCTTCCAGCCTAGGCTGCCTCTCCCCTGGCTATTGCCAGGGTGTAGTTGAGCACCAGACCCTTCCTCTCCTCTCCCTCAGGGGAAAGAGAGCAGTCTAAGGGATGCTCAATGCTGTTGCCACAGCCAGCCCTCCGACACCCTGGTCATGCTTCCAAACCTGAATCTTCAGTGTTGCAAATGGCAGCATTATATTGAAGTGAGCGGTGCAGCACCACCGTTTTACAGCAAATTAAGCCGTGCACCATCAACCATATTCCTGGTTCACTGACTTTACAAAATGAAAATAAAGTAAGTGGCAGCTAATGAAAAAAGAAGCTTTTCTGTGCAAAAAGTTTAATCGGGGGTAGGCCTTTGGGGAAGTGGGAAATTTGCAGTTAGGACAGCTTTCCTTTAAAGTACAAACAGATTCATCTACCTAATGAAATAATATCATGCTAAGTAAACTTTCTCAAAGTTTCTGAAAAGTCATTTACTGCTTGCATGATACAAAACTGCAACATATTTGCTGCATATTGGAATTTTATTTATGATACATCTCAGTTGACCAGGAGCTGACTTCTGATGTTTACAACTGGTCCTTTATGCACTGGTTCTGTAAAGAGTGACTGATTATATACGAACTTTTGGATAAAACCTAAACTTAACATATTATGATAGGCAGCTAGTTTAATTTTGTAGTAAGGAACATGATGTTTTTCTGACTTTTTAAAATAAGCTATGTGTTTGGTATATCTGTGCTGCGTTTTTTCTGCAGGAGGGGATGTCTCGGCTGGTACGGAGGAACAGTGGGTGAAGATAAAAGGCAGCATAGTAAAGGCAACAAACCTCTACGTCAAACAAGTGAGCAAAAGCAAGAGGAAAAAGAGACTGCTATGGTTCTCAAAGGGGGTGACTGAAAAATTAGAGGCAAAAATGGTAGCATTGAGAAGGTATAAGGAGTTGCAGAGGGAGAAGGATAGGGAGATGCATCAGGAAAACAGAGGGAAGCAGGGAAAGGAGTAAGGAGCACAAAGGCCAAACTGAAGAGAGAATAGCCTAGAAGGCAACAAAACAGGACAATATTTTTGTTGTTGTTGTTGTTCATGTATGTAAATGAAAAGAGGAAAACCAGGCTGGGATTGTACAGTTAGAAAGGGAAGGGGAAAGCCGGCCCAGTGGCGCTGAGGGTTGAGGTGCTGGATGCCACACTTCTCACTACTCTGGCAACCCAGGTTCAGGAACTAGCCCGGGCAGCCAGGGATTGGCAGGGGTGAGAGAGGATTGAGCATCTGGAGGACTGCTCTTCTGTCTCAGGGAGGGAGGGATAGCTGTCCTTCCCACTGATCACCCTCCAGCAGCAGCTAGAGGGAGATACAGGTCGGGAAGCTTGAGCCGATGTGCGAGTCGGCAGGGAGGGGGGAAGGGAAGAAAAACAGGAAAATCAAGCCTGGCAGGCTCGATGATAGCCTGCTGCCCCTGGGAGCGGTCCCAGAGTCTGGATTGGGTCTCCAGGGGAGGGAGGAGCTGGCAACTTCCCCCCCAGCCCTGCTGCGGGGGGGGGCAATCCATGAGAGAATTTCCGGGGCCACCTAGTATGGGAGCAGCACAGCCAGAGAGAGATAGTCCCACCATTTGGAGGAGCAAAGCTGCTGCCAGGGCTCAGAGGAACAAAAATATATAGTACATATTATATAGAAAAAAAAAGAAAGGGAATGGGGGGACAGTGCAGAAGGGGACCAAGAAATGACAGACATTCTGAACAAATACTTTGGTTCAATGTTCACAGAGGAAGGAGAAGGTGAGGTGCAGCAAAATAGTAACAGAAGCATTGGAAGGAGAGGGGTGGATACTGGTCCTTTTTAGGGGTGTGCGAATACCATATTCCAAATACTTAGCTGAATATTCTATTCTGGGGCCCAAATATTCAGGTATTGGTTATTCGTATTCAGAGAGGGGGGGACGTAATTAAAAAAAGGAAGATTAACAGTCCCTCATCCACATCCCCAGCCCAAATCACTAAATCCAAGCGACCCCAAGTCATAAAACCCCTTGTGTCTAGTGGTCCCCCACCCCCACTGGACGATTGTGGTCCCAATGTTAAAAAAAAAATGTGAACAATTTTCCCTCCCAGGTGTCTAGTGGACCCCCCTCCATATCCTCAATTCCCATTTAATACATTTTCCCTCATTCCCTGGTGTCTAGTGGACTCCCCACCCTAGCAGGTAGTCCACCACCACCCACTTCCCCATCCTGACCCCGAGTGGACGACCAGCACAGCCCTCTTCTCTCCTTGGTTGCTGGCTGCCCACTGAACTGTCGATGAATGAGTGTGTGCTTGTACAAGCATGTGCTCATTCATACATTCTAACTTGGCACTCACTGGTAGCATTCACACTCTGTAGGTTGGCAGACAAGAGTGAAGGGCTGTCCTGATGGCTGGCGGGGGTTGGGATGGGGAAACAGTATGGTGGGACCCTGGGAGGTTCACCACACTATTCTCCCCATTCTGACCCCTGCCAGCCACTGGAACAGCCCTCCGCTTTTGTCTGCTGCCCCACAGAGTGTGAATGCTACAGTGAGCAGGTGCAGAAATTGAATGAGTGCGTGCTTGTACAAGCATTTGGATTTGACTAATGAAGCTTAGCAAAGCAGTGTGAAGTGCAGTCAAAACCAAAACATTTGACCAGAGCTGTTATATGTAATTTTTATTTTACATACCTTAGCTTGATCTTTATACCGAGCTAGAGCTAGATTGGTTCACCTGGAACCCTACATCCTTTTCAGGAAGTAGGAAGAGGAACTGTAGTTCTTTGCATAGGTCCATTAATTACATTTCAGGGAACAGCAGTTTCATTTCACTTTTGGGACACTAATTTACATTCTGCCTGCCAGACTCACGTGCATGAGTGGGTCTCACTGGTGTAAAAAGATACTTTGGAGATTTTAAATTTTGTGTGCCTTAGTGACTCAGCATTTGACCTGGGTAACAGCTTCCAGGTCATTTCACTGCATTAAATGAGCCCTGCTACAAGCAGAGTGAGTGTGAGCACGAAAACGCAGGCAAAGACACATGCATCTTAGTGCATGTTTAGCATGTTTCTGCATGTTCTGAATCAGAAGGACCACGAATTAGGAAGAAAGGAAGTCACATTGCAGTTTGAGGAGGCTCTTACCACCCATGATATCTATGATCCTCTACAGTCTGGTTTCAGGAAGAGGCACAGTACTGAGACAGTGTTGGTTCAAGTACTTAATGATCTCCTGATAGCGAGAGATTGGAAGACTTTCTCCATCTTAGTCCTTGATCTCTCTGCAGCATTTGACATCGTGGACCATGAGGTGTTGCTCGAGAACTTGTGGTTACTCTGTGGAGTGTCTGGAACAGTCCTCAGATGGTTTAGATCTTTTCTCACTGGCAGGATGCAGACAGTGAAGTCTGGGATTTTTTCCTCGGCCCCCATGGCCTGACATGTGGAGTATCACAGGGTTCTGTGCTGTCGCCCATGTTGTTTGTGGTGTATATGCTGCCATTGGGAGACATTATAAGGTGATACAGGCTGAGTTTTCACTGCTATGCAGATGACACTCAGCTGTACATTTCCTTTGTACCTGAACAATATGACACTGTATTGGTCTTTAATAACTGCCTCTCTGAGATTCAAGACTGGATGAGTGCCAATTGGCTCAGGTTAAATCAGAATAAGACTGAGGTGTTGGTTGTGGACCCGGATCATTGGGTAAAGGGGTCATTGGCTGGGCAATCCTCTGGGCTTTGGCTTGAAGGGAACCAGCTGTTGACCTCTGACTGGGTGCGGAATCTGGGCATTGTACTTGATGATGAACTGACACTTAAGTTTCAGGTGTCAGCCGTCATCAAGACCTCTTTTTACCATCTGAGGAACATCGCTTGGAGAAAGCATCTAGTCCCACCTGATGATCTTCTGACCTTGGTCCATGCCTTTGTGACCTCCTGTCTAGATTACTACAATGCTCTGTACCTAGGTCTTCCAGTGGTGGACCTTCGCCACCTACAGCTGGTGCAGAACACGGCTGCCAGGTTGTTGACTGGCTTGTCAAAATCCTGCCATATCACACCAGTGCTTCGTGGACTGCACTGACTGCCTGTGTGGTGGAGAATCACATTCAAGGTCGGGTTGCTGACCTATAATGCCTTACATGGACAGGGGCTGTGCTATTTGCAAGACTTCCTGTGCCCCTACTGCACCATTTGTCCACTCCATTACACCAATGAGGGATTGCTGGAGATTCCCAGGGTCCATTTGACTATGTCCAGAGCTAGATCTTCTGCCTTTGTAGCACTGACCCTGTGGAATTCTCTACCTCATCAGATTAGAGAGTGACCATCCATCGAGACCTTCAGAACTGCCTTAAAAACCTATCTTTTTAATTTTGCCTTTTGTGAGGTTTAACTCCTATCAATTTTATATTTGATTTTAAATATTTGTTTGTATGATAGTGTGTTTAAACTGTGATCGTGCACAACACCATGATCTTTTGGAATGGCGTTTTATAAATAAACTTGCTTTGCTTTGGTTGATTTTCCATTGAATCTACACATTAGGAGTGCTTACATGGCTGCATATACTGTATAACTACAGTAAATTGAGCTCCAGGAATCAAATGTATTGTTTGTAACATGTTTGAGTGCAAATACCAACCACCTCAAAATGAGACTATCAATGAGTGCCTTAAATGTATAAAAAATGATGAATTACTAAAGGAAGTAAATCTGTTTGAAACACAAAACCTAATGCACTAGAAAAAAGCCAGGAAACCATGGCCAAAAGATTACAAGTAAAAGATAGATCCCCAGTTAAAGACACAATAGCACCACAATGCTTCATGATGTCAAATAATTTGGAGGTTCGGAATACTTCAGAAACAGTATCCATCCTTAATCTAAACAACTGAGTTAATAATTCTGAGAACCTAAACACTCCCCCTTGCACCAAAAAAAAAAAAGATTCAGGGAGCAGGATTCAAACATAAACCCTGAAGAAGAATAGTACATGTTTCAAAGCACGAAAGCCCCCAAAAAAGGATGTAAAGCAGGAACCTTTGAAACAACAATTTTTAACCATTTTGATACTTTACAAAATCTAGTTGATCCCACTGACATTATTACTAATATTAATGAAAGTGAACTTGATTCCCAGACTACAGTAGATGATTGTTCTCTAGACAAAACAAGGCTTGATAGATCCATATAAGCTGTATCAAATGTTACTAATCGCAATGTACAGCCACTCCAATGTAAAGAGTCAGGTAACAGCCTAGAGCCTCAACACAGCTGTAATAACCTTTTATTACATGTCTCAATGGATTTGTTGACTTCATCATCTCCCAGAAGGGAAAACGTAAAGGCACAATCTCAAGACAGAGACTTAATGGAATTTCAAAACTCCTCCAATCATAAACCTGTTTTCGTTCTGGGAGATTCAATAATAAAACATTTAGACAGAATGGTCTGCAATAACAATAAAGAAAACAGGACTCTGTCTTTATTTAGAGGTGCTAAAATAAGGGAACTCACAACCATGCTTCTCATCTTTCTTAAAAACTCTGGTACCCTCTTGTAATTATCCACACCAATAATGTCATGAAAGAACCCATACATAAAATAAAGCAAGACCTTGTACTGTAGCAATGACAAATATCCTTATTGAATTAAACTGTGATATTGCTTTCCCAGAGTTACTCCCAATACCAACAGCAATGGACTATATTCAAACAAAAATAAAAAGCATTAATAACTGGTTACGAAGTTGGTATCATAAATAAAATATTGCTTGCATTCCTCACTGAGAAGAATTTCAGAACAACTGCAAACTATTCTCTTCAGATGGCTTGCATCTCAGTAGAAAAGGAAATAATGTGCTGGGAAAACAAATAGTTTCATTCATAGAAAGAATTCAAGCTAAAATCTAAGGGGGAGATGCCCATTCTAGGGGATTCTCTGAACACAAATAAACCAGCCCTTCTAACTGACCAAAGTTCCATAAAACTGAAAAACAATAAAGAAAAAAAATACCCCTTCACACAAAACTCTTAATTAAACATAACATAAACAATTTAAACATCCTCCTGGTAAATGCCAGAAGTCTCTCCAATAAAATTTTGAAACTAAAAGACACAATGTTTACATACAAAATTAAATTATGTGGAGTCACCAAGACCTGGTATAAAGATGATGACTGGAACACAGAAATTCCTGGTTATATTAAATTTAAGAAAAATAGGAAGCATTCTAAAGGAGGGGGAATTATTCTGTACATTTCAGATACATAAAAATCCTGGGCATTAACCACTGATACAAATGAATGTATGGATATAAACTCCTATGGACCAAGGTTCAACTTACCAGCTGTCATAATATCACTATAGGCCTTGGATATAGATCTCTGAACCTTGATAGTCATGAAAATAAAATATTCATGGGCACTATTGAAAAAAAGGGCTATTGAGGGAAACTGTATTCTTATGGGAGACTTCAACTTCCCCTACATCAATTGGGTAACCAATAAAGGTAGTTCTATCCTGGAAAAAAGATTCCTAGACTGGACGACATTAAATAATATGGGACAAATAGTACTAAGCCCAACTAGGGAGTAACATATTTTCGACATAGTCCTTGCAAACCTAGGAGAAGAAATTGGAAAAGTGACCATAATCCATCCTCTATCAAACATTGATCATAACATGATCTTAAATAAAACAAATCTAGAACAAAATAGAAGAAACTAAGGCTGTGCTCAAATTAAAGATGTTTATAAAGCAGACTATGAATTTCTTAAAAACTGGGAATGGCAATCAGAACTTAAAAACTGTGACTTACATACCATATGGCACAACCTACAGGAAAGATTACAATACTGTGTGGATTTGTGGGTACTAACCAGGAAAAAATATACCAATAACAAAAGATTTCCTTTATGGTGGAATAAAAGTATAAAACATAATCAAAACAAAAAACAAAGACAGTACAAAAATATAAAAATCAACCTATACCTACTAACTGGACAACATACAAAAACATAAGAAATAAAATCAAACACTTAATAAGAAAAGCCAAAAGACATACAGAGAAAAACTTAGCAGTATCAATAAAAGATAACAAAAAGAAATTCTTTAACTATATTGGATATATGAAAAAAATAACCCAACTATAGGCCCATCACTAACCCCAGATGGATTAATAACTGAAGAGGAAGATATGGCTACTGCATTAAATAAATACTTCATAAGTGTCTTTAATATGAGCTAATCAGCACTCTTAACTAGCATTCCATTGCCTAGTTCAACTAAGAAAGTAAATACAAAGGAAGTGTTTGATGTTATCTCTAAGACCTGATGGATTTTCATCTTATTTTATTAAGAACATAGCAGATGAGATAGCTGGCCCTTTAACCTTACTATTTAATGCATCTCTTAACTCTGGAACAACTCTCCCCATTTGGAACCATGCTACTGTAATTCCCATTCATAAAGGTGGTCCCAAGAGTCTTCCTCGAAATTATAGACCCATACGTCTAATAGCAGTGTTCTGCAAATTACTAGAAAGATTATTAAAAGCCAGGATTACAACTCATATGTTAGAGCATGGATGCACCAACATTTTTCAACATGGAATCATCAAGGGCAGATCCTACCCAACCAACATCCTGAACTTTTTGAAACCTGTAAGTGAGGCACTGGACAAAAAACTAGCTGTTGATATTATTATTTTTATATTTCTCTAAGGCATTTGACTCTGTTTCACATAAACTTCTTATAGAGCAAATGATCATTTTGAAATTCCATCCAGTTATTATACGATGGGTAGAAACGTTGTTCAAAAATCAAACACAAGTATCAATAAAAGGTCATCTGTCTCTCTGGGGCTTTGTCACCAGTGGAGTTCCACAGGGATCTGTGTTGGGTCTGGTTCTCTTTAACACCCTTATATCTACAATGCTCCCTCTTTCAGAACACTGTTGGATAGGGAAATATGCAGTTGACTACAAATTAGGCAGTATTATAACTGACCCAGAATCCTCTCAAAAAGTCCCCAAAAATCTGACCCACCTATAGCAATGGTCAATCAAAAACAAATTGCCATTTAATAAACAAAAATGGAAAGTGATGCACTTAAGGAAAAATAATCCCTACTATGATTATAAATTAAATAATATTACACTACAAACAACAGACAACAAAAAAGATCTAGGTGTCACTATCTCAGTTTTTCCTTTGAACTTCATACTAAGAACATTGTAAAGAAAAGTAACAAAATCCTCAGATGTATCTTGAAAAACATTAAAAGTAGAAGTGAAAAAGTATTAATTCCCCTCTTTTCCAGCTTGGTTAGGCCCCTCTTGGAGTACTGTTCATCTGTATGGGCTCCAATTTTGGTTCGGGATAATAAACTCATAGGAAAAAGTCCAGCGCAAAGTAACAAAAAAAAAAATCAAATCTGTCAGTAATTTGAATTACAAACCCAGACTCACTAAATTAAGTTTATACTCCATGTAATACAGGAGAATGAGAGGTGATTTGTGCTTAACCTTTAAAGCAATAAATCATTCCCCAACATTCGAGACTATTGGCATAAACTATAATAAATCAAATGTCAATACAGGATCTCACAACAAGAAATTGAAAGGCAGACAACACAATAAAGAGAAGTCATTGGTACACACAGAGGGTTAAATCATCTTGGAATGCCCTACCCAAACGCATCATAAATAGTGACACAATAGACGCATTTAAACACATACATATGGGAAACAAAAAAATATGATTTCCACCAGTAACTCTGGTGGCAAATCCACTAAGGGCATACTTTTTTACCCACCAGATTTGTACAACATCTGTGAATCTATAAATCTATTTAATGGGCACTTCATATTGTATGCCACACATCTTAATGAAGCTCATAAAAAACAAAGCACTGGGGTGAGTGGCTGGTAGATGTCCATTGGACAAGGTAACTATGCTTGCTGAACACATTCTGTGATGAATTATGCACATTTATAACAGTTTATGATTTATGTACCTTTGATGGGTAGCTTATCTGTCCCTGTGCATTTTGTTGCTTTGGGTTAAATACATATCCTTAATAAAATACTGAGCATTGGGCAACATCTCCTGATGTATTTTTCTAAAGTATTTTTTTTTAATTTGCCAAGTCCTGAGTGCACATTGATTTTGTTTTGTTCACTGAGGTCAGAAGAGTGCTACCAGTGTTAGACCAGCGTGCTCTTCCTGCAGCCTGAGTTATACACTCTGAATGATAGGGACAAGAGGAATTGGAGGAAAGCATGAAGAAACCTCCCTTTCCAGGAGAGGGACAATGCATCTTGTCAGAAAGCTCCATGCCCTAATCTGAGTGAGCAAGAACATGGCAGTTTTCAATTGTACAAGGATGAACATATGGTCAGCTCTGGATGACCACACCTTGCAAAGAGGCAGTTTGCCATATAAGTCAATAGTTTCCATTTGTATGACATGAACTGAGAACTGTTTATGGTCAAAATGGGGGGTTATCTCTGGATGCTAGTACCTGGGTGGTGGAGGGGGGAATGATTTTATAGTCTGAGTCTCTTGTAGCAATGGTAATGACAGGAAAAATATAAAATAGTGACTATCAACTAGGAGTAAGAGTTTCTATTTTATAGTCATACTGAGACCTGTTTAGCCTGTGTGCTAAGACATTTGGGGCACCTGGGAGAAACATGGCTGCCAGATAGATGCCAAAAGACATGGTCCAGTACCTCAGTCTCATGGCCTTCCTGCACAGTGGGTAGCAGGATGTGTCCCATTGTTTGTTTATATAGTGCATCACACCAGCAGTATATTGTCTGCCTGAATCAGTAAGGGTCAAGGGCTGAGATAGGCTTGAAATGCAGGTATGCCAGGAAGAATAGCCTTCATCTCCAGATTGTTGATCTGGAGAGAGGACTCCAGACTGCATCAGGTCCACAGACTGAAATGGCACCAGCTGAGCACTCCATCCTGACCCAGAGACACCCATGTTCAGAATCTGTAGGGGAGCTGCATGAAAGAAGGGAATGCCCTGCATCATGTTAGCGTGACCCATCCATCATAGCAGATCACAGCACGGAGGAGAGATGACCAAAACTATCTGGTCAGGTCATCCAGAAGATGGTGCCACTGCACATGGAGTGGAATATGCATATGGAAGTGAGTATATGGGACTGTTCTGATGGCTGCAGCCATAAAACCCAGCAGACCCAGCATGGACCTAACAGACACATAATGATTACCGTGTATCTTGTGAGTATGGGCAATCAGGGCATTTGCCCTGTCAGCATGCAGAAAACACTGCATAAAAGCTGTATCCAGAACTGCTCCAATGAGCTGAAGATGCTGGCAAGAAATGAGGACCCATTTGGGTTCACTGACTATGACACCCAAGGCATCGAATAGCTGTTTTGTTCTCAACAGAGTTAACAAATAATAGAAAAGTTGAGTAGTAGTAGTAGTAAAAATCTTTATTTTTTTATACAGGAAGATGATCTCTTAACACCATTAGGGCCAAATGACCTGCTTTCAAGGTGATCCTGTTTATCATTTTAACAATACGCAGCTGCATTAAAATAGTTAATTACATATTTACCAATGTACAGAACAAAGGATACCTTTCTAAATGTGTGGTTCACAGCACAGTACATACAATGGGGAACCAACTTCACACATAATATTATGCAAACATCATTTATCCAGTAAATGATGGAGTTATTTCTCAGCACGACCAACAAGCTGTTGATGTCATGAGAAAGACACCCCCATAAAAATTGTCAGCTTAGTTACAAAACATGAAACACACATAGATTTTAAAGCAATGTTTATTGAACTGTTCTGCCTGTTTTACTTGTGAAGACCATTGCATATGATCTTTACAGTTTTGGAGACACAGGTCCTGTAAGCTTGCTGACAGGGAGTACTTGACTTTGAGTTTCTGACATCATCATCGGCTGTTCACTGACACATGCCTTTTTGAACAGGCAGTGAAATCAGAGTTACAAAGTAGCTCATACCTTTAAAAATGAAGTAACATAGAAATCTAGTTCTTGGTATGAGATTTACTGGGGGCATGCTTATTCTAATTCTGTAATGTAGCAGAAGTGGTGTCAGTTGCTCTTTAATGGAGGTGCAAGAAGCACAGGAACTGAACTGGGGCTGGTAGTAGCAGCAGACAGGAATCTAGTTATGGTGGCAGAGGAGACAGTAGGACGGAACCTAAGGAAGTAGTAGTTTGGTCACCGTAATTACTTTGGCAATGGGCAGTGAGGCAGAGGAAGGGGTTTTACCCTTGTAACAGCAGGGTATGATTGTGGCATCTCTTTTTTTCATGTGACACCATATCATCATCAGATGTATCCATATTGTCACCATGATCAGGGTCAAAGTCAATAGGTTTATTGTCTCTGTCAGACACGTGAGGAGTTAGTATCATTGTCAGAGGAATTATCACCATTCTCAGGCTGGGAGTCAGACTCTGAATCAGATGGAGGGTTTAGCTCAGCTTCAACCACCACTGGTGCCAAATCTATGACAGTACTGATGGCCTCTATTTATGCACGTATTCCATTCCTACCTGAAAGAACTCACATTTGTTGCACTGACAAGGCTAGTATTACACCTGTGTGAGACTGTAACAGGGGTGCAGAGTGTGTGAGATGGAACAGATGGAGGAAAAAATGATGCCACTGGTTCACAACAGCATTTTCAGCATAACAGATCCAGACCTACTCTGCAACGCTACTCTTATGCTGCTCTATTGATTGCATCACTTATTATTACTACTGTATATATTACACTTTTACTACTGGTTCTGATTTGCTACACTCAACAAAGTCTAGCAGAACATGAAAATCCAACCCACTCACCCCTATTATTTTATTTTAATGAAATTCCCCATCTGTGTTTAAGAAGTGCCATGGCATCTTTAATGTCCATCTGAATTGATCCCAGAATAGGCAGGTGGACCCTTGGTTTAATGTCTTATCTGAAAGACTGATCACTCCACTGCTGTGCACATTCAAATTAATAAAGCATTCCAAATAAGTCATGTTAAGTACTACATTGTTTAATAATTCCTACAGGTGTGGTGGAATCTGATGATGCTTCTGGGTTGAAAATAGCAATTGCCCATGTCCCTTGGAGTGGAAATAGATTATTCCATCTACCATCATTAGATGAAGTAGATAATGGATACATAATGGTCTGACTCCAAATATGCCATTTAGTTTCAAGAGCATGGGGCAGAAAAATAGCTCACAAGTGGCAGAGCCGCAGGAGAGTTTTATAATAAGTTTTGCCCCCTCACAAATGATAATAAGTAGCGTATTCTGAGCCAGGCCACTGTGTATCCAACTTATACAATGTATTTTAAATTGTAATGGTTTAAATTTGTTATTATTATGAAGGTTTTAACTATTTATGTTTGCTTGTACTGATCTATTTTGAGCACAGCAGAGGCAACTGTGATGTAATCAGGTATAGTTTAAGTTGCTCTTCAATATGTTAAGGGTTTATGACCAGTCTGATGTGGAGAGAAATGGCTAAAATGAAGATAAGAGGTTATTGTCATTTAGACTGCTTCAGTTGTTTAAGTAAATTCTTTATCTGTCAGGTCCGAGTTTCACCTGCATTTTATAAATACATTTATCAGTCAGTTTTTATTCCCAGAGTCATTCTATAAAGAGAAGCACAAAGAGCTCGGCTCTCATTCATCCCTCTCCTTTCAATAGTGCTCAAAATCAATTGAAGATTAGCTTTAGCTGGACACTAAAACCACTGCACTATACACAAACTGTTTTGGACACCATGTGCATGTCTTGAGTTATTATCTTAAATGAGAATAGTAGTTATCTATCTGCCTGTGCCAACCCATATCTCATCTACGTGCTGGGAGATCAACAGAGGAAACACATCAGAGTGGAAACATTCTGTGCACAGAGTAGAAGTGACAGTAATGCATGGGAAAGGGCTTCGGTACTACAGCAGAACACAAGTTTACATTATTTCAGCTCCTTGACTCCAAGGCTACAAGACTGCTCTTGTTAATGAGTACATTCACTTGTTCTGGAACACTGG
The DNA here is from genome assembly GCA_016271365.2 of Neoceratodus forsteri. NCBI lineage: Eukaryota > Metazoa > Chordata > Ceratodontiformes > Ceratodontidae > Neoceratodus > Neoceratodus forsteri. The sequence goes on from CM028133.1 coordinate 3,358,968, forward strand.
CATATGTAATACACTTACAGTATTGGCAATAGGATTACAGTCATAAATTAAATACCAATATGCAAAATGTATGTGGAGGGCAGGAGTTTTAACAGAACCTGAAAAAAAATTGCAAGACATTATTTGACTTGTCCCCTGAAAAAGCCTATATAGGGGAAACCAGGTCAAGCTTTTACCCAGCCAACTCTTGCACGTTATGGCACAGTATAGCCAGGTATTGTAATGATTTTTATTGTCATTAAATAAACGTATGTTTTTGCTGTATCCTGGTGGCGAGTGGTTTTTGCTGGCTGCTGCACTGTTGTATGCTTAGGCACTGGAGCAGTAGCAGAGCGGCTATTTTTTGCATCCACATTATTTGACTTATACAAGAATTATTCTTACTGCTAATTAAGGGTTACAATCAATCAGGACAGAACCATCTTTGGTTTGGCTTCCAGTTGAGGCTGAAAATTCAATTTGACTTCACCAAGTCAGCAGAATCACTTCAGCTTCCAGTGCAGCAATGAACATAGGGGAAAACAGAATACACATGAGGAGGAGGAATCCTTCAGGTCAGCAATGCATATCAATTACTGTACCATGGAATACGTGTAGCAGGTGCTGTTGGCATTTATCTTCTGTAGATTTCTGCTTGCTGTGTTATGACATAGTCTACAAAACCCAGTAAGACCACTATCACAGACTGTGAGCTACAATAATAGTTTCTATTAATTGTTCTCATCAATGTGTATACCCTCATATAGTCTGGGACTCTCTACTATACTGTATCTTATGCAAATTATACCACAAGCACACTCTCAGACAAACAAGATTTTCCCCCACTTCCTCCTCCTACTTTTCCTTCTCTCCAAATACTCCCGCTGATACCCTAAATGATCTCCTTGCTATCAACCCCTCCAGGGGTAGCTCTTCTGATGGCCTTAATCCAAAGCTTCTCTACCTCTCAGCTCCTGCCATTTCATACCCCCGTCAGTCCTCTTAAATCTATCTTTTGTGATTGCTATTGTCTCTTCAACCTGAAAGCATGCCACTGTCCTCCCCATACCCAAGGGCAGCAACTCTGCCTCCACTGGCAACTATCATCATATTTCCTTGCTCCCAGCTTTGGCTAAGTTAGGCATTTGACACAGTCCCACACAAAAGATTAATAAACAAATTAGCCAGCAAGGGAGTGGATCCCAAGGTGGTAGCCTGGGTAAAAAATTGGTTGGACAACAGGACACAGAGGGTAATAGTAAACAGAGTCCACTCTGAAGAAAGGGGGGTTACTAGTGGGGTACCACAAGGTTCAGTACTGGGTCTGGTCCTTTTTAATGTCTTTATAAGTGACATTGTGGAGGGACTGGAAAGAAAAGTATGCCTCTTTGCAGACAAAACTAAGATCTGCAACAGGGTTGATGGACAAGCAGGGATGGAAAGGATGAGAAGGGACTTGGCAAGGTTGGAAGAATGGTCAAACATATGGCAGCTAGGATTCACTGCAAAGAAGTACAAAGTAATGCACCTTGGAAACAAAAACCCAGGGGGAGAAGTGCATAACTGGGTGGGAGGTACTAACAACAACAACAAAAATGGAAAGGGACCCGGGGGTAATCATATCAGATGACCTAAAGGTAAACATGTAATGTGAGAAGGCAGTAAGGAGGGCTGGGGGGATACTGGGATGTATAGGAAGAGGCATCACCAGTAGAACACAGGAAGTTGTTATCCCTTTTTACAGACAGTTGGTGAGACCCCATCTGGAGTAATGCATGCAGTTCTGGAGACCCCATCTCAGCAAGAACATAGACAGGATGGAGGCAGTCCAGAGGAGGGTAACTAAAATGGTGCAGGATCTGCACCAGAAGCCATAAAAACAGAGACTAAAGGAGCTTAATATGCATACCCTCGAGGAAAGGATGGAGAGGGGGGACATGATAGAAGCTTTCAAGTACCTCAAGGGAATCAACAAAGTCCATGAGGGTAGCATCTTTCAGAAAAAGAGATGTGCAAGAACAAGGGGGCACAATTTGAAGATAGAGGGAGGATGGCTCAGTGGCAATGTGAGGAAGTATTTTTTCATGGAGAGGGTGATCAACGTATGGAACAGCCTTCCTGATGAGGTTGTGGGTTCAAAAACAATGGGGGAATTCAAGAATGCATGGGACAGACATAAGGCAATTCTTGTGGTGGGTAGGAAGAAGTAGGCTGTTGATTAACTAGGATCTGCAGCTTATCCAATAGGTAGGGAAATGGGCAGATTGGGTGGGTCAAGTGGTCATTATCTGCAGTCAAAGTCTATGTTTCTATGTAAGTTGCAGAAACACCTTGTCCTAGCTCAACTGTTCTCCTTTCTTGATGACTCCTCCTTCTTCACTCCTTTCCAGTCTGGTTTTAGGAAAAAAACACTCTACTGCCACCTCCACACTGAGGCTCACTGACTCCATTAACTATGGAGTGGATAGTGGCCAGGTCACATCTGCCATGTTTGTTGACTTAGCAAAAGCTTTCGACACTGTCCCCCTCACCCTCCTGCTGATTAGTCTGTCCTCAGCTGGCCTCACTCCTGCTGCCACCAATTAGTTCAACACCTGTCTGACTGGCAGGTTGCAATCAGTTGGCATAAATGACTCCATCTCCCCCCTTTTCCCCATCAGCATTGAAGTCCAACAGGAATCAGTGCTTGGCCCCCTCCTTTTCTCTATTTTTCTGAACAACCTCCCAAAGGTTTGCTCATCTGCATGCATACATATGTATGCGGATGATAGTGTTATATACACATCTGGAAAATCTATTAGTGATGTGACCAGCAGACTCCAACAAGATTTCAATATGAACCAGCTCTGGTTTAGATCACCCCAGCTTTTTCTGAATGTCAAGAAGACTGTCTCCATGACTTTTGGCACTAGGCAGAGACTCTCAAGCCTAACTGTCATGCCCACCTTCCACATCCTTGATGGGACTACTCTTGAGGACACCTCATTTCAATGCCTTGGGGTATGACTGGCCCAACACCTCAACTTCTCTCTTCGTATCGATGCCATTCTGAAAAAAACTCGTGCCCCAAGCTAGGTGCATTGTGTAGTAACCATAAGTGCATCCCGCTTATGGCAAGGCATCAGATTATACAGAAGATGATCCTCCCTAATTTTGACCACTGTGACACAGTCTACAGTGCTGCTGCATTGTCCACCCTAACCAGACTGGACACCCTCTTTAACTCTTCCTGTCACTTCACTCTTGACTCTCCCCCTCTCACTCACCACTGTGATCTCTATCACACCTTGTCCTTTCCCTCACTTACTAAAAAGCATACCCTCCACTGTGCAAAATTCACCTCTAAATTCTGGCTTTGTTCTCTCCCTCCCTACCTAGTTACCACTCTATTTATTCCTACCCCTCTCCCTACTCTCTCAGATCAGGTGACACAATTTCCTTTGCAATCCCTCGCTGTAATACTAAAGCGAGACAAAATGGCTTCTCCCACTGCCTCCCTAAGCCATGGAACTCACTCCCCCCCAGATTCATCACTCATCATTCACATCATCCCTATCCTACACAACTACCTATCTATCAACTGCTCTTTCTAGTGCTACCTCAAATACTGGCTCTCTAGCTGCCGCACCCCTCCTTCTGCCCTATTTTCTTTTCTTGACTCAGCTGTTGTTTTATCATTCAATTACTTGGGCTCTTATGTTACTGTTATACATGTAGTGTAGACTACTTGCATCCAACCTGCACTTGTACTGTTTAATCGCACTTGCTGTAAATAACCTATGTATACTGTACCTATAAATGGCTGTCCTAGTTTCATTGCTGTAATTGTCAATGTTTGTTATGCTGTCCTGGACTATGTTTCCCTGTAATAGCCTTTGGATACCTGTAATTGTCTGTTTAAGATTCGGTGTTGTAACTGTCACTGACTGTATGTTTACATGTCTATATTCCCTGTCTGTACCTTATATTTTCAATATAATATTATGGGATGTTTGAATTGAGTACATGTCTATGTTTCTTGCAAGGAATGTCTAGAATCCCTAGTGAAAACATTTCTAATTTTGATAGATATATGATCTGTATAAAATGAAATAGTAAGAATTTTTGTTTCAATTTCAGATATGAACATAATATGAAGAAATATGAACCGAAATAGAAAATAAACAAGGTCATATAAAATAACAGAAAGAAATACATAAAAAATATTCAGGAATGCAGGTATTGACAAATATTTAATAGAATAAATGAAATTTTGGTGTATAATTATATGTTATTTTGGCATTTTGGTTTTTTTGGTGCCTCCCTATTACAATATTTTAAAGGTATTAGGATGGGTGATAATATTTATGTCACTTTTCTTTTAGGATTGTGAATATATAAATATTAAAGGAAAAAATTACACATTATTACTTTGGATGAAGTAAGTGGCATCAGTGTTTATATGATATATGATTATGTATATTGAACATATTTATATTTTTTGGTGGTTGTGGACAGGTTTCTAATTGTATTTATTTGTATTTATACAAAAGGGCATCTCTTGATAAAGTCAAGACACTTGGTGAAGCGTTGAGGCTTGCCATTATTTAAATTAAAAAGGAATTTGAAATCAAGAAAGACTGTCTACAGAACTGAATTTGTAAAGCGCCACCATATCATACACTCTATAATAGAGTACACGTTCATATTTATTGACACATCAGGAGTGTCAGCAAAAGGAATAATTAAAATTTCCATTTCCTGTGGGACTGTGCTTTACTCTATGACATGTACCCACTTCCCCCAGGACATTCCATGAGATGAGCAACTTGTTGTTCAGTGTACTTTTCCTGGTGAAACCATTCAATAAATAAGTTAATAAAAAGATTTCAAATAAATATTTCAAAAATCCTCCCTGCACTTTTTCCAGTCAGCTAAATGCACTCTGCTCTGTGCTGCCCTTGCTGCAGGTAAGGCCTGCAGCTGAGAGTGCAAGGTAACCCCATCCACTCTATCCACTCCACTTCAATATGATTTCACTAGCCTGGCAGCCGGAAACTACAGTTAAATATACAGTAGTGGGAATTAGCACACTGGAACAATAACACATGATTTGCTGATGTGTCCTAAGTTGTCTGACCAACCATCACTCTTTGAATCATAAAAGGAGATTCTTCAGTTCCCATGTCCTTCCTCTGTATGGAGGAGAGAGGAAGAACTTGAAATCATACTGAGATGTGTGCAGCAGGCAGCATTCTCAATCTCCAGCATTGCTGACTGGCTGCTGCTTCAGGTCATGTGTCCTGCCAATAACATTGTGAATTTGGAATGATATTTGGTGACCCTTGTTGTTCCTTTATTATTTTCTAGAGCCTTAATTAAGTGGGAGAGTCCTATGGTTCCGGAACATATGACTAGTTCTTAGCATTAATAGGACACCTCTACCACTCTGAGGGAATGAAAAATCCTCTCAATATAAAAAACTTGTGTAGAGAAACCAGCTGATTTCATTTCAGCTTATTCTTATTTATTTTGTGTTGTTGTTTCTTTCATTCATACTTCTGTACAGGTGAATTTCCATTTCTTATATAACAATGCCCCTTTGTAAATATTTAAGTGTTGACATACATTTCAGGACTAAATTGTCTCTTCTTCAGAAAACTGTATGGGGTTATTTTTCTAAATGAAAACAAATATAACAAAATCCCATCAGTATTACATTGTAGCTATGTTATAAAGAAACAATTTATATTCGTTAATTAATTAAACAGCTAGACTATACACAGGGGAACATACCTATATACAAACAGTATCTTTTAGTTTTACTTTATTGCAGACATTGATTTCACATTTCAACCCCAAAGTTTCATGCCTTTTTATGACCCCATGTCATAATCAAGTCAGGTGGAATTTTTTAAATCTTGTTTGAGAAAACAATAATACCTGACATGATGGGTTGTACTGGGCAATACCAGGCCGCCCAGGGGTGTAATGAGGCCCAATGCCAGAGGGGGAGGGCCTTATAGCCCCTGGAAGGTGTGGTACTGCCCATACCACCCACCCTGGAGGGTGTTATTGTGCTTAGAAAATGGGCTACTGGTGGCAGTTTTGTGTGGGTTTTTACAAAATTAAAGAAAAAATTAGAAAAACATAGTAAGAATGAATTTTAAGTGTTTTGCTTGTAAAGTAGTCCCTTCCTTTCTGTGCTATTCCATTGTTTGTTTCCATTCCCCCTAAAGTGCCATTCTGGTATCCCCCCCAACAGGACATTGCCTTAAGTTTTTCTCTGGAGCAGTCTGCAAAAAAACAAAACGAACAACAATCCCCCCTGCCCTAAAAAATAAATAACCACCACAAAACAGTTTTCTGCCCCACATGAAGGAGTATTTTTTTTTTTTTGCATTTTTAAGTTGCAGCTGTTAGGTGTGTGCCATTATTTGACTTGCTATGTAAACCAGGAAGTGCAGAGCAAAACATACAATGCGGCAGGGCAGTGCTGCAAATGTGTTTTTAACTTGCCTGTTACCACAGACATGCCACAAAGAAGATCGCTATCGGGGATAGTTTTTTACGGGATTGAGCAGCAGACATAAAGGAGAATGTCTGATGAGTGGTGACAGAGTACCAGGTTAAGGTTTGGCTGTTGGAACGCAGCACCACGATCTCATCGCAATCAAAGACATGGACATAATGTAGAGAGGTAACTGCAATACATTAGAAGGGAATTTACGTCTGAAAAACATAAAACTGTACATATTTTACTGTAGCATTTTGGAGTGGTTTGTCTGAGATTGTCTTGGAAGTGGTAATGGTGGTAGTATTCATATAGGGAGAGGCGCACACTGCAGTTTAAAAATGAAGGTACTGCTAGTCCCACTACAGTTATGGGAAGCTGATGATCATGGTGACCACTTAAGAATAACTTAATAATTCCTTCTGAAATGTGTTGCTTCTGTGTCATTTTTTTTCATGTTGCAACGAGTGAGCGCAGCAGACGGTGGTGTGTGGTTTCTTGTGGGAACATTGATTGGGCAGTGTCTCTCACTAAGTGAGAGAAAAAATGGTGGCATTTTCTGTTTGAATAGGGCGCTTCAGCCAATGATTAAGTAGGCTGGGCAAAGGGATATTTGGGTGGGCATGAGGCAGGTTTGGGCAGGGACTTTTTATCTGGTGGGAATCTATTGAAAGTTAGTGTACCCCTATGGAATGGATACTAGCCAATCAGATGCTTCCAAATAAAAAGCCTATTTTCTAAAAGGTGATAGTAGAGCTACTGAGAAAACTTGTGTTGGAGGGGTTCAAACAAGCATTTGTCAATGTTGAGTGTTAGCTTGCTGATATTAGCATTGGACGTGCAGGAGTCAGACAGATGCAAAATAGGAGTGGCAGTGAAGTACTGAACTTACGCCAATACCAACTCCATCCTGCATAGATGGACAGGCATTGGGGTGTGCCTGTGGGCCATTGCCCATAATAATTATGGCATTTCACCTCACCCTATACTGTAGACACCGACAAGTGCTGAGGTGTGCCTAGGGGTGTTCGGCTTCACAGTCACCCCATTTCATAAGGACATATGCTGAAATGGGTGCAATACAGGAGAACGGTGTGAAGTCTGGGGCTGAAGAGTGCAAGGGACACCTCAATGCCTGTCACTGGCTTCAGAGTGGGGGTGGGATGACATAAGCATTACAGCCGGTAATCCAAAGTTACACCTCTGATGCCTGTCAGGGTGTGACATTATGGTTAAAAACCCTAAAGCCCCGGGCATGTGTTGGTATTTGCACTACAAATTTTCAACATGGCCTTTTTGTGACCCCCACCTCATGAAAGCATTTGGGACCTCTTCTCATGAACAGTGGCAGTGTGATTTTGTTAATGTATCTCAAATTTCGAGTTCCCACAGTGACCGGGCCATTCTGTGCCAGATGTGCGAATACACAGATCAGATGGGATGTGAAGAATGACAGCTATACCATCCATAGGGAGGTATGAAGAGATGGCAATGTTGAAAATCTGTAGTGAAAATATTAAAAATGCTTGAAGTTCCGAGCGTACATGGAAACTGGGCAACACATGCTTGTACTGCAGTCATTTAGTGGAATTATTTCACCAAATTTTCAACATAGGCATTTTGAGACCTCTGCTCATGAACACTGTCACTATGATTTTCTTATTCTGTCCAAAACATTAATTTCCCACAACAACCGTGCCATTTTGCGCAAGATGTGCAAACACATATTTTGGGCAGGATGTGAAAAATGACAGCTGTACTGTTCATAAGGAGGTGTGGCAAAATGCCAATATTGAAAATCTGGAGTGAAAATATTACAAATTTGTGCACTTCGTTGCATACATGGAAACTGTGCAATACACGCTTGCAACACAGTCATTTAATGGACTTTTGTCACCAAATTTTCAACATAGGCATTTTAGGTCCTCTGCTCTTGAACAGTGTCACTATGATTTTCTTAATGTTTCTCAAACACTGATTTGCCACAGCGACCGTGCAATTCTGCGCCAGAAGTGCAAAAACACATTTTGGCCAGGATATGAAAAATGACAGCTACACTGTTCATAAGGAGGTGTGGAAAAATGCCAATGTTGAAAATCTGGAGTGAAAATACTACAAATTCGCGAAGGTATGAGCATGCATGTAAACTGTGCAACGCACGCTCATAAAACAGTCATTTTTTGGATCTTTTCCACCAAATATGCAACATAGGCTTTTTGAGAGCCCACCTCATGAACACTGGCACTGTTGTTTCATTACTCCGTACGAAAGGCGATTCTGTGCAGTGACCGTGAACTCACCTTTCAGGACTGAATAACACCATGACAGTGGCTGAATTCATGAGGAGGGGTCCCAATAACCTCATGTTGAAAATGTGGTGCCAAAATTCCCAAAAATGCCTGAGATATACACCAAAGTTGAAAAAACCCTATTTATGCCATTATACAGCTTACCGGCATTTTTTCAGTTCGTGGTTGGCTTTGAAGAATACAGACATGTTCCGGTCCACCAAAGATCATCGCGCTGGGCTCTGGAGGTAAGTATGGGATGAGGGGAGGCAGGGTGCTCAGAGGGTGGGTGCGGGTTGGGGGAGGGCCACTGAACTCAACGAGGGACTGTTTCTGTTTTACAGGTTTAAAAAAAAAAACTTTGTGGGCCATTTTTTTTTACAGGGACATTTGGCATGCTGGCATGGGATTCCAGCATGCCACCTGAGTATTTTTTTTGGGGGGATGTAGCCGAGGGGGATTGGGCACACCCCTCGGCACACAACAAATTGGAGGGACATTATGCTGACAGGGATTGGGCTCCCCCATTGGCAAATTGAACTGGGAAAGGGGGACTGAAGCCAGCGTGGATTGGGCCTCCATCAGCAAAGAAGACTGTTAGAGTGCGTGATGCCGAGGGGATTGGGCACCCCCTTGGCAGACAACAAATGGGGGAGGGGGTTACAGTATGCTGACAGGGAGTGGGCTCCCCTGTTGGCAAACGAACTGGGTCAGGGTTGGCAAAGTACTGCCATGCAATGATGGGTCACCCCCTCATTGCAGCGGCAGATTCATTTCAAGGTGGTGGCATGCTGGCTGAACTAGTGTCAGCAGCAGTGTGCCACTGCATTGTGAAAGTGGGCCAAGCCTCAAAAAGCACTGGGGCCTTTGGCCCCCACAGTGCCATACCTCCAAAACCCCACCTCTCTCCTAAGCTGTGACAAAATGTTTCTTGCACATGCATACAAGCAAACATAAAAATTATACCTGTCATGCATGAGGTGGAGCAACATGGGGGGAATGTGAAAAAATAATGACGTTATGAGTAAACATTGGAAAAAGTCAATGTTTCTTCATAGCTTCATCTTTTTTTATTTTTTTTTATTTTTACGTTTTGACCCCAAATTTTCAACCTAGTCATTTTGTGACCCCAATTTATAATCAAGACAGGTGGAATTTTTAAATCCTGTTCAAAAGCTGATTTCACAAAGTGACTACAAAAACATGTTTTGGAGGGGATTTCTAAAATGACACCTGTCATGTTCATCAAGTGGCCTAACAAAAGGTTAATGTTGCACATTTGGGGCCAAAATATATAAAAATCACAAAGTTATGAGTAAACCTTGAAAAAATTAAATGTTTCTTAATAACTTCATTGTTTGTTGACATTTGGACCTCAGATTTTCAACATACAGTAGTATTTGGATGGCGCCCTGACCCTCACATCACTGGGTACACTGTGCATATTTCATCTCCAAATACAGGTTTGGGCACCTTCCTCTTACCTTTCCTCACTCCTGTCTCTCACCCCTACCCCTACCGCCTGCTCCCTCTGCTCCAGAGATCATCATACTTTCTCCTTTCCCCATCCTGCTCCTCTGCTGGGCAATCAGCCTTTTCCTATCACTTTACCTCACTCTGGAACCTGCTTCCCTCCTCCCTCCATCTCTCCACCTCCCTTGGCTCTCTCATGCATCAGCTGAAACTCCTCCCCTCCTCCACCTGCTCCTGTAACCCCTCTCCCTGATGCTTTCTTACAAAATAACAACACTTACTTATATATTTAAGTGATAACATTCCATGAGCCGGAGTTTACAAAGGAATAACCAGCTGAAGCGAAACATAGAAACATAGAATTTGACAGCAGATAAGGACCACTTGGTCCACATAGTCTGCCCATTTCTCGACCTAATGGATAAGCTGCAGATCCTAGTTAACCAACAGACTACTTCCTCTTACCCCCCAGTGAGTGGGTAATTAAATGCCAAGGCCAAAGGCCGAGGCATTTAATCAATCACTTCAGTTGGTTATTCTGAGCATACTCCAGCTCATGGAATGTTATTACTATTATACAAGGGTTTCTACATTGACTTGAGCAACTTTAATCCCACTAGAGTGAATTCTGGACAAACCTCCGCTCCCGCAGTTGCTCTGATACCATAGTGCTGATACACGTGCATGAAGGAGTTCAGTTGCTTCACAACAATGCACTGTATATTGTGGCAGAAGATGGTATTCTAATTGTGTTAAAGAGACTGTTCTGTTAAAACAAGCATTTTTATACTTCAGATTTAGTCACTGAAATAGAAAGCTGTGACTCCGGGCATGCTCATTTGTGTCAAGTTAAATCTGCCCGGAGTCACAGCTTTCTATTTTAGTCAGTAAATTTGGCATATTAAAATGATTGTTTTTATGCAGGGAGTCGCTTTTACAAGGACAGGTAAGCATCCTCCTTTATATAGATTTAGTGGACATGGATGGAAAAATAAAAAAATCAAGTAGCAGTATCCAGGTGTAGAGGAGGTAGAGGAGCAGAGCAGGCATGGGACAATCGGTCTGCGTAGAATTCAGTTGGGACTTGGCAAGGTGAAATGCAGAATGCTGACAAGACTTTGACATTCTGCAGTGGGGGTAAATAGCATGCTATTCACATGCTGTGTTGTGGCTGAAGTGGATGGTCTTTCTGCTGATATTGTTTTGGTTTCCGTTGTAATTTTCTAGGAGTGCATAACCAACTGTGGGTATGATTAGAGGGTGATTGACTGTGGGCATGATTAGAGGGTGATTAAATGACTCTGGGCATGATTAGAGGGTGATTAAGTGACTGTGGGCATGATTAGAGGGTGATTAACTGACTGTGGGCATGATTAGAGAGTGATTAAATGACTCTGGGCATGATTAGAAGGTGATTAAGTGACTCTGGGCATGATTAGAGGGTGATTAAGTGACTGTGGGCATGATTAGAGGGTGATTAAGTGACTATGGGCATGATTAGAGGCTGATTAAGTGACTCTGGGCATGATTAGAGGGTGATTAAGTGACTCTGGGCATGATTAGAGAGTGATTAAGTGACTGTGGGCATGATTAGAGGGTGATTAAGCAACTGTGGGATGATTAGAGGGCCCAAGTTACTCTGGGCATGATTAGAGAGTGATTACGTGACTGTGGGCATGATTAGAGGGTGATTAACTGACTGGGCATGCTTAGAGGGTGATTAAGTGACTGTGGGCATGATTAGAGGGTGATTAACTGACTGTGGGCATGATTAGAAGGTGACTAAGTGACTCTGGGCATGATTAGAGGGTGATTAAGTGACTGTGGGCATGATTAGAGGGTGATTAAGTGACTATGGGCATGGTTAGCAGGTGACTGACTGTGGGAGGGGTTTACTTCAATAATCGACTCTGGGGGGGAGGCGTTTGATATAGTTTGTGTGAGAATAACCGAGTTCTGTTCTGTGTTGTGATTGGCTTACAGCAGATACCCATCATTTAATAAATCATAATTTGATATGCAAATAAATAATCATTTAGCATAATAACAAGGAAAGACATAAAACAAGCATCACTAGTGCTTAAATAATTAAGAACATGCAGCAATAAAACAAACTCTTTACATTATATTAAATAGCTACATTTTATGCACCAAAAAGCTTAAGTGAAACAATAAAAGCACATATCATTATTGCTAAAGTAATAAAAAACATGCAATAAGAAAACAAACACTTTATATTACACCGTATGACTGCATTGTATGTACCAAAAAATTTAAGTGAAACAGTAAAAACACAGATTTTTAAAACCTAACACAAATGTTTGTTTAATAATAGCACTAATGCGCTCCTGCGGTTGAAAGGGCAAACAATAACCCACAACAGACCTTGGGATTTGTAGAAAGAATGAATGCTCTAGTTGCATTGTGAGTTATGAGGCCTAGTGCCTGCAGCCACTAGGGAAATGCATGAGTTCTGCAAAATCAAGCATTCTATTAAATAACACAGACTGTAGATTTTGTGCATGCATCTCCTGAAGTAACAAATGGTGGATGGATAGTGCTGCTAGACATGGACACAAGATCAGGAAGAATGTCAAAACAGGCATTATGGTTTTGTAATATATGGATCATGAAAATAATAGGACTAAAAATAGTTCAGAAAATTCCTTGTAATACATAGCAGTTCCCCATACTAGAACACTCCCAATAATACTACAGTTCACTCCTAATAATACTATCATTTCGACAAACGATAGTATTATCAGTCCTGCACAAAAGCGCAAGCACACATTGCCACCTTAAACTCAGCATGAGTCAGTTTCTTTAGCACTCAGCTTGAACATTTTATCAAACTGTGACTCATGATTGGCTGCTTTCAGCCAGTGGGTGGGCTGAACATTTTCAAAAACATGGTGGCCTTCTCTCGCTTAGCAAGAGCATATCTCATCTTTGCTGTTTCCCTGGTATTTTTTACATGTCAATGGACGAGTTGTCTGGTTGCTCCTGCCATCACTTAACATGAAAACAACTACCAAGCAGCGCTTTCACAAAACTAAATCACCGGACTGCAGGGTGAAGCAGAGCAGGGTGGGGGTGGGGTGGGGCATTCTTGGACCCTGAGAGATTCGTCAGAGAAGCGATGGCCCATCCTCCTCATAACATGCCACAAAGAGCTGCACAATTTTAAATTCATATCCCTATATTACAAAAAATAACAAATAGGTGAGATTGTATTACTCAGGATTAATACCATCTCGAGGTTCTACTATCTATTACTCTATTTGTTGATAGTGCATATATATTCCTGCTCAGATATGTGGCTCCCAAGTAAATCACACAGTTTCTGTCACAGACTGCAACCGCCGAAATGCCTTAAATTTTACTTGAACACCAACACATCCTCGTGTTGTTTTGAGAAAGTGTTCTAGTGTATTAGTAGGGGTATCACAAGTCGTAAGAGGGAGGTAATAATCCCTCTTTACAAGACACTGGTTAGGCCCCATCTGGAGTACTGCGTGCAGTACTGGAGGCCACACCTTCACAAGGACATTAACAAAATTGAGACAGTTCAGAGAAGGGAAACCAAACTGGTGCAGGGACTGCATCAGAAGACATATGAGGACAGATTAACGGAGCTCAATATGTATACCCTTGAGCAAAGGAGGGAGAGAGGTGATATGATCAAAATATTCAAACACCTTAAGGGCATTAACAACGTTAAAGAGTCTAACATGTTTAAATATAAGAAAAATAGCAGGACAAGAGGACACAGCAAGAGAATAGAGGGAGGCCGATTAAGAGGGAATGTGAGAGAATTATTTTTCACAGAAAGAGTGGTGGATGCATGGAACAGCCTACCTCAGAAAGTGGTGGCTATGAATACAGTGCAGGGCTTCAAACATACGAGGCAGTATAGCTCAGTGGTCTAAGGCTCTGAGCTGCAAATCTGGTGACATCCAGCAGATCAGACCTGGGTTTGAATCCCACAGCTTCCACTTGCATACTGTGTGACCCTGAGCAAGTCACTTAACCTCCTTGTGCTCCCAGGTCACTCCTGTAAAAAAGCTTTCAGCTTAGTGTGCTATACCTGGTTAAACAACTAAATAAAAAAAAAAAAACAGGGATAGGCATAAGGGAGCAATACAGATGAATATGGATAGATAGGTCATTGACAGTGTCAAGGAGTGTGGTACATTCATAAGGTAGACAAAATGGGAAGACTGGATGGGCATTGCAGTCCTTATCTGCCGTCAACCTCTATGTTTCTATGTTACCATTGACAGTAATATCAATGCTGACTTGGTTAAATAAATTGTAAAACAAACATTAAAAACAGCATTGAGTAGTCCTGATAGTTATCCAACAGTGGGTGAATATTTTGCAAAGAGAGTTGATATTGGCTGGCCCGGTAGCGCTGAGGGTTGAGGTGCTGGATGCCACACCTCGCGCCACACCGGCGACCCGTGTTCGGGCAGGGGTTGCCGGGGGTCGGCAGGGCAGAGATGGATCGAGCGTCCGGAGGACTGCTCCATCTCCGGTGAGGATTCAGTCGGCCGGTGCTTGTCGGCCCTAAGCGGAGGCTGGGGATCAACAGCGTGGCCGCCAAGACAAGGAGGGTGGGACATGGCAGGCGGCATGACTGGGTATGCGCTGCGGAGCGCGTACGCGCTCAGTACGCTGTGTGTCATTGCCGCCATGGCCCGTCAGGAGAAAAACAAGAAAATGGGTGCCTGGCAGCACAGCGTCGTTCCCTGGTGCCATTCCTGGAGGACAGCCTCCCTGGCATGGATCCGTTGTAGTGGGTCAAAGTGGCTCCTCACCACCTGCCCATGAAGGGTAAAGTACGATGAGGTGCAGAAGGGAAGGGTCTCATATCTCAAGGAAGGACACCGAGGAGGGAGCGATAGAGTCTTGAGGGGTTGTAGCCGGAGCTCAGGAGAAAATAACACCCAAAAAAAAAAAAGAGTTGATATTTTTACACAGGTGGGAAACTGCCCTACCTACTGATACCGAAGGAAGCCAATGACCTATTAGACATCCTTTAGAAAACAGATAGTATGGTACCTGTCTGATTAAACCACCCCTTTGTAAAAATCTTTGTAAGTGCTTATTTCCCTACCTGGATTAAAGAAAACGTTATTACTATCACAGTTTATCTCACTGACAGATCTACTGATTAAATTCATTTTCCTTTAATTCTAACCATCTGCTTGAATATTGCCATAAGGCATCATTTTGAATGCTCCTCGTTAGGTCCTGTAACTCAAAATTATGTCCAAAGATTCCAGCTCTTAATGGCTGAGGTTGGCTGGCATTATGCCAAACCTCTGGGCTTCCTTCAGCTGCAAATCAACCAGTTTCATTTCATCCAATAACAGAGATTCTGATGTACTGTAGAAAAGGTAAGGGAGAGCCTACAGACTGATCTTTTCTACAGTTATTGATGGTTAGTGTTTAATTTGAAACTTGACACTTGACTGGCCCAGTTCTAAATGGCAGCGGGTGAGAAACAATCACACATTTTGTCGTAGAGAGAAAGAACCACAAAAGTGGACTTTTGTTTATTGGCTACCTGATGGTGCCTGCTATAATAGCTAACTGTTGAAAGGGAACTCTGAGAAAAAACATGTTAAATGTAGCGGAATGATAAATAAAGCAGAATATTAATTACCTCATGTTAAATGTAGCAGAATGGTAAATAAAGCAGAGTATTAATTAACTCATTAGAAATTACCTTGATGCGGTTGCCAAGCTTGCCCAACCTTCAGTTTGAAATCTAGAAAAAAAAGTTTTAACTTTAAGAATTCCTTAAATTAATTGCAGGCCATTTGTGGTCACCAGTGACTTGTGATGAAGTGGGGTGGAATTTGATACGACAAAATTACCATTTCTCTTCATCACCCTTGCAAACATACAAAAAAAAAACCCATAAATAAATAAAAACAAAAATATCCTAATATCAATAAAGCCCTGGTTTAAACATGTCACTTTTTAACTCTTAATATATAAAGATGAACCTTTAAAATCAGTAGGAACGTAGAAACATAAAATTTGTCAGCTGAAAAGGACAGCTTGGCCAACCTAGTCTGCCCAAATGTTCCCACCTAATTTGTCTACACAGACTCTATCTGGTCTCCAGTGAGCCTCTCACTTCCCTACCTATTTAATAATTTATTGCACGCTATGTCTATCCCACATATGTTTGAAGCCCCTCACTTTTGTAGCCTCCAGAATGTCTGCTGGTAGTCTCTTCTGGGTATCCACCTCTCTTTCAGTGAAGAAATATTTTCTGACATCTCACCTTAACTCCCCCAATGTCATCACATGCCTACTGTCCTTTTTGCTATTTCTCATTTGAATTTTCTCAAACTGCATTCTGCAGTATTGCATCGAGAGTGCTGCCACCTGTAGGTTGCCATGGAGATGGCACCTGCTGTTTCTTCACAGGTGACTCTGTGGGCTGGCATGTTGTTGTGACACCTTGAAAGAAAAAGTTGCAGGAAGAAAATGGGGATATGACACACACGTACTCTCAGCCCAGCACCCAAAACCTGTAAAAGAATTGCAGGAATTGAGATTTCACCAGTCGGGACCAAAATGGAACATACAGTTGTGGTGAGCAGAAACAAATCCATATAAGTACCGACTCTTAACTATTTTAATTGAATTCCTTTTCAGTTTTGTTTTATTCTTTTTCTCAATAGTTTTTCCTCTGTGTATTCCCCCATTTATTACCTGGATATTCAGAGTCCTAAGGACTGCACCCTTCTGCCATCTAATACAACTGGTTCATGTTCATACAATATTCTTCTTATTGTATTCCTGTTATTGAAAGGGGGAGGACAGACAAGATGCACCTAGAGACCCTTCAGACCTTAAATTACTGTTACTACAGTATGTTGATATTGTACTATGAAAGTGAGAGCAAATGGGTTGCTTCATAGCCAGTGAGTCAGCTGGGCGGGGGGGGGGCATGCAAATGCTAGCTGACATTTCCTCTCCTACCCCCCCACAGGGAGCTGGGTGCCTCACATTAGTGAAGCACCCAACCCACCAAGTTAGGCTCACTGTGGGCTACAGGATATTGCCCATGAAATACAGTCTCCCGGGTAGTAAAGCAAAACACTGCTATTATGCCACTGGAGCAGACAAAAATTCATATTACAGTACTTTTAAATCAAATAATGAATACGCAATGATCTGACAAAGGCTATGATATTTATCATCATAAGAGAACCCACAGTACCATAACTCACGAGTGTCAGAGTCACAAGTGAGTTACGTAAGCCCCACTCCCTCACAAGTGATGATAAGTGTCATATTAGGAGCCAGGCCATTGTGTGTCAGAGCTACACAATGCATTTTAAAGCAATAATATTTGTTAGGTATGAAATAGTTCTTTCAGCAATAATGTTTATTTTCTTCTGGCACAAATATCACCATACCATTTTGTTTCCATTCTTCCTTTCAGTCCTGAATGACAATATGGGGATTTAAAGTTGTTTAAAGTTCCCATTCCTGTGATAGGCCCACTATGTAACAACTAAATATCTTGTTACAGTGTTGTGCTGTTTACTATCAGAAACATGTAGCAGCACCATCATAATATATCCAACATGTGAATCTAGTATGTACATTCAACAGGTCTCCTTAGAGGCAGAGAGTTTTTACAAACTGTGAGTGGTAGCCATCTTTAATGATATGAGTCTTTATCACAAAAAAAGCTGTTTTAAAACTATCTTAGAGAACTAAAAATACACCAAGAATGAACTGAAGGATGTCATAAATATATTTTTGCTAAAAAATAATTTGATGACATTTTTTGCAGACTAGTGAACAGTGCTGCTCTAAAAGGTAAATCTTTTAAATTTATCATTTCTATTAACTGTTTGTGTTTGATTTTGCTGCTGTGTTTTACATGCTGCCGATGCATTTGTTATGTCAACAGGAGATGCTTTGGCTGCTCTGCCATTGGTTAAGGGTTGGGGGGGTGTTGTCTTAAGAAGAGAAAAATGCCCAAACTGAAGATCCATGATTTTAAATATCACATGTACTTTATTTGAAGTACTGTCTTTATGTATAAATGTTTGTGGTAACCGAACGGAACAGGAATACACTATTGAATAGGCAGTATTGTCAAACTGTATATATCATTATGTAAAAATAATGTTACTACTACTATGAGTTATTATATGTGGCTGAGGCCATATTGACACAAAGTCAGATTTTTAGAGTGTTGCAATTCACAATACTGGTGTTATTTTGATAATTCATGACTGTGGCAACTTGCAATATATTTGTTTGTTTGTTCGTGTTCATGTGTGTGTGTGTGTGTGTGTTTTGTTATCATCCATGCCTCTGTAATGAATTTCAGTGGAGAGAGGAAGTCTCACAGAAACTGAAAATTATAGCCTACTGTAGCGCATGCCTGGGGGTCACTCAGCTAAGAGTGGCCTTTGTGGAAGCAATCCTTTATCCTGTTGTGTAAAAGGCTTTTGTTTTGGCTAAACTTCAAAGGGCTGAATCCATTTCATAACAAAAAGACATGTTTTAAATGTAAACAGGGCCAAGGCAGAGTAAGATGGCACCCCACTGATTTAGCCAGCTGGGATAGCAAAAAGGCCATGGTCCACTCCACAAAACCAGCTTGGACCCATTCTGAAGAAAAGGTGGCCTCCAGAAATTAAAGAAAGAGTGCAGTATGTGATGTCAAATAGGCAGGTATGATGATGATGCAGATGTAGTGCGCCAAACATCAGAAGACATTTCAGCCATGTGTTTGCTAACAGAGTTTAGTTATGTTTTGGGGTTTTATATTCCATGTAGTGTTTAGTGTATTATCCTGTGACATATGTAAATATAGTGGAATACTAAATGTTATTTGTACATATTTCATGCTTTCTATGACTGACTCATTTCAAATGTAGATACTCAAGTGTAAATTGGCAAGTCTATGATCTGTTTCCAAAGAGATAGGCTACAAAGTCACCGTATCTAAGATAAACTGATCTCAGCTGTGACTAAAGGTGTCAGTCATTTGTCCTTTGGCGAGGAAATACATGTTGCATAGAAACGTTGAAGTCGATGGCAGATAAGGACCGCAAGGCCCATCCAGTCTGCCCATTTATTTTTCTACCTTATGAATGTGCCATAGGCCTTTGCTCTGTCAATGGTCTATCTATTCATACTCATCTGTATTGCTCCCTTATGACTATCCTGTGCCTGTTTGAAGCCCTTCACTGTATTCATATCCACCACTTCCTGAGGAAGGCCATCCCATGCATCCACCACCCTTTCTGTGAAAAAGAACTTTCTCACATTATCCTTTAATTGACCTCCCTCTAATCTCATGCTGTGTCCTCTTGTCCTGCTATTTTTCTTATATTGAAACATGTTAGACTCTTTCACCTTGTTAATGCCCTTAAGGTGTTTGGATGTTTCAATCATATCATCTCTCTCCCTCCTTTGCTCTAAGGTATACATGTTGAGCTCAGTTAATCTGTCCTCATATGTTTTCTGATGCAGTCCCTGCACCATTTTGGTTGCCCTTCTCTGGACTGTCTCAATTTGGTTAATGTCCTTGTGAAGGTGTGGCCTCCAGTATTGCATGCAGTACTCCAGATGGGGCCCAACCAGTGTCTTGTAAACAGGGATTATTACCTCCCTCTTCCGACTTGTGATACCCCTACTAATACACCCTAACATCCCTCTAGCCTTATAGCCCTCTAGCATATACCTACCTTCTTTCGTATGCCTGCAGGAAAAACAACTTTCAGATCCCCTCTGCTGTTCTAGTGTAACTGAGTTGTAGACTTACTTGCACATCATATTTCTATTACTGTTTTGCCCGTGCTTGTAAATGTGTCTTTCTTACATTGTTTATCAGACCACAGTAATTGTTAAAATTCCTGCTTGTTAGAATTTCTTAATATTTAGTGAAAGTTTAGCCTCTACATTTCTTGTGTTGCCTTAAGGGAGGAAGGGAGGAGGAGGATAGTGGCCAAATATATCCAGCTAGCAGGAGGAGAATATGGAAGAAAAAAGGTTTTACTGAGCAGGGTCCAGGGAACAATTAAAGGTAAGGAGAAAAAAGGGAAGGTTGAAAGAGGGTCTACCTAAATGCAAGGATCCTGAATAATAAGAGCAGTGCTCTACAGACAATGGTGGCTGAACCCAGGTTAGATTTGTTGGCCATCATGGAGACATGGTCCACTGAAACAATGACTGAGATTCTGCAGTTCCAGGGTATACACTGTACAGGAGGGACAGAGGCAAAAGTTAAAGGGGGAGGACTAACCATCTATATTAAGGAGAGTATTGAAGCTATGGAAGATGGGACAAATGAAAAAGATGGAGGTGGAGAGAAGTCAATTTGTATACTATTAACCATGGCTTTTGGGAAAAAATCAAGATGGGAGAAGTCTATAGACCACAAAGGAAATAGAAGGAGGGAGATAAGGATTTGGGAGAGGAAATCATGAGGGGAGCAGCCAAAGGGGACCTAGTAATAATAGGGGACCTGAACATGCCATACATTGATTTGAATACCTTGGTGGTTATGAGAACCAGGAGTCAGACATTGCTAAACATGATGTGGAACTGTCTGCTGGTGCAACTGGATAGGGAACCCACACACAGGACACTATGTTCAACTTGGTAATGGCCAACTCAGATGTAGTGGGTGGGGCAGCAGCCAGTGAACCTTTGGGTTCCAGTATTCAAAATTCCATATGGTTTGAAATGGCTGTATAGAACTTTTGTGCTCCTTGGTTCTGAACTTCAAGTGGTTGGATTTCACTTTGATGAAAAAAAGGATTGGGAAAAATAGGATGGGGTTAGACCAAACCAGGCGGTAGAGGAAAAGTGGGACATCACCAAGGAGCCAGTACTGGAGATGACCAACTCTTTCACAAAGAAGGCCACTAAAAGAGACAAGCACAAGAAACTGACCTGGTTCTCACATATGTCATGGGTGGCTGTGAGGGAAAAAGGAACACCTTCATGAAGTACACAGTGGCAAAGGGGAGGAGAAATGAGAGGATTATCATGAAAAGTAAAAGGAGGCAAAGGCACCAATAAGGAGAGCAAAAACAGACATGAAGCTGCAGATCACAGCAGGTGTGAAAGGGAGGGGAAAATGATTTTTTTCAGATACGTTCAGGAGGAATGTAATTTGTCTGTGTCCACCCACTTGCATCCTGTCAGCTCTGCAGCTAATTTTATAATCTGCATTGGTTTTCAACAAAAAGTAACAGTTTTCAGTAGAAAATGGATGCACATTCAAGTTGTGTCTGGCTTGGACAAACTTGCATCTGTTTTTGTATACTGTTAGGCTATTTAATAGATGATATAACAGATCTGGACACACTTCTGGTTTGAAAATAGCGGTGGACACATCTTGAACAGATCTTTGTAAAAATCCCACCCTATGTATCTATCTGTTTTCAGAGCATTGACATGTGAGACACTCTTTGCTGAATAATGCTGTGACTCAAGCAGCCAAATAGAATACTTTGTATGGCTGGCAGCACTCCCTTGACATATAATGCCTATATAAGGTACAGTTTAACACATATTATACAATGGCAAGGAAAAAATGTAGCTTCCCGAGTGGTCAGCCTGGCACTGGAGCCGTGATGTTATCCCGGCATAACATCACAGCTCTAGTAGCAGCACAGCGATAACCGCATGTGAGTTTTAAACAAAACATTGTTCCGCTGCCTACAAGCATCTTCCCCAGTGCCCGCTTTGCCAGTCAGAGCTGCGATCACATAACAGAAATCCACCTCAACACCTAGCATGACCTCAGAAGAAAAACAGCACAAACACCCACAGGCATCGTTCAATAAGGAAAAATACCAAAATGTCACTGTTTCTCTTTTTTAAAAGAGCACATCAAAGACTCACTGTCAGAATGAGCACCCACCTCAGCCAGCGAGTGAGCAAGTGAGGAACCACATTTTCAGACAGTAACCACGTGGCTCTCACTTGCTCCACAAAATACTTTCCTCCATATTCTCCTCAAAAGAAGAATTGCACCACAAAGAAAATACCCCAGACATTATTGGAAACATGTCCCTACCTCCATGCAGCAATCCTCAAAAGAGTGTGTGGCAGGCCATAACTGAGTGGGGGGGGGCAGACTTCCCCAATGCTACCACACATAGGAACTGCACACACACACACACACACACACACACACACACACACAGAGGAAAAGGCTGATATGGAACCCTCATTGATAAAAACTGGAAGCATTGGCAAAGACTGCTAACACGAGCACAAAGCCACAACAAAACAGAGTAGTTCCACCTCCTGGCTAAACAAGAAAAGCACACTATTTTTCATAATGTAATCCTACTCATTACAAACAATTACAAAAAAATCTACTTTTAATATATATTACTGTCTTTTTGTGTGTTTGTTTTACAATTGAGCCATTGTATAATTGGAATAATGCACTCCAGAGGTGTGTCGTGGTTGGATATCAAATCATTTGGGTGATTAGTCGCACTCAGCATGCGGCCTCATGCCTAATCACCCCAGGCGTGATGTTATCCCAGCACGACACACACCCTGTCGTGCATTATTCCTTTAATGACTGGTAAGAATGGTTATCTTTCCATTGGCATTGGTGTCCTAGAGATTAATGTCTCCAGTGATTGTTTTCTTCATTCAGAACCTGGGCCAGTGCACTAACAGTCTTACACATGCTCTTTTTGACAGGATTAACTACAGGTTGGATTCTATCTCATTTATTCTATGCCTATGTGAAAGGAACTGCATAAAATCAAAAAAATCATCAGTCACTAAGTTTCTGCAGAGAAAATGTCCCCAGGAGAGTATAGGGATAGTTTCAGAATTCACAGATTTTGAAGACCCTGTCTTGCTGTCTGTCTTTGCAGACTCTGGGAAGGAATTTGTGCACAAAGCAAAACAAATCAGTTGTTGAAAATTCAGACAGCTAATCTTAAATGACTGACGCAAATGAGGATAGTCAATTCTGAAATGAGGCCCTGGTGGGAACGCATTGCAATAGAGTTGTATGTCCAGAAGTATGCACAGCTTCAAGTAAAAACAAATGCAGTGTAGTTGCTTGCACGAGAGGAATGAAAAATGTTTGGCATTGGTCTTGTTTCACATACAGTGCACTGTCAGGCACTTACCAAACCACTGTGTGGCAAAAATCGATTACATAGTAGCATGCTCTATTGGCTACAGCACAGGTGTGGGAAACAGGAGCCCCAGGTTCAAATCCCACCAGAGCTCCTTACTTATTCACTGCATGAACCTAGTCAAGTCATTTTAGAAAGCAGTAGTACATATGGTGAAACTGTGAACCTATGCCTTGCTCTTCCATTATAGATCACACTTTTCTCCTATGTGATAAAATGCCCTTTTTCCTCTATTTTCAATCTGCTTTAGTATTTGTTTTATATTTGGAACCATTAAAATGAATATGCTTTTTAATATGGTTCTTCCCAGGTTTTCATTGTATTATCAGCTGTTACACTCACTGTCAATCAAGGTCAGGGAGCAGTGTATGTTGCATGTTAGTTCACCTTAATCACAATGAAAGTCTTGTTAAACAATAAGAGTAGAAAATAGATAAGAATAATGAAAACAAAGTGGGGATAGCCATGTTAAAAGGTGAGCTCCTATAAATTATTTTAAATGTAACAAAATTACTAAAGCAGACTCAAAACAGGTTAGAAAGAGCATAGTACAAAACAGGAGAAAAAGAGCAATCTAAAATGAAATAAAAAAAGTGTAAGAACAAAATTGTCAACATAACATGCTCTGCTCCTTTAATCTCTTTGTTCTTTACTCCACTCAGCTGAAAAAGTAGGTAAAAGCAGATGTCAGGATTCTGGTGAAAACGAGGCAGTGCATTTCACTTAGGTTATTCTGGATAAAGGAATTATAGGAAGTCTTAAAACAGAAATGTGAGCCAAAAAGCAAAATGACACACATTTATGTATCAGACAGTGGAATTCCCATATAAAGAACATTGATTTGCAGAAGGGATTTTCTTCATATGGTCAAGTTCTTTCAGGCCAAGTTTTCCTTATGATCAGCTGGAGGACTTTCTGGGGCAAGACCCACCTGAATTCCCAAGATGGCCTGTACCTGCACCAGGAGCAGGTGGGGATACTGGCCAGAAGAACTAACAGGACAATCAGGGGAATTTAAACCAGAGGATAGGATTGGTGGTTGATGCAGGGGATCACCATTGGCAGGAGACTGATTCAAGGAATCACAGCAGGAAGGACAGCAGAAGAGAGATGCACCAGCTTAGAGGGGCTGCTAGCCTCACTTGCCTGCAAGCCAACATGAAGAGCACACCCAACAAAATGAGTAAGCATGATGAACTAATGTACATTTAGGGCTAAGACTTAGTGGCCCTCACAGAGACCTAATGGAGGGAGAAAATGGCCAGGACACCAGGATAGAGGGGATACTGACTATTGCAAAGGGATAGGGGGTGAGCAACTCTCCGTGTAAAGAAGGGAGACAGTGTGGAGGAAATAGAGTACTTTAGAGGGCAAACAGTATCAGAGAGTCCATCAGGTTCTATCAAGGGAACAAGGAAGCATAAAAGTTACCCTAACAGGTGTGATATTTGTCCCCAAACAGCTAAGTGGAGCATGATACCCAGCTGATAGGGTAAATTACAGAAACAGCCAAATGGGATGCATTGGGCTTTGATCTCCCAAGTGTAGTGCCAGGAATCCCATGGTTACCCAAAATTCAGTGCTGTTATTTGTTGAAAACTCAGGGGTTAAGGTTTAAGTAATCTTGTTGCTATGTGCTCTTGTGCACGTGCATGGGAAGAGGTCAGGTATGTTGTATAATTGCTGATAAAAGGAGCATTAGTTGGTGCATTTCTGGTTTTCAGTTGGAGCTTGAGAAGAGCTGCCTGTGCTTATACTACAAAGGAGCAATTTCATCATGTTCCTTTTATGTTGCTCGTGATCCTCTAGAAGCTTCAGTAATGTGGTGGTGGTCACTGGCATTTGTTCCAGCTATCATGTGTCTGCCCTGTGGTGTCAAACCACAGCTACGGCTGTGATTAGCTTGATCAGTATCTGCTGAAGCCTGCCAGGACTGTTACTGAAACCATGTATTAGCTATGCATGAGACTGGTATTTGCAATTGACTTCTGCTATCATCTAGCACCGAGTATAGAAAGTAACACCTTTTCAGTTGTTAGCATAATGCTAAAGGGCTTCCTAAATTTGATTGGGAACCAAGTGCTTTTATTGCATTGAATGAACTTCACTGAGAGCTGTATGTATTTCACTATTTACTGCCAGCCTAAACTGTACATCTAGAGCGGTTGTTGTGATGTGGTATAGAAATAGAGATGGGCAAAATTGGAAAAAATGAAATTCAGAATTATTTTTTTACGAAATTCACACGTTTTGCAAAATATTTCACGGGTGCGAAATACAAAATTCACAATCGAAATACAGAATTTTGACCCATGGGTGAAATTTTGCCGTTTGTGGGTTAAATTTGCATTTTGCCAGTGAAATTCTGCATTTCACATGCAAAATTCTGCTTTTCACCAGCAGAATTTTGCACCCGCAAAATATTACACGAAATGCGGGTATTTCGCAAAATGTAACACAGGGTAAAATTTCTGATTTTGACAGAATTTCACCTGTAAAATTACATTTCGCTGCATCTCTTTATAAAAATCCTTGGCAACTGCCATGAATGGTGTAAGGTGGCTACTTCCCTTCTCAGTTGGATCTGGTGCTCACTCTTTGGTTGGGGTGGCAAACATAGATTCTGTTACTCATGCACCAGGAAAGAGGATTTAAATATTACATGCTGGTGCCCAGGTGGCCCCAAATCATCCCTCCACATGCTTATGAGCATAGGAAACTCACACAACCACGTCTATTATCTTTGCCTAATTCATCTACCTCAGTTAGCAGGTGTGACGTTTGGTCTCTGATCAATAACTTCCAGATGCCCGAAGACCTGAGGTGTGTAGCTTGTCATCAGTTATCATGAGGGATGCAAAGAGAGAGATCTGATTTAATTACTGCAGTGCATTTCTTTATTTCATTTATTTTTGAAAGTCGGATTAACAACCTTTGAGTCAGGGACTCATTTATAAAAGCACCTTGTCACAGGAAGGGTAGACATGGTTGCAGTGTGAGATACAACAGTGGTAACATACAGGTGCAATACAAATAACAACAGAACGCAATACAACAGTGGTTTACGGAATAAAGTTACATGCGGTAAATAGCAATCGTATAAAGTATAACAATAGCAGAAGTCACAACCCTGGTCATACCAGGGAAATACCTATGTGGAAAGGTGGGGGGGGGAACAGGGGTGAGGAAAAAAAAAGGGGGGGGAGCAGTCCAATGAACATTGTCAAGGCTACGGGCCAGAAATGGGGAGGGACCCCAACATTAGGTTGATTTCTACAGAAAGGGTAATTCCTCTGGAGGTTGCAACCCAGTTGGTTGTCTCATTCTCCTTAAGGTGATGATTACAAAGAAAAGCAGACTGTGTCAGCAGACAAACAGCCAGTGGTCCAGCCAGCGGTCCAGCCAGCTTGTCAACATTCCTGCCTATTCCTGTGCTTCACCTACTGACAGGCTGGAGTAAGAGTTCCAATAGCCCTCTTTCCCCAAGTATCCCTACTTTTCTTCTGCTTGTGGATGCCACTATTTCTTCATATTTTCCCCACCCAAGTACAAAATCCATCACAGTCTTGACTTTATTTATTTATTTATTTAGTTTTTGTTGACTGGGTAAGTGCACTAGACAAATCCTGCCTATTTTCAGGCACAACCCGTGGGAGGGGGTTACAGATGAATGCCAACTGACCTTGAACCAGATTAAGCTGTTAGTGGTATTTGAAGTGAATGAGGGAAATTTGGCCAGGACACCGGGGAAATTCCCCCTACTCTTTTCGATAAGTGCCATGGGATCTTTAACATCCACCTGAACTACCACCAATCCAGGCAGATGGGACCTCGGTTTAACGTCTCATCTGAAAGACGGCACCTCAGAAGTGCAGCACCCCTCTCATGCTGCACTACAGTGTCAGTACTGGGATATTAACCCAAGTGCCAGATGTGGGAACTGAACCCACAGCCCTCTGATCTCCCGGCCTCAGAGGCGAGTGTGCTATCTACTGAGCCACTGACACTGACAATCACTTCTTTGGGTAGGATGGCAGTTGTCACACAAACAGCTGCAAGAGTCATGCCTCCCTTGAATTACTGGGTGGGGGGGGCCACCCTGAATTAGGTTGAAGGGGAACAGAGAAGGTGAGGGGATAGGGGAGGAGAAGAGGGAGAGTGGGGGAAGGGAATGAGAGGGGAGGCAAGTGGTTTTTGTTTGACCCCAGATCCTGACAGAATATGGAGCTCCCAACATCCAATTTGAGGTCCCATAATAGGGGCTAGCCAAGTCAGAGGGGCCAGGCATTGTGGGGTGTGCTATGTAGTATTTTGCTTCATTGAGTTTCCACATATGGTTCCAGCTCATATTGCAGACAGGGGGGAGCCACGTTTTCCTGGCTACCTACATGAGAGAAGTCCCAGAGAGATGGAGTTCATGAACGGCCCCTTGGAAGAAGCTGTTATCAGCACCTAATAGCCATGCAGCCTAAGCCACTCCACCACAGCTTGTCTGCCCAGCTACCATGAATGCCATAAATGTAAGGGCAAGAACTGTAATCTGAGGATCAGCATCTATGGTCAGTCTGCACAGATAAAGTGGGAGGGGGAGACCCAAGGAGAGGAAAGAAGGAGGAGGAGGTCAAGGACAGCAGAGAGGGATTGTAGGAGGGACTCCCCTACTGATGTCACTTCCATAATACATGAAACTGGATAGGGGGAACCCCCACCTCACACTATACCATATCAAGTCCCTAGCTAGGAGGCATGTAAGTCCTGCCCACATGTAGCAGAGTGTATCCTGTGTAGGCAGATGGAGCGACAGCAACTGCAAACCATAAAACAATGGAGAACCTGACACCAAACATAGCAAACATTTTGTAGCAAAAACTGAATAGGATATCCAGTGAAGCGGATGGCCAGCTGATCGGTCAAGCCTTGTTGCCAGTCACTCCTTAGACATTGTCCCTTTTGAAAAAAAAATTCCCCCAATTCGTGGCAAGCAATCTTTCATTGCAGAGCAGCAGACTAAAAGTTCACTTCTTGTACATAGCAGACTAAGAGCTATCAGGGTTTGAATAATGTAATCCTTAAAAAGAGAGGGGCCAACATGCCACTCTCTGTGATCTCAACAAGGTCTGTCCCACTGCCCCTTTCAATTGCAGTGTCACATCAGATGGGAGATTTTGGAGGAGCTGCTCAAATGGTAGTAGTATTCTGGTGGATTGGGGAAAAAGTCACTACCCGTTCCAGTCCCTTGCTATCATGTAGTTTCTCAGTTCTTGGGATGTGAAACAAAATTGTCAATCAGGACGTGCAGAAGTACGCAGGGTAAGGAGATTACAACTGGTAATGGTGAGACTGACAATCAAAAGCACGCAAACCACAGCCATGAAGGATAACTCAAACAGGCAGAAGTAGGCCCCCATCTTGGGTACGCAGAAGGAACTTGCTGTAAAGAAAATATATCATGGGTACACTGATGCTGTCCCACCAGCATAAAGGAGGGGTCACACCACTGCCCTCTCTGAGCAATGTGACCAAAGAACATAGGGCAGTCTGAATAGGGCAGGTTAGGTTTCTTTGCACAGCCTCATGTCTCCCAACAAAGTCTATATGTGCAAGGGGGCACTTTCAAAGGAAATCACTACTGGGTGGTATGAGTTAAAGTGGGGTCTGAGTAGTAAATCATAAGGTGAGACACATCGCATGGCACAAGGGTGACTCATATTCCAGGCTGTCACAGACACGTGTTTTTTGGGGGGATAGACCTGAAAATACATGAGGCCATCTTGGCAGTTCATTTCACTGCATTTAATGATTATAGGGATCACCTGTAGGGGATTGCATCTACTACAGTATTGCTCTCTTGATGAGGTGCCTTTGTAAATGAGTCTATGACTCAAAGGTCTGTAAACCGATGATCTAATAAATAAATAAATAAATGAACAGAGATGGACGAGGCTGGCAGAAGATCTTGTGCCCATGGTTAAATCTAAAACTGCACCGGGACCCAAGATGCTCCCCCACAATGCCCATACAAGTCCTTCTCAGCTTCTCGATTACAGAAAATAAAAACTCACCTGGACAATCTAGATACCAGAGAGTAGAATAAATTCTGTTATTACAAAATGTAGCAGTCACTCAGGGGGACAATATCTAGTAGATAAATTTTAAATTAGTAAGAATAATATTTTGTTTTATATTTCTACTTGGGCATGAAGCCAGTAAGCCATGAACTAACAAGGATGTCTTTCTTGATTGTGTGGACACACACACACACTCATACACACACACACACACGCACACACAGAACAAAGCAGAAGCTGGCTGCCCAGAAGTGATGGGAGTTAGCAGACTAGCTACAACCTGCCAGTTAACAAATATGGCGGTGCACTCACAGTTGCACAAACTGCTCTGGAGGAACTTGGAATATGTCTCAAATTAATTTGCATTTATTTGTTAATGTATTTGTTTATTTATTTTAAGTGTGTATTTATTTAAACATTTGGTAACCAGGAAAAGGCACACTGAGCCAAGGCTTGTTTCCAGGTGCCACCCGGGAGTGAGGGTAAAGATACAGTAAAACAATGACAATTGGCATTGAGTAATTAGAGATGGGTGAAATCCGCAAGTTTCGCTCCGCAAAATAGTTCACATAATTCACGCATTTAGCAAAGCATTTTGTGAGTGCGAAATGTGAAATTCCGCTGGCAAAATGCGCATTTCACCCATGAAATGCATAATTTCACAAATGAATGGTGGAATTTTTCCACTCCTAGGTGAAATTCCACCATTCGGACAAAAATTCTGCATTTCGCACCTGTGAAATATTTCACGAAATGTGCAAAATGCACTATATATTTCACAAGACGAAATTCACAATTTTGTCAGAATCTGGCCAGTGAAATAAAATTTTGCTGCATCTCTATGAGCAATACAATAAGTGCAAACCAAAGTAGTGCAAACATGGTAAAGGGCACATGATTACATCCTATGCAGCAGCTGACTGGAGCGTAATATGCTAATCATTCCCTGATGTAATCAACAAAGGATTGAAACACATAGTGCAAAGAGCATTACAAGTAGTGAGGTCAACCCCAGGAAGGGGGCATGATCTTATGGGGGAGGGGAAGAGCAGGTCAAGTAGGGAGCTGACCAACGCATGGAGGGGAGGGCATGAGTTTAAGCTAATGCTTTAAGGAATTTGTGGACAAATAGAGACAGATGGAAGAGGGGAGGAGGTTCCAGAGGGAGGGAATGTGATAGGAGAAAGCAGATTGTCTGTTGGAGGAGTGAGGTAGGAAGAAAGAGTGGGGATCACTGGAATGAAGAGAGTACAAGGTGGATGAAATGGGGGAACGTAGAGTGGAAAGATATGAGGGTTTTGTGTCAGATCAGCATTTAAAGGACAACTACAGGCAAAAACTGAATAATGACATATTTTAAATCATGTGCTGAGCTTCTGAGTAGTATTAATGTGTCTGTGATTGTGTAAATGGTTTAAATCAATTTTTAATTAATTGTACCTCTGTGTTTGAGTGTGGGGGCAGCCATTTGCAAAAGGCTTTTTATTTTAGTCCTAGCTTTACATTCCTCACAATGCATCAGACTGTGATGCTTGTCTGCCTGTGCTTTCCTTCAGTTTATTTTCTTTACTAAGAAATAACTGTGTTGCCTTTTGCTCAGGTTTCCTTTGACCAGCCCTTGAGGTAGGTTATTGTGCTCCTTCTCAGCACTGACTTTCATTTAGTGCAATTTAGATGCTGGTCAATAGATTTTTATGGGCCTTTTCTTTGTTTGGGGAGTATTTGTGCTTAATTTACTGCCTTTTGTCAACTGATCTGTGTTGATAGCTTCCCCTCCATCACATTGCCTGCTGTGTTAATCCCTTTGTTTCTTAACAATGATATGCCACTCGCCAGTCTAGTGGCTGAAGTTTCACTAAACTTGCAGAACTCTTAGATTTCACTACTCAAAGGTAAATGGAGCAATCTATTTGGGAAATTGCTCCTAGATACTACTTTTGTCATGTGGAAAAAGAGAGAAACTGAGAATCCCTAGGAAATATAATCTACAGGGAAACACTGGATAATTGTTCTGAAGTTATAGGAAAATATCAGACTGGTCAGCGGGGGGGGAGAGCTAGCAGCACAGAAGTTTGTCAGTTGAGAAAAAGCAGTAAATTAAGCACAAATACTCCACCTAATAGCAAAATACTAAATAGCAATGAATAGCACTGATTATTTGTTTTTCTATCTGAATAACTAATAGCCTACAATATTATTTGTAGCATTCAGGAAATGCTATTTGTTACTTGCACACCACTACCCTGATCATGTAGCAATATAGTGTAAAAATGTGATTTAAAAATAATTATTTTTAACAAGAAAGCTGATTTCCAGTTTCACACTTACTGGAGGGTCTCCCTTTACAAAGTGATTCTTGGTGCTGATTGAACGACATACTGTAGTACAAGTAATTTATTACTGTTACAGTGATGCACTCCTTTGAGTCAGCAGCTGCTGCAGAGACGTGTACTGAGTCAGGCCACCGCAGCATGGTGTAATCTGCTATGCTGGGTTACAGGAATTAGCTATAATAGGAGTTTGAGATGGAAGTGCTGCCAGCCTGTGCCTTAGCAAGAACCCACATCCTTTCAAAAGATGTAAGCCCCTCCTACAACTCTGGGGATAAAAGGCAAATGATAATCTCAGTTTAGATCACATTCATGGGTCAGAAGAGTAACTAGGACGTTTGTGTTCCTGGGTTAGCCAGCAGCAGCCACATCTGAGAATGCATTGTATGATTCTTTTAATGCCTCCTGCTATTACTAGGCAGCCAAAAGCATTTCATCAGTGCTGTCTTCCACCTTAATTTAGCACCCCAGGTTTCGAATGCCAAATTTTCATTAGAAGAAAAAAAAATGTTTGCAAGGTTCACGCAGTTGTTCTGGGCACTAAAAATATGTTGCTGGGTGTAGACTCTGAGCACAATACACAGCACATCTGCTGCAGGGACTTCTCCCCCTCTCTTGGTACTATAAATTAATCAATAAAACACATAATATTTCCAAGATTCAGCTCCTGTTAGCAGCAAAAGAAAGTCAGGAGGGTGCATTAGATGATCATCTGAGAGACAGCTTGGCTCTGCACAACATAAAGGAAAGCTTTATTTAGTATGATTCAGAATATATGCAATATACTGTGCAGAAGGTATTTATTCATTGATTTAGAAGTTTCCCCAGGAAAGAAATACTGAGCAGGCATGCTCATTTCCAGAGGTGTCCTGTGGGAGAGGGGAAAGGGACACACAGCAATAGAGCAGCAACAATCAAGACAGTACATAAATGGAAATTAGAATACAACTACACAGAGCAAAACGATAAATGATGAAGCATTACAATAAACAACAAACTAATAAAAATACAAATTTTTATTATTAATATAAGATAGATCTATGACAAGTATTAATCTGTAAATGAGTGCAGAGGCAAGTCAGATAAATTTAAAATTTGGCAATTAAACATGACTACAGAAAGAGGGGAAGTGGTCCTTGAGGAGGGAGCTGAGGATATGGGGAAGGGCAGCATGATGGATGGGAGGAGAAAGGGCATTCCAAATTTTTGGGAAGCGGTGTGAAAATACAGTCTGATCAACTGAGGTAGTCCTGGATGGGATGTTAAAAGTGCGCTAGTCATGGTTTCTGAGTGAGTGAGAAGAAGAAGGTTTGACAGAAATGGAGGAGGAGAGATAGGGAGGCAGGGAATGAAACTAGAATTTTGCAAGAAAGTTGGCACAGTGTATATGGCACCTGTCAGCTAAGGAAGGAAGAGAGAGAGAGAGAGAGAGAGAGAGAGAGAGATAGGTAGAGGGTGCAGAAAGAGTGGAAAAGACAGTCCAACCTAATTAAGGAAGACTTAGGAGCAGCCCTGTAGACCACATTATCATAGTCAAAAATCAGAAGGATCATTTTCTGGACCAAGGCATTGTGAGCCAGCAGAGGAATATAGGCACCAATTCTGCACAAAGCACCCAATTTAATGAGTAGCTTGTTGTGGATGGCATCAATGTGTGCAGAAAAGGTGAGGTGTTGGTCAAGTCAGACGCCAAGGTACAGTGAAGCTCATCAGGATGAAACTCAATTCTGAAGCATTTTGCAGCACTCTGCAGCATGCTGCAGCAGAGTTACTGTGGAAAACAATGTAATTTCAATGGCAATTATTCCCTTTTGTTATGCAAGAAACTTTGATATTCACTCCATCCGGGCAGCGCCACAGTTTCCTGCATGACAAAAGAGATTGAGTCCCATTGAAATTACATTGTTTCCTGTAGTAACTCTGCTGCAGCATACTGCAGAATGCTGTAGAAGTGGGTTACATCCTGGTGAGCTTCACTGTACCAAAAGGAGGAGTTGACCTCCAGTAATGTACCATCTAGGGTGTGGTAAGAAGGGAGGGAATTTAGCAGACAGAGTCTCTGCTTTGTACCAAAGGTAGTGGAGGCTGTCTTTTTGGCATTTAAAAATAACTGATTAGAGCATAACCATAGCTGTACTTTGTCCAAATCATGTTGAAGTTTTGATGCTACAACAGATAGGGAAGGGCCAGATGCAAACAGGACAGTATCATCTACATACACATGTATGGTGGTGAGAGGGTAAACAGAGGGAAAATCATTTAGAAAGATAATGAAAAGTAGAGAGCCCAACACAGAGCCTCCAAGAACACCACTGTTGATGGGAAGGAAAGGAGAATTTGTATCACTTATGTGAACAAATTGTGTTCTACCCACTAGGTAGAAAAGAAACCAATTGGTGACTGCAGTAGAGAGACCCAAAGCAGTGAGTTTAGCAAGCAGAAGGGGGCTGGAGACCCTATTGAATGCCTTGACTAAACCAATAAAGATAGCACAGGTGATGAGGCCCTGGTCCATCCCAGTGAGTGTAGAATCAGAAAGTCTCAGGAAGGAAGAGGTGGTGGAGTGATGTTTGTGGAAATTAGACTGATAAGGCATGAAGAAAGAGGAGAACTCAAGGTAGGAAGAGAGTTAGGCTGGAACCACGCGGTGCTGTTGCTTGACAAGAATTGGGAGCAAAGAGATAGTCTGGTAGTTACCAAGGGAGGAGGGATCACTTCCTTTAGTAAGGGGAATAACAGTGGAATGTTTCCAGAGAGATGGGACAGAAGCAAGAGTGAAAGATAGAGTAGGTTTACTAAAGATGCAAGGGGAGTAGCAATAGTAGGTGAAGAGAGATAAAGGATTCTGGAGTTGACACCAAAGGGGCACTTATCCTTAGCGAGGTTAAGGGTAAAGAGAGCAATCTAAACATCAGATGGGATAAAGGATGGAAGGAGAAAGAGGAGGATGAGGGGGAACCGCATGAGAGGGATGAGGTAGGAAGGGTAGAGGTGAAGATGGAGGGAGGGAGAGTGGAAAGAAGTGCGGAGGCATATGAGGTGAAAAACTTGTTAAACTCAATGGCCACAGAGAGGTATCGGCTATGGAGATATCACCAACCTTTAGAACAGGATTTTGGGGATGTGAAGAAGGGGAGAACAAGGAGTGAACCACCTTTCAGAATTTAGACGGGTGATTGATGTTTGAATGTAGCTGAGAAATACTCAGCTTTGGCCAGTCTAATTGCCCTAGTGCAAGTATTTCTGAGAGTGTGGTATTTTTAGAGGAATATAGAGGAGCTGGATTATTTGTGCGACATCCATGCCTGATCCCTGGCATGCATACAAGCCAACAGCTCAGCCGAAACCCAAGGGAGATGAGAGCCACACACACAGGTATGTCTTGGGTGGCATAGCGATCCCAGAAGGCAAGTAACTTAGAACTAAAGTATTTCAGGACAGAATCAATGGAGGAAAACTGGGGACCAATCAGTTTTAGAAAGGTCATTGAGAAGAGAAGCCAGATCCAAGGATTTGTATTAGATGACCAGTAATATTTTAGAGGGGCCTTTTAGATGATGGATTTTGTGAACAGTGTATACCAGGTTGTGATCACTGAAGGCATCAGGCAATTTACCAGCAGCAACAGAGTAATAGTATGATGGGGGTGGGTTGTGAGAACCCAGTCAATTAAGGAGTGATTTAGGGATTTGGAGTTTACACGGGTAGGTTCCCGTATTAACTGAGTAAGATTAAGCAAAGCAATTTAATTTAAAGTTTTATTTTGTGAGGGCAACAGCCAGTCCACATTAAAATCATCCTGTATATACAGTTGACCTGAAGAGGACTGAGACTGAAGTGCAGGCAGTAGAATAATAATGGATTAAGGAGAAATATTTGGCCAGCAGTAAATACTTACTACAAAAATGGGTAAAGAGCAGGGGGAGGAAGACCTTTATCAGAAGAAGTTTGTAGGTCTTCAGGAGGGATGCAGCAAGTATAGGGGTGAACTGGATGAGGAAGGTGATATACATAGCAACGCCACCACCTCTGGTGCTGCAGTCATGGCGGAGGAGGGAGTAGCCTGGAATTGAGGCACTCGCATCAGAAGGATTGGATTTTAACCAAGATTCAGTAATGATTAGAATGTCAGGAGAGAGGTTTAAGGCTAATATTTTCACAAGAGCTGTTTGACATTGGGTAACCTCACGAGTGATGTAAGCCACGAGTAATGTGCCCAAGGTCAAACAGCTTGAGAGAAAATAAATCATGTATTCCACAAGGTCCCTGTTATGTATTCTATTTATGCAACAGGGATCCTTTGTGACAGTGCACAGAGTTTTGTTTTAAATTGTTTATTTAATATATAATGTAAACTTACATGGACTTTTTGTGGTTTTCCGCAGTGTAGCTCCACTATGCATAGTGGTTGCTGAGCGGTTCCTATGGTATCTCAAACTTTATATTATGACCAGTACATAATGAAAAAGTTTGATGCACAATTCTTTTGTTTTTGCTTTATTTGGGGGGGGGGGAGGATTTGTTTGTCAAAAAGTAACTATAAATTGAGTTTTCTGCCATTGTTTTGCTGATTATAAAAAACAAAATGTATCTATAAATCAAACAAATCTCATTGTTTAGATATTTTTGTGCTGAACAACTTTTGTGCTCAAAGTACCATACTATCACTTTTTTGTTTTAAAGTTATTTGCATTTGTTTGTGAAAAAAGTGCAAAGAAATTTAATGTTTGGGTGTTTTTGCTAATTAGAAAAAAACTATAAGGTATATAAATGAAACAGCACTCATTTTGTAGATATCTGTGTGCTGAACACATTTTGTACTCACAGTACCATGCTATCAGTTTTCATTTTAAAGTTATTTAAATTTGTTCAAAAAGTGGAAAAAAAAGATTTTTCTGTTGTTTTTTGCTAATTTTTAAATAAACTAAAAGGTGTCTATAAATGAAGCACCACTCATTCTGCAGATATGTTTGTGCTGAACAATGTTAATGCTCACAGTACTATGCATCAGTTTGTCGAAAAGTTAAAAAAAATATATTTTCTGCTGTTTTTTGCTAATTATAACAAAAAACTATAAGATACATATAAATGAAACAGCACTTATTTTGCATATATTTGTGTGCTAGACAAAGTTCATGCTCACAGTACCATGCTATCATTTTTCCTTTTAAAGTTATTCACATTTATTTGTCAAAAAAGTGAAAAAAAGCTTTGATTGGGAAGCACTGCTTATGGTCGACAGGAACTTTGCCGACCTCTCACACAGCAATGGCACAATACTAACATCGGTATTGTGCCATCATGAAAGAGAGTGTTTTTTGCCTTGGGCTATGCTGCCACACCCCCCATCCAGGGGGCTCTGCTCCCCGCACGCCCTGCATTTCAACATAATTAACCCCAGGTTGGAGTTGCTCTGTGGAGGGGGAAGAACACCAGGAGAAGACACATTAGTGAAAAACTGTTGCTGTAATGGTCTGGTTTTGGGTTTCGCTGTCGTGGTGCTGCTCTCAAAGTGGACCACCGCTTTGATTGACAGGTTGCGTTTATTTAACATATGTTGAATAAATCTAGGATTCTAAAATGTATTCAACATATGTGAAAATAAATGGATATATTCAACGGCTTCTGAGTCCATGCCTATTGTATATAAATAAAGATATATATATATATATATATATATATATATTACAGCAAAAAAACTCTGTTTAATGCATTAGTTAGAGTTTGTTCCACAGTGACAAAAGTGAGGAAATTCGCTGTTAGGTTGAAACCCCTTGCACCCACCGCCCAACCCCCAACCGGCATTGGGGTGTGCATTGGGATCGTCAGCCTAACTCTCACCCCATGAACATGTATAAAGCAGGAGAAGTATAGGAGAATGGGGTGAGAGTTAGGACCCACGATCCCAATGCACACCCCAATGCTGGTTGGGGGTGGGCAGGGGTCCAAGGGGTTTTCAACCCTAACAGCAAATTTCCTCACCTTTGTCGCTGTGGAACAACCCTAAGTAATGCATTAAACGGAGTTTTTTGCCTCTAATTTCCCTTCTTTTTGAGAATGATAACGAGAAATAGTGAATGTAATGCAGAGGCGGGAGCGCGGGGCCCATCTTGTGGCATACTAACAGGGACAGCAACGCAAACAGAAATGCTAACAGTTGGGCACATGGTAACACAAGCGCGAATGAGAACAGAAAGGGTAACGCACATGGTGGCGTAGACCGGAATGGTCTGCCACGTGATGTGTTGTCACAGAGTAACATGGTGCCTGCAAACAGAAATGTCAATGGGCATGGTGACGTAAAGTGAAACAGAAAGATAAACAGTACTGTAGACAGAAATGGCAAAAAATAACAGAAACACAAGCGCAAATGAAAACGCAAAGGATAACGCACATGGTGGCGCAGACGTCAACGGTAAGTGAAACGGGTATGGAACTGCTGCTTAAAAGGGCAACAGTAACAGTAATGTAAGTTATGGCTGGTTTTCCCAAAACCTTCATAAAGAAAGACAGTGAGTACAAATAATGTATGCATAATAATGAGTATCGGCGCAGAAATGAGAACTTGGAATACTAAATACGTTATATCTCAGGAACCTGCACGTGAAAAAATTTTAAAGTCATATTATTTACAACTGTCCTGGCTAATTTGGTACTTAGCCCCATGAGGGGGCTAAGAATTTTTCCGATGAAAAGTCTGTATCTCACACCGTTTCCGAGATACGGGCCCTGAAATGCGCGGTGAACGTTGTAATGTTATCCTATTGGAAAAAAGAGAAGTTCGGAGCGCCATAACTTTACCTCCCTGTAATATTTTTTCACCAAACCACTGAAAGGCACATCTGTGGGCTGTTGGCTGTCTTCTCTCCAAATGTCATGAAAAAAGACCAAACCGTTATTTTGCAGCAGGGATCCAAAGGATTTCTGCAATGCGTCGGGTGCCGTAATGTTATCCTATGGGAAAAACCATCAACTTTGGAGTGCCGTAACTTTGCCGCCATGTAATATTTTTTCAACAAACCACTGAAAGGCACATCTGTGGGCTGTTGGCTGTCTTCCTTCCAAATTTCAGGAAAAAAGACCAAACCGTTATTTTGCAGCAGGGATCCAAAGGATTTCTGTAATGCGTCGAGCTCCGTAATGTTATCCTATGGGAAAAACTGTCAAATTTGGAGTGCTGTAACTTTGCCGCCATGTAATATTTTTTCAATACAACATTGAACAGCACATCTGTGAGATGTCGGCTCCGTTCCCTCCAAATTTCAGCCCCAAACTCCAAACGGTTCTTTTGCAGTGCAGTGCCAAAGAATCGCTGTCACTTTCCCACGGATGGAAAACTACTGTTGCAATTTGCGAAAGCTTTCGCAAAAAAGTTCGACACTTTCGTGAGCACAAAAGTAATTTGTGAAAGTACTTTTTCCAGAAATTTGAAAAACACATTTCTGGGGTGTTTTAACACAAAATAAAGACATGGCAAGCATCCTCAGGGTCCGACTAGGTGACTACAAAAAGAATTAGGTTGCTAGAGGGTCCCAAATTTAAATGCCAACCATTTTTCTGATCACCAACTGAAAACAAAATGGCCGACTTGCAAAAGTAACAGGCCCATTTGCGAAAGTAAAAATGCATTTGCGACACTGTCGAACTTTTTAACTTTTCCCATTGACTTATAATGGGAAACTGTTTTTTGAATAACTTTTGAACGTTTAATATTTTTTCATGAAATCTTCAAAAGGCACATCGGGGACCCTGTCCGCACATTCCCTGAAGATTTTGGGCCGGTCGCGCAAACCGTACAATCTGTAGACGCGACCATAGAATTCCTGAAAAAGCATAAACGCGTGCACAGATCACACTTAATAACTCCACAGCTGTATATCTGACCAGTACAAAACTTGGCAGATCTCAAGGCCTATGGTTCTTAATCATGTATTCCAAATTTCAGACAAATCCGTCAAACGGTTGCAAAGTTATTAAGGTGCAAAGTTTTGGGGTTTAACATAGAAATGGCTCCTCAACCCTAACTATAGTGGCACTACTGTGCCATTATAATATATATATATCTATGTTAATGCATCAGTTAGGGTTCTTACTATAGTGGCAAACATACAGAAATGTGGTGTTAGGGTTTACAACCCTAACACCCCAACTGCTCATACGTTGGCATTGGCAGACCTGTCACCCCATTCCATGTGTCAGACAGCTTAGATAGTACATTACAGGAGGATGGGGTGACAGTTAGGTCTACCAATGCCAATGCACACCACCAACACCTGTTGAGGATGGAGGGTGGGGGGTTGGGGTGTTAGGGTTGGAAATCCTAAAACCACATTTCCATACTTTAACACTTTAGTAAGAACCCTAAATGATGCATTAATGTAGTTTTTTGTAATGAATTTTCTTTCTTTTTGAGATAGTCCCACCATCCATAACCTTACTAATACCACAGTGGGACATAAGGACAGTTATGGAGGGTGGGAGCACCAGATCCTGCCAACGTCCAAAACTGTCCTTCTGTCATGCTCCCATGCTCCATGATTTTCCTTATTTTACTGTAGGAGCATAGGTTCCTTGAAGGCTTTGGACCCTGCACATCCATCCCATAGATACATGACCCAATTATCAGCATAGCTACCTTATAACCCCAGCACATGTACCCAGCAGAGAAAATTTTCAAATCCCTGCTAAAATGTAATTGTGCACAACTCCAATGTCATTCTGGACCAGAGGTGTGAAAACCCATTTTGGCCAAGATTTGAAAAATGACAGCAGTGACACACATAAGGAGGAGTAATAAAAAGACTATGTTGCAAATCTGTAATCAAAATATTTAAAAATTCCAAAGTTGCAAGTTTGCGAAGTGAAATTCCAAGTAATGGTCAGAACTTTGCCATTTGTAAAGATTTTGACCAAAAATTTTCAACATAGTCTTTTAATTATCCCACCTAATGAACAATATGACTGCCATTATGTAAATCCTGCTCCAGAGGTGAATTTGTCAAGCGACTGCAAAATCACCTTTCAGGCTGGAGTTGCAGAATGACAGTCATATTGGTTATGAGATGGGGTCCCCAAAAGACCATGTTTAAAATTTGTGGTCAAAATCTTGAAAAACAGCAAAGTTACACATAAAAGTTGAAACCCCCATTGAAATACATGAACTGCATTTCTCATATTGCAGTTGCTGGTTCCAGCAGCAAGATGTGTCTTCCATCGCATGAGCTGTTCTTGAATCTGGGACCTCTTCAGGTGAGTGAGTGTGTGTGGTGGTGTCAAGGGGGGTTTTGGGAGATGGTTGCACAGTGGATGATCAGGTGGGGGGAGCGGGTCTGATCAGCAATGGACTTTTTTTTTTTACAGAAAGATGTTTTACAAAAAAGTACATTGAGGGAAAGTTTTCTTTATTTCAGGAGTTAAAAAAAGAACCACACACATGGGGAAAGACAACAGAGGGTGGTGGGTGGGTAAGTATGCAAAGGGAGGGAGCAGGAGGGTTTATTTTATTGACAATGAAGACCAGCCAACAAGGGTGGCAGGTGGAAGACCGCTCAGAGGAAGAAAGCAGAAGGGTTAATATAACTAATATTATCACCTGTCTATAAGCCAGAGACTCTGCCTGGCACATGGCTTGGAAGATTGTTAAATTGATCCCCCTCCAAAAGGGGAGTGACTCTCCCTTCCCTGAGAACTACTGCCCTATCTCCCTCCTCCTTTTTCCTTGCAAAACTTCAAGAACATCTTGTTCTTTGTCAGCTCTCTCCTTTCCTTGACTCCCTTGCCTCCCTTAGCCCTGTCCAGTCTGGTTTACACAAATCCCACTTCATCACAACATCCCTCCTTACACTCATAGCCACAGTAATTAAAGGACTGAGGCCACATCACTGCCTCTATTTTGATCAACCTGATGAAGGCATTCAACACAGTCTCTCACCTTCTATTACTGTCCAAATGTGTCTCTGTGGGCCACATCAACCCAGTTGTCATCTGGTTCTGTTCCTACCAGGTTTTGAGGTCACAGTCATTTTCTTCTGGTGGCATCTTATCCCTCTCCATTAGGTCTGGAATCCAGCAGGGCTCAGTCTTTTGTCCACTCCTTTTCTTGATATTCTTGAATGTGCAATATCCAACATTCAACTGTATCCTGAGAATACAGTCTTTGTTGCCTCAGGCCCTCAGCCCCTTGAGTAGTCTGCCCAGCTCCAATGTGACTTCTCATGTTCAAACCTAGCTCCATGAAAACCAGCTGTCTCTTAACTCAAAAAAGACAGTCTATGACTCTTGACTTCTGGCAGCATATCACCATCTTCAACTCCCCATCTTCATGACCCTGGAAAATACCAAGACTGAGATTGTCCACTTTATTTAGTACCTTGGAGTTTGGCTTGACAACCACCACGACTTCTCAATCCAGGTTGATGTGATCTACTTTTAGCTCCTCCCTAAGTTGGGAGCACTCCACAAGAATAAAGCCTGTATCCCTCTTCCAGACAGGCAGAGATAGTCTCCAAAATTATCATTCCTGCCTTTCACTTCAGTGATTTTGTTTACAGTGCTGTACCCAAATCCACTCTGGCCAGCACTGGACCCCACTCTATCTGCTGTTCTGCTCTTGACTGCTGTCCCTGAACTCAACACTGCTCTCTGTACACCTCCCTCTCCTTTCCTTCCCCTGTTGGTTGCCTCTTCTCTCACTTTATTTCCCTCAATGCCAAGTGCTGGTTTGGCTCACTCCCCTGCTACTTCTGCTCCCTCCTGTCCAAGCCCCCCTTCCTCCTACTTTCTCTGCTCTGTTGATACCAGATCCATCTTCATTGCTGGAGCAAAGAACTCTGCTCGGCTGTCTTCTTTCTCTTGCAGGCTCCCTCTTCTCTGGTCCTCCCTTCCATCCTCCATTCATTCTGCCTCCATTCCTGCTGCTCTGAAGGCTCTTCTCCATGTGCACTCCACTACACATGCACCTGCCCATTATCTCCCATATTGCCCTAGGACTACACTAAATTGTAAATGATCTACATTAAACTGTGATTTGGCTCTTATTCTATCTGTTGCTGCTACAGTACCTGACTTCTAGGTCAACTTACTTGAAGATTAATTGATTATTGAAAATTATGTATATTACACTGTAGTCTGTATTTACACATGTATATTTGTTGTTTTTCCATACCAACTCATTTTCTGATTGATGATTGTCATTGTGTACATATTACTATACTGTTTTCTTTCTTGTATCATCTCTCCCCTGGATGCTTCTGGAAGCTAGCTACTTTGGCTCACTAGGCCTTTCCTTGGAAAACTCTTTCAAAAGATAAAATAAGATTGTGTTAGAGATTGTATAAGCTCCTATCAGATTTTTACTGCTCTTTCTGTTCTGCTGGGCTAAGTACATTCCTCTGGGGCTGTACTTAGCCTAGGAAAGACAGCAGAACCAGCAAACAAAATAGCACAGCTGATAAAAACTCTTACATGCACTGCCCACTGCTGAATCTCCCATTGCAGTAGCCCTTCTGTGATGTCAGCTGTAGGGGATTCTGAGAATTTTAGTTACAGAAAGTGTCAATTTGCAAGTACACAGAATCAGTCTGATACAATCTACAATACTGCAGTGAGCAGTAATTTTACAAAATGTTTCTGTGAACAAAGTGCAATATGGGACCAGATCAACACTTGGGTGTGGGGCTCATAGTGCTCACTGTTTCTCTTAAAGGAAATACACTAAACAAGTTAAGCACAAAAAAAACAGCACTCTTATCTTATAGCCAAACTGACCTACCTATTGAATTATATAAAAAAGTCTAATGGGCAAGTCCCAGATATTTGTGAAAAATCATCATATTGGGTAGAACAAGCTCACAAAGGCCACTCGCTGTTTGGGCTTATGACATTATAACTTGTTTGATACCTCTGTCTCTCTATATGTGTGTGTGTGTGTGTGTGTGTACGTGTGTGTGTGTGT
The DNA here is from genome assembly GCA_016271365.2 of Neoceratodus forsteri. Classification (NCBI taxonomy): domain Eukaryota; kingdom Metazoa; phylum Chordata; order Ceratodontiformes; family Ceratodontidae; genus Neoceratodus; species Neoceratodus forsteri. The sequence continues at coordinate 3,402,727 of CM028133.1, forward strand.
GTGTGTGGATAGATAGATACATGATAGATAGACAGATAGATAGATAGATAGATAGATAGATAGATAGATAGATAGATAGGTAGGTAGACAGACAGACAGACAGACAGACAGATAGTTTTTCTTTTGACTTGGATAACTGAGAGCTCATGTTGAACTTCTTGTCAGTTAAAAGAGATTTTAGCCATACTGGTCCTTAGAAAACATGAGTCACTGGAAGGTTTGATACCTTTTATTGGACCAACATATGTCTTGTATAAAGATGGTATAATGAACAAGCTTTTGGGGCCTCACTGTTCCCTTCTTCATGTGAATGGCAAACTGAGCAAAATAAGCAGCATTTATATACACAGTGATGCACTGTTATCAAGGATGCACTCAAGGGACTCAAACTGATAACAGGCTTCCAGTTTTCATATGTGCTCTTACAAGGCCAATCTAGAACCCCCAACAACTTTGTAGTCCAGCACACATCTTCATTCCATATTGCCACACCCAAACATCCTTGCAAAGGATTTTTCTGTACTCTTTTGCTGTCATATATTTTCACCCAGTGATTCACTTTCCATATGAAAAAAGAACAGAACTATCACTTTGCCACTCTACATAAATAGTATTAAGTGAGATTAAATCTCAGTCATAAACAACTGTTTTGACTAAATTAAAGGATGTGTTTCATTGCTGGTCCTGTTCATAACAGTGTCAAAAGGCTTATACTAAACTAATTCTGATCTGGAGGGCTGCATCACAGTTAGACAATTAAGCACAAGATACATGCTTGCTATTATTATATCTCCCATATACACTGAGAGTTGAAAAGGACACTATTATCATTGGAAAGAGTTGTGATGAAGTGACAATCCTCTCCTGTAACTGTTGCCTCAAGCAGCTGGAGCCGAACTGGAATGACAACACCAAAAACAGTGTGCCAACAGTCTCAGAAATAGGTGGTCTGCTCATCCAAGAGTACTTATTGAATTTAAAGATTCATGTCAAGGTCTTAATAAAGCATAGCAAGGGTTATATATGTGTGATGAATCAATAAAAAGACATCTATCCTGACCATGTGCAAACTGAATAGCTGTTTGTTAAACTAAAAAAGCCTCATAAACACCCATGAGGTCTATTTTCTCACACTGAAATGGGGATTGGATTCCCTATGAAACACAGTGGAGAGGTAAGGGTCATAAGGGACAGGATATTCTCATTTGAATGACACCCTAATGAGTGCTTTAGTGTGCGAACGTCAGTGAATCACTTGACTTCCCTGAGCTCAGCTGTAAAACATGGAAAGAAGTCGGACCCCACCGAAAAGGAGATGCTTGATATCAGTTGGGATATCGTGGGTCAAAACAAAACTTGTTGATTCAAATATTTAAATAAACATTTGTCAAAGCTGAATGTTTGCTTGCAGTGTATAGGGCTTTAAAGAGCCCATGATGTTTTTGGGACAACTCTGAAAAACATAATATTTAGTAACAATTTAGCTTATATTTCACCCTTTTTATTGTTTGCTTGTGTGCATGCGCAAGAAACATTATGTGGCAGCATGGGAGAGGAGCGGGTTTCAGAGGTGCGGCAGTGTGGTGGCCAATGCCACCACTGCATTCTTGGGCTTGGCCCTCGTTTTCCAATGTGGTGGCACACTACTGCTGACACTAGTTCAGCCAGCATGCCACCAGCTTGAAACAAATTAGAAGCTGCAATAAAGGAGTGACCCGTCATTGCAGGGCAGTGCCTTGCCTGGTGTAACATTTCAGAAAAACATTGCGGCAGGTGTTGCGGTCCACTCACAGTCCCCATACAAGCCAAATGGGTTGCCCAATCCCCCTGTCAGCATGCCCCCACCCCATTTCATTTGCTGATGGAGGAGCCCAATCCCCGTCGGCATAATGCCCCCCATTTGTTTTGTGCTGAGGGGGGAGCCCAATCCCCCTCGGCATCATGCCCCTTCCCAAACAGGTTTTCTTTGCCGATGGGGGGGCCCAATCCCCATTGGCTTAAGTCTCCCTCTCCAAAAAGCAGGTGGCACACTGGGAGCCCACCTCAGTGTGCCCAAACAAACCTGCAAAAAAAAAACCTTCCCGCAACGATTTTTTCCCCCCTGAAACAAAGAAAATGGTCCCTCGCCGTCGGGTTCCCTCCCCCAACTCGCACCCACTCTCTATGCACCTCACCTCCTCACACCCTCTCTCACCCCATACTTACCTCTGGAGCCTGGCGTGACAATCTTCGGTGGACCGGGAACACATCTGCACTCTAAAAACACGACCGTGAACTGAAGAAATGCCGGTAAGTTGTATAATGGCATAAATAGTTTTTTTTTCAACTTATGTAGATATCTTGGCCAACTGCTTGACTTTTGGCACCAGATTTTCAACATGGGGTTCTTGGGACCCCTCCTTATGAATTCAGTCACTGTCATTGCGTTATTCAGTCCTGAAAGGTGATTTTGCAGTCACTGCGTGGAATCACCTTTTGGGACAGATTAATGAAATGACAGTGCCACCGTTCATGAAGTGGGCTCCCAAAAAGTGTATGTTGCAAATTTGTTGAAAAAATTCCAAAAAATGACTGTGTTATGAGCATGCGTTGCGCAGTTTACACTCACACTCGTAACTCTGAGAATTTTTGAGATTTTCACTCCAGATTTTCCAGATTACTATTTTTACATACCACCTTATGAACAGTACAGCTGTCATTGTTCACATCCTGCCCAAAATGTGTTTTTGCACATCTAGTGCACGATGGCGCGGTCACTGTGGGAAATCAATGTGTGAGGCAGATTAAGAAAATCACAGTGACACTGTTAATGAGCAGATGTCACAAAATGCCTATCTTGATAATTTGGTGACAAAATTCCAAAAAATGACTATGTTATGAGCGTGCGTTGTGCAGTTTCCATGCACACTAATAACTTTGAAAATGTTTAATATTTTCACTCCAGATTTTCAACATTGCTATTTTTGCACACTTCCTTATGAACAGTACAACTGTCATTTTTCACATCCTGCCCAAAATGTGGTTTCGCACATCCGATGCACAATGGCATGATCGCTGTGAGAAATCAATGTTCAGGACAGATTAAAAAAATCATAGTGACACTGTTCATTAACAGAGGTCCCAAAATGCCTATGTTGAAAATCTGATGAAAGAATTCAAAAAAATGACTGTGTTATGGACATGCATTGCGCAGTTTTCATGCACGCTTGTAACTTTGAGAATTTTTTATATTTTCACTCCAGATTTTCAACATTGCCATCTCTTCACATCTCCTTATGAGTGGTGTAGCTGTCATTTTTCACATCCTGCCCAAACTGTGGTTTCACACATCTGGCACAGAATGGTGCTGTCGCTGTCGGAAATCAACGTTTGGGACAGATTAACAAAATCACAGTGCCATTGTTCATGAGCAGAAGCCCCAAATGCTTTCATCAGGTGGGGGGGTCACAAAAAGCCATGTTTAAAATTTGTAGTGCAAATACCAACAAACGTCTGGGGCATTAGGGTTAGGTTTCTAGCCATAACATGCCACCCTGTACAGACTGACAGGTGTCAGGGGTGTGCCTTTGGATTACTGGCTGTGATGTTCATGCCATTCCACCCCCACCCTGCAGCCAGTGACAGGCATCGCGGTGTGCCTTGGACTCTTCAGCCCCAGAGTTCACCCCGTCCTCCTATATTGCACCCATTTCAGTGTATGTCCTTATAGAATGGGGTGACTGTAAATCTGAACACCAAGGCACACCTCAACACCTGTCAGTGTCTGCAGGATAGGGTGAGGTGAAATGGCATGAGCATTATGGGCGATGACCCAAAGGCATACCACAATGCCCGTCCATCTCTGCAGGGTGGAGGTGGGTTGGCATGAAGTTCAATACTTCACTGCCATTCCTATTCTGCATTTTTCTAGCTCCTGCATTTCCTGTGCTAATATCAGCAAGCAGACATTCGGCATTGACAAATGCTTGTTTATAACTGTTACACTTATTTGTTTATTACTAAAGACATTTCCATGGAAACAGGATCTCTGCTCTATTTGCTCTGTCCGTTTGTGTACTTCTGCAGTCACAGTTCTATTTATGACATCCCAATCTGTTGATGTGGAGATAATTACTGTATGATGTCTTAAACAGGGCATTACAATGTCATGTGTAGACAAACAACCAAAGCTAATAAAGTCCAAGGGACTGTAATATTGTTTTTATGTCACTTCCCTCAGTAATAAAGAAACAGGGAAAGCATTATAAAAATATAATTCTAGCTGAATGGTACAGAGGGTAAAAGCACAAAACTGTAAAACTCTGGGTTGCAGGTTAATCCCCATGAGGGCCTCAAACAACATTATGTAAAGAAATTTAAACTACAGTAAACATGTAGCTGGGCCAGAAGTGTGGATGGCTAAGATACTGGATGTCTGACCTTCTGGCATACCAGCAACCTGGTTAAGGAATGGACTGAGGTCGCTTGAGGTCTGGAGTGGGGAAGGAGGATTTAGCATCCATTGACAGAGCTCCTCCTTTGAGGTGGGGGGCAGTGTAAACTGCTGCTTGGCTGCCACCTAGTGGAGGGTAGGTGGTGCAGCAGCTGTCACCAGACTCACAAGTTGGAGGTGAACGTTGAAAGCATGAACTGTCTTCACAGTCTACACATATGCCACTGCCGTCGGCTGTTACTCTGGAGGAGTAACAGGTGGAACAAAGCCTCTGTCTGCAGGATGATGCTGCAGCCCTGAAGGCACCACACGACTAACATCCATGACACCCACTCACACGATGAGCTAAGAAGTGAATCTAGTAAGTGCTGGTGGTGGGGTAAAGGGAATGGGGTTCAACAGCAGAAAGGGGCTAATAGGGCGGGGCAGAAGGTTAAAGTACATATGAAAACAAAAAAGGATTTCAAAAATATTTGAAAGATAAACTGAATTGCATATAACTCTCACATTTTTCAGAGTTATTCAACTGATATCAGGGGCTCTTTAAAGGGAGTATAAACAGCATGTAATTTAAATCAACTATCAGTGCTTTCCATTTTCATTTTGCATGCTATTCTTTACCAACTCTGTTTAGTACTTTCAAATAGGTACCTTTTGTCTGTAAGTGGAATGCACCACACACACACACACACACACACACACACACACACACACACACACACACACACACACACACACACACTGTGAGGCTGGAATTTATCTTCAAAGTCTGATGATGTCTGTTGGCTGGCTAATGGGCAAAAACAAACAATTTTACTAGTGGGTCTTTATCCTTTGAACTACAAGAAGTCTCTCAAAACTGTCATTGTCAGCATTCTCAGCATTGGCTTTTGAGAAGTAAGCCTCTGGCATTTCTACATCCATGGACTTATACAGTTCACACCTTCACAGCCCCCAACACTACAGTATCAATATGTTTGCTTTGTGCATGTGCACAAGCAAACATAATGAGTTACGTGACATGAGGAGAATAAAAAGTAACATAGTAATTTAAGGTCAGAATGGACTCTCGGTTCATTAGGTCCATCCAATGCTTTATAAGCAGGGATTGAAGCAGGGGGGTTGTGGAACTGATGGACCTCAACTTTATTTAATGGATATATGTAAATATTTGTATAAGAGGTTGCTTTGTTGTGGTACATAACATAAGGATGGGGTGAATAGTACTTTTTAGTATTTGACTGAATACTGAATAGTTGATGACAGTGTTCATCAAATAATGAATATGAATAGTGATTGAAGATAAAAGACTGGTAGTCATTATCATTTTCATTTTTACTTTTTCATTTTCTTTTCCTTTTCTTTTATTTAATCCAAATTAAAAAAAAAACTAAGTAAAATAATAAGAGTGAAGTAGTGACAGCCACAGTGCAAAACTGCATTTGGTATTTCATATTTTTAGCTATTTATTTGAAAATTGGTAACCAGGAAAGGCACATTGAGCCAGGGCTCATTTCCAGGTGTGACCCTAGGGGAAAGGCAATACAATAATAAAAGCATACACGGTATTAATCATTGGAATCACGGGCAAAACAAGTACATGTTAACATGGTACAAGTGCACATAAAACATAAACAGAGCTAAGCAAAGGTACAATGAGCACTTTGATGTGCACAAAAGGAAGAGGCCACAGCAAGTGGATTGAATGGCAGTGAAGATATAGAAAAGGAAAGAGCCTGATACAGGCTGAGGTAAAACCTAGAAGGAGGTCCAAAAACAGGTATAGCAAAGGCTCCAACAGAGGAGGATTAGGAAAGTTGATGACAGGAGCATGGGCGGAGTCAGGATTTTACAATGAGTGGTGCTGGAGTGGTTCCATACGTGATATGCAATTTTTGTAATGTTGTTTTAATCCTTTATATTGTCTGCTATTATCCTTTCCATTACATTTTTGACAGAAAATACAGATGTGGGGCCAGATTCTAGAATGGTTATGTGTGGCATAACAGCACTTGTGCAAAGTAGAATGGCGCAAGTGGCAACTTACGCCAGCAGTTGCGACTTGTGCTATTCTACAAAGTGGCCTGTGACATGTCACAGGCCACTTGTGCCGAACAGCTGTTACGCCGTAAGTCGCATTGCCATAAACCCCCTGCAACATGGTGCTAGGGGGTTTACGGCAGCAGTTGCGCCTCATTCCAGAAGGGCAGCAACAAAGTCCCCGAATCAGGATTCTACAAGAACCCCTAGAGGAGAACCGGCAATGTAAGTTAAACCTGCAATTAGCTGGTGTAACTTACATCCATCCTCCGAGGGTTCTGTAGAACCTGGTCCATGTGCCCTCCCCCCATGCCCAGACTCTGTTGTTGCCCCAATGGGCATCGCACCCCTACCCCATCCTCTGTTCTGTACATGCCCCCCATACCCCACATAGTACCAGCCCCACAGGTCTGCCCACACCAACTGCCCCTGATACCCAGTGCATCCAACACCCCGCAGGACTGCCTACACCCCCATGTCCCCGACTCCATCCTGCCGATACACCCCACAGGGTGGCGCAAGCAACCCCCCCATCTGTGCCCCAACCCCCGAGTCACCAGCTGCAACTGCAGCAAATACCCTGCCCTTGCAGCCTAGTGGCTCCCCACCCAGCCATGCCAGCCCACCCAGCACTCCTCTATACATTCCCAGTTGGCGACTGGCACAGCCCACCTCTCACCACCATGGCCAGCCACAAACTGAGTTCAGTATGAGCTCGTACTGAAAAGACATGCTCAGAAATTAATATCTGAGTGCATCTTTACAGTATGCGCTCATGCTGAACTCAGTCAGCAGCTGGCTGTAGTGGTGAGAGGTGGGCTGTGCTAATCACCAGCTGGAGACAGGTTGGTCTAGCCCTTAGGTACAAATACAGATTGCTGTTTGTACACACTCTTTTTAGAAATATTTAATTTACTCTGCCTCCAAGCTTAACAGAGTGAATGTACGGTTTGCTAAAGCTCTACACAACTGAGAAACAGTGGATCATGCTCCACCAAAAAAGTAACTGTAAAAGTCATGTGTAATATTATTCAACTGCCTTTTCTTTAAAGCTTGTAATTTTTATTTATTGTTTCAAAATTCTGATCCCAGGATAAACCAAACTGAGACGGACAAACCACATCATTGTCATGTGGGTCCCAGAGGCATCAGCAGAAATCATTCAGTTTCATAGAAACATATAGAAACATAGAATCTAACGGCAGATAAGGACCGCTTGGCCCACCCAGTCTGCCCATTTCCCTACCTACTGGATAAGCTGCAGATCCTAGTTAACCAGCAGCCTACTTCTTCCTACCCCAACCCCCTAGAATGGCCTTATGACTGTCCCATGCATGCTTGAATTCCACCACTGATTTTGACTCCACAACCTCCTCTGGAAGGCCGCTTCCATGCATCCACAACACTCTCTGTGAAAAAATACTCCTTAAATTACCTCTGAGCCACTTCCCATCTTCAAATTGTGCCTCTTGTTCTTGCACACCCTTTTTGAAAGATGCTACCTCTTGGACTTTGTTGATTCCCTTGAGGTACTTGAACGTTTCTATCATGTCCCCTCTCCTCTCCTTTCCTCAAGGCTATACATATTAAGCTCCTTTGTCTCTCTTCATATGTCTTCGGTGCAGACCCTGCACCATTTTAGTGCCCTCCTCTGGACAGCTTCCATCCTGTCTATGTCTTTGAGGAGATTGGGTCTCCAGAACTGCACACAGTACTCAGATGGGGTCTCACCAGCTGTCTGTACAGAGGGATAATAACCTGTTTTCTACTGGTGATGCCTCTCCCTATGCATCCCAGTATCCCCCCAGCCCTCCTTGCTGCCCTCTCACATTGCTTGCCCACCTTTAGGTCATCTGATATGACTAACCCCAGGTCCCTTTCCATTTTTGTTGTTGTTAGTATCTCACCCCCCATTGTGTACTCTTCCCCTGGGTTTTTGTTTCCCAGGTGCATTACCTTGCACTTCTTAACATTGAATCTAAGCTGCCATACATTTGACCATTCCTCTAACCTTGCCAAGTCCATTCTCATCCTTTCCACCCCACCCTGTGCATCAACTCTGTTGCAGATCTTTGTGTCATCTGCAAAGAGACATACTTTTCCTTCCAGTCCCTCTGTAATGTCACTTATAAAGACATTGAAGAGGACCGGTCCTAATACTGAACCTCTCGGTGCCCCACTAGTAACCCTCCTTTCTTCTGAGTGGACTCCATTTACTATTCTCTCTGTGTCCTATTCTCAGCCAATTCTTTACCCAGGCTGTCATCTTGGGACCCACTCCCAGGCTGGCTAACTTGTATATTAATCTTTTGTGTGGGACTGTACAAATGCCTTACTAAAGTCTAGGTAGGCCATGTCCACAGCCCTCCCTGATCTACTACTTTGGTCACCAGTCAAAGAAATCTATCAGATTCGTCTGGCATGACCTTCCTGCTGTGAATCCATGCTGCCTAGGGTCCTGTGCCCCACTGGCCTCTAGATACTGACAATTCTTTCCTTCAAGTGATTCCATCATTTTCCCTATCACTGAGGTTAAACTAACAGGTCTGTAGTTTCCTGCTTCTGCCTTGCTCCCACTTTTGTGAAGGGAATCACATCTGCCTCCTCCAGTCCTCAGGTACCACCCCATCCTCCCATGATTTGTTAAAAGGGTAGTCAGTGGTGTCACTAGTTCTACCCTTAGTTCTTTTAGAATTCTGGGATGAATCCCATCAGGCCCCATTGCTTTGTCCACCTTCAGTTTTAAGAGTTCTTTCAGAACCCTTTCTTCTGTAAATGGGCTGGTATCAACTTCTGTATCCAGAGTGTTTCTACTGTTTGTTTTATGTACCTCCCCCTCTTCATTTGTAAATACTGAGCAAAAATATTTGTTTAGTATCTCTGCCTTTTCACAGTCTCCCTCTGTCCACCCTCCCTCCCCTTTATTAAGCCTCACTATCCCTCCCTTGGTCTTCCTTCACTCCCTGATGTACCTATAAAAGGTTTTATCCCCCTTCTTAACTGAGTTGGCTATCTTTTCCTCGGTTTGGGCCTTTGCTGTTCTGACTGCCTTCCCATCCTCCTTTTGCTTTAACTGATACAGTTCTCTGTCCTGCTCCTTCTGCGATTCCTTTTACTTCCTGAATGCTTTCTTTTTCTCTTGAACCTTCACTGTCACTTCCTTTGAGAACCATAGTGGTTTCTTACTTCGTTTTGTTTTATTTGCTTCACACAAAGGCTCGTTACCTCTGTGATGGCAGTTTTTATTATTCCCCATTGTTCTTCCACCCCTCCTTCCTGCCCATTTGCTAGTGCATTCCTTAGGCACTCACCCATTTTAGAAAGTCAGCCCTCCTAAAGTCCAGTACTTTTGCCTTTGTATGGCTTGACTCTGTTGCTGTGTTTATTGTGAACCATACTGTTCAATGGTCGCTAGTTCCCAGATGGCTACCCACTTCTACATCTGTGATCCTCTCTCCATCTCCATTTGAGAGAATCAGGTCTAAGATTGCTCCATCTCGAGTGGGCCCCAATACTAGTTGTCTAAGGCATGCCCCCTATAGGACATCTAGAATAACTCCACTCTTCGAAGTGGCTGCTGCAACTGCACTCCAGTTAACATCTGGCATATTCAGATCACCCATCAGCAATATCTCCCCTTTTTCTGCCATTCTAAGTATACTTTCTATCATTTCCTTGTCCATTTCCTCCCCCTGAGAAGGGGGTCTGTATACAACCCCTGTGCGGATTGTGGTGCCATTGCCTGTCTCCAAATTTACCCACAGTGCTTCTTCTCCTCCCTGTTTACCCTTTTGTTCTGTTGCTTTTATTCCTTCCCTTATGTAAAGAGCTACTCCTCCTCCTCTTTTACCCTCCCTGTCCCTCCTGTAGATAGTGTATCCTGGTATGTTTACGTCCCAGTCATGGTTTTGTGTGTACCATGTTTCTGTGACTGCCACAATATCCAGATGTTCCTCCTCCATCAAGGTCACTAATTCAGGAAGCTTGTTACCCAGACAGTTCTACTGTTCAATACAACAGTTCAAGCTTTTAAATGACACAATGTACAATTCAAACACATTTACAATGATAACATTGATTGACAGTTATTAGATATCATTTTAATATCAACCTTGTTGCTTAGACATTCGCTCATTGTTCCTGAATTTACTAGAGGTTATATATTTACTCTTATTTTGTTCCGCTTGTTTACTGCTCATATTCCTTGACCATATGTTGTTATTGTTTTTTGCCTGTATTCAATTCTATTGCACTATCCTTACCATTTTGCTCTTTATTTATTCACTAATCTCTTCCTGACCTAGTTGCTGCTGGCAACTCGCGGGTTGGGGCTCAGGTGGGGGGGTTGATTGCACCACCCTGCGGGGCTTACCAGAAGGATGAGGTTGGGGGACAGGGGGTATGGGCAGCCCTGCGAGTGCCTCTGCCAATTCAGGGGCTGGGGGTGTGCCCAGCCCTGTGGAGCTCTGTGGATATTATTTGGGGGTCTGGGGTGTGACCAACCCTGTGAGGCTCTGTGGGTATGATTTGGGGGGTCTGGGAGTGTGGGCAGCCCTGCGGGATGGCTTTGTGGCTTGCTGAGCAGGGGCTGTCCTTGTGACCTGCATTTTGTGACTTGCGACATGCTCACTAGGTGCACCTACAGTTCGGCGTACCTGGCCACATGTTGCAAGTCTCAGGACTTAGCTGCGGAGACCCTGCCCCTTCTAGAATAGGGTGCAGGGTCAATGTCACAGTTGCAGGTGGTGCAAGTTGCATTCAGTGGCAACTTGCGTTAACCTTCTAGAATCTGGCCCCGATCTATAGTTTGAATATAAACTTTTGTACAAACAAAAAAAAATTCAGACTTCTTTAACAAAGTGAAATGCAGCAATAGCAAGCAAGTTAGAATGGGGTGTGTGGCTGCACACTTCGCTACCCCCTAGATCTGTCACTGGACAGGAGCAGGCTGAGGCAGGAAGGAGGCTTAGCACCAGTCGGTGACTAAGGGAGATGGGGGAGGAATAAAGATAGTGAGAAGGGGCAGGTTCCAAAAGAAGAAAAAGTGATTTGAGAAGACTGACTGCTCAGCATAGGAGTAAGGTGGGGGGAAAAATGGGGGGAGAAGTGGCAAAGATTCCTAGAACAGAGAGAGTATAGGGCAGAGGGTATGGGAGAGGGGAATGAAGACAGGTAAGAGGCAAGAACCCAAACCAGAATTTGAAGATGAGGGGAGGCACAGTGGGACTGGTGACATGAAGCTAGTGAGAAGAAGGATAGGGAAGAGTAAAGGGGCAATGGTGACTACAAGGTGGGCAGATTCTGATGTCCTTTGTGTGTCGGTCCTTTGTGCAAGGCAGCTGCTTGATGGCCAAGTCCTCAAGAAAACCCCTGCCCCCTTTCTGGTTCCCAGGCATTGCCCTAGATGGGCTGCCGATCGAGGATAGCAAGATTGCTCTCTGGCTAAAAACTAACTATAGGGAAGTCTAAATGTAGACACCTGCTTCACCTCTACCTATGCTGCACACCCCGATTAACACCTATCTTCCTGACCTGGCTAACTGCAAAGATGATTGTAAGTTCCCTTTTCCCAACACAGGCTAGCCCCATAACTCTTGTGTTTTTGTTTTTACCCTAATTGAAGGCCCCAATTTATATTGCAGACCCTACACTTCTAATAAAGTATCTTTCTATTTACCCCTAGTCAGAAATGCCATAGCTGAAAAGCTCTAGCTGCCTTTGTCAGCTGCCTCCTTGCTCTAATAGCAATATTGCTCTCTGCAGCTAACCTCCAAATATGCAGACTACCTGAAGTCAACAAAGGTTCTGATCTGGTGAAATTTGCAGGATCCTGGTTGGTGGAGATTCTCTGTCTGGAGCTGGCCCCAATGGTAACCTGTGTTTTCAGAGTCACTTCACACAAGTGGCTTGAGGATGGCAATTTGCTGAGAACTATTCTAATAGCCTTAACAGGTCAACATGAGAGAGATAGAATCATGGAGGCAGGAACAAAAATGGGACCAACAACATTGGATGATGGGGCAAAAATATTGTTATTTCCTGACCTCAGTTTCATCAAGAAAGAATGGCACAGAGTATTCAACAGGATCCAGTCATCCCTTAGGTGCTTTGGTATCTCTCACATCCTACAATATTTCCTCAAAACTGAAAATGGTGTAGAGAAGCCATATCTATACAATGACCTGAGGGATATAAGGGCCCTGGTACAGAGAAGCAAGAATGACATTGGGCCCAGGAGGCACAAGAACCAGGTGACAACTCAAACTGATTACACTACCACAAGGATCTTGTAAATACCTGGCAGGGGAATGAGGGGTATAGTCAGTGGGGGACTGTGGGGCATGGTGTCCTAGTGTAATAATATCACTACAACTCTACAATTCAGCTTTGGGCATAAACTGTTTTGTTTGCTAAAACCTCCCACTAATGTGAACTAGAGACAGAAAATGGTGCCTGCCTTGTAACACCAGCTTGGCGACTGTTTCAACACCCTCTTCTCCCATAGAAATGATTTTCACAAATTTGCCATCTGTGTTGGTCTAAACATTGAACTTGCTAACAGTGTTCCTATTTTCTTAGCTGATTCCACTTGTAATTGTGTAGTCAGGGAAATTATATAGTTCAGAAAACAAATGCAGGTCCTTGTAGTTTTATTAATTTTTCTCCTTTTTTTTCAGGAGTATGCTATACCTTATTACGGTTTCTAGGCTAGGTATTAGCCAAATGCCAGATTCATACTCAGCAGTATGGACAAAGTTTGTTTTATAAAGAAACATGACTATGTCCATGAGGGAGGAATCCTTTGTTTTAGCACCATAGAACAATTTATTGGATCTATTTATAGATAAGACCATATAGGTCATAAGATCTTGTTTTATCCCATGTTGATAAATCTGTTTCTTTCACAGATAGACTGCTTTTATGGCAACATGTTGGAATCTGATTAAATATTACTGGAGTACATTTCTACTAGTTAGGAATACTGGTGCAAGAACCCCGATATGAGGTCTAAAACTTGATGAAATTACAATGATTCCTAATATGATTTTGTGACTGTGCTAAATGTACTAGAGACATATGTAATAGTTTTATTATGCATTAAGTGTATACGTTTATTCTTATAAAAAAGTTTAACTATCCAAGGAGGACATGGGACCAAATACTAATATGATCAATCTATGTGCCATAATAGCTTTTCTATTATAATTTTGCATTTTTACAAATCTATATCTCTGCAATAATCATACCATCATCATTCTGAGCAAGTAGGAGTAGATTTATTATAAGTACACAGCACCTATTAGAATTAAAATGACAAGTTAATATTCTGCTTAACACTAAAAAAAAAATTCACATTGGAGCAAGCAGAAAAAAGGGAAGAGCAGAGGAGAAAAGGGAAAAAAGGAAGAAAACTGCAAAAGAAGGAAAAGAGAGAAGAGATGGGAATGAAAGAGGGAAGGGAAAACAAGAAGTAGAAGGAGGAGACCTCTCGGGCTTGTTACCAAAACGGGGTCACAGGCATCGTGATCCATAGTTCTACCACTGGACCGTTGGGCCAGCTACTATTGTTTTATTTCAACCAGGATATCATCTATGATATAATCCTATACACTATGCAAAACAAGAGTAAATCAAGCACCCGCCGTACCACGTTACTTAATACATTTGATAAATATCCGTAGAAAACAAGTAAAACCATTATCTACCTTGGATACATAAAGGAATTGTCACAACATGATAATCATGGCTATTACTGCAAGTAATTTAAATGGTATATTTGTTTCTTTATTTACCAGCTTTCAAATAGATTTGGTTCCCCTGCTTAGTTCTCTGAATTGTGTGGTTTCCAGGCAGTTGTGCATGTTCATTAGCCACAAACAATGCTGCCTATGAGTTGTGGGCTAATCAAGAATGGAGTTTCCATTGACAAAGATCAGTGACAAAGCAAGGATGCCCATGGGCAACCATATTTGTACTTAAAAATATGGGGCTGGGGCACAGTACACACCAGACATTAAAATCCTCTGCTGGTGGCATCATAATCTGTTATTTTGGAAACACTTAGGGTGTCATAAGCAAAGGCTTATAATGCCATGTCAATATAGACAAGCACTATATTTCAAAAGAAGATAGCACATTCAAGCACTTACAGCCTGGTCCACAGAAGTGAGATGATACGCTCAAAATGAGTGAATCCCTGGTACAGAGCTGCACACTCCTGGACAATGTGGGGATGGCTGCAACACACAGTCCCATGCTTCTATGTGATATGGGTGAAACAAGATGAGCGAGGACCATATCGGTGGAAAAAAATGCAGAAAACAATGACAGCCCACACCAACTTTCATGACCGTCACAATCACAGCTCCTCATCTCTGATACTATTAGGTATGCGGGGGGGGTGGCTTTACCCCCATGCTCCCTGCATCCCCCATACCTATTTATAACTAACCACAAGACTGAACAATACCTGAGCAGGATCATGGTCCTTACGCTCACTGTTTTTCCACTATAGCCCTTTTTGCAGGTGATTCAAATTGAGTCGCTCAATTTGAGTCACCCGTATCATGGGCAACCCGGCCCCATCATCTGCCCCTGTTGGTGAAGGGGCTGTGGGTGGCACTGGGGGCATTCTGACTGGGATCCCTGGACATCCAGTCTGATCCCAGGGTCTGCTGTGCAGTAGATCCTGTCGACCTTGTGGTATGGGCGTCCACAGGATATGTCAGCCCACGTAGGTCCTCCATAGGCTGCCATATCCCATACCAGTGATGTTCCTTTTTTGACATTTCCCTGGACAGTAACAATGGTTCTTGGGTTGGTGGCTGGTACAGAGAGGGATGTTTGGGCCCCGGCTGTAGTGGGACAGTGGGGAATGGCGGAGTGCACAGGTGCTATGGCAGCTCCAAGATCATGCAGTGTATGCTGGTCATGCTGCCCAGTTCGCCGCTGAGCTATTCAAGCAACTGAAGAGCTACCACAGAAAGAGCACATTACCATGACCGCAGATTCTGAAGGTGCTTCAGAGCTGAACATTCTGCATGTCAGGTGCACTCCACAGCTTTCTATGATCATCTACAGGTGCAGAACGGTTACACACCCTTCATGGAGCAGGCTAATAATTCAGAAGCCATCACTCCCCTCCATGTGCTGCCCAGAAAGCTCCTGCATATTCTGACTGTTTCTTCTTTCATTATTTTCCTAGTTCTTTTCCTGTTTTTCAGGTCACTAAATTTGCCAAGTCCTTCTCTAGCCTATTACATTTATATGGATCTACAAAAAGACATCCCTTGTGCTACCAGTTGGAAAACAATTTAATAGGAGGGGACCATTTCTCTGCATTTAGATCATTTAAACACATTCCTAGGTAATAAGTTCTACTCAGGCTGACTCATCCATTCTAAGCAAATTTGATAGTACTTAAATTAACCAGTCAGTCCATCAAGCTGATTCTTTATTGCAAAGGCTTATTCCATGGCATCACCATCATACAGTAAACATGAAAAAATGTGTACAAGAAAATGCAGTGCTATTGCATAACTCATTAAAAGGATGGTAATTGAAATAAAATGAGTATGTCTTGCAATTATAAAATGTTATTATCTGTTCTACTGAAAACACATTAGATTGTAAGTCCAAAACACTAATTAGTGGATTGAGACTACAAGACAGAAAGTGATAACATGAGGAAAGCTTCTTATATAACAATTGTTGTTCATTTCTGCCCGGGCTTACACAGAGAAAGGATTTTCAGTCTGAAGGATATCAAGTCTAGATTGTTACAGCTATACAGTAAATAAAAATCTATATGAAACCAGCACCAAAAGTCAAGTAGTATATTGGGGGTGCTGCTGGTTGATGAGGTGCATAAAATCAAAAGAAAAGTTTGTAAAGTTGTAGTGATAACAGAGAAAGCACAATATTTTAAAAGGATCATTAAAAAAATATAGGATAGAGTAAAAGAAGATGAATGCTTAGAGAGATGCTGTGATAACAAATGGAAAGTACAATATTTCAAGTCAGTAGGAGCATATGAGAACGTTTACGACAGAGTAAGACTTGGAAGGGGTGGCCATGATATTGATGCTAAGTACATGCCTGCTTCAGCTAAATCTGTACATTAACATATTGATGCTAATCAAATTTATGTTGCAGCTAAATCTGTACATTACCATCCCCTATTTTAAGTAAGGTACAAGCTAGAACAACAGAATACGATGAAACTGTTTAAATAAGCATGCATTATGTGTGCAGCACTTGGTGGGGGGCTGTGGCAGTTTGATTTAAGTGTATGGCCAGCAGCCAGCAGCCCCCCCCCCCATTAAAGCAGCAGTGCAATGACACTGGAAAAAAATGACACTACCTGTCATTTACTATAAAAGAGTCCAGGCATCTTACAGTTTTATTTGGTGGCTACATTTTCCAGTTGCACCTAAATTTCAGTGTTTTATAACTGTTTTAATTCATGTTTTTTCTCAAGTAAAAAAGATGTCCCCACATTTGGCATATAAATAACATTGCAGACCTGGCAAGTGTTAGGATTGAGAATTAAAAAATACTCATTGTGCACAGCATAGGTGGCAACTAGAAAAGTAGATCTGACAGATATGCAGGTTTTTTTTTCTTTAAGTGTGGCTGAATCTAGCTTTTTGGGCAAATATTTTTTTTGTTGCACTGCTGCTTTAAGTGTAAATACTATCTAACTTATTTAAAATTTAGGAGTGATCCATGGCAGAACGTGTTACTGTACAATGTGCTTAAAAGGGTTAGACAAGCATCCAGAATAGAGGAAGTCTAAGGAACAGGGTTCCTGTTGTGATGTTGATGTTCATAAACATGGAAGTGAAATATAGAAAGTATCCTAAGCATAAACTGAAATATGGCCAAGAAGTGTTTTCCCTGAGATTTCTTTAAAGGAGCGGTGTATCATAGAATGAGAACATGCTGACCTCCTCTTCCCTTTGCCATAAATAACTTCTGGTGTCTTTCAGTTTCATGTACTTATACAGTAACAAGTGCACTTTAATAGGAGATTATTGAACAGTGCCCTGTCTGCTTAGACTCTTAGATGATCAGAGCAGAAAATGTATTATCTGTACTTTTCATTGAAATTATTGGATACAATGCTACTAAATAATTTATTTATTTGTTTGTTTGTTTGTTTATTTGTTTGTTTACTGGGTGGGTGCACTGATCCAATGGACCATTTTCAGGCATGACCCGGGAAATGAAGATGGTACACAGGTAAATACAGACATTGCAATTACATTAACAGAGATGGTGCAGGAAATAGAACAAAACTGAATACAATGAGTACACTGAATATAGCCGAGTACAATTAAAGTGCAAGAATACAATTGAAACACAAATACAGTACCAACTAAAGTGTAAGTGCAATATACAGGCAGGCAGTCTTATGACTGTTCAACAAGCAGGACGGTACTGTTAGTCATAGGTATGGGAAAAAAGGACTCTCCTCCGAATGGTCAATAGGCAGAGCTGTTACATTTGGATTCAGTCAACAGCCATGCTTTAAAGTGTGATTTGAATGTAAGGTGTGAGTCTAGCGAGCAGAGGGAGGGAGGCAGGTAGTTTGTTCCATAGAGTGGGAGCAGTGAAGGACAAGGCATTGCTGCCCAGACAAATGGAGACCCTGGGAACTTCCAAAGGTGGGACTGTGGCTTGCCGGAAACAGCAGAAAGTGGTTTTGGGCTTGAGCAGGGAGGAGTAAGGGTACAGATTACCATTTCTGATGGTTTTGTCAACAATGTATCCAAAGGCGTAGTCATGTCTGGCTTGAAGAGGGAGCCAGCCCAAGGATTGGTGCAAGGAGCAATGGTGAGTGGAGTAGCGTGCCTGAGTGCAAACCTACAGATGCTATTGTATGTAGTATTGGCCTTTTGAGCAGAAGAAAGGCAATATATATATATATATATATATATATATATATATATATATATAGAGGCAAAAACTCTGTTTAATGCATTAGTTAGGGTTGTTCCACAGCAACAAAAGTGAGGAAATTCGCTGTTAGGGTTGAAACCCCCTTGGACCCCTGCCCACCCTCCCAACCGGCATTGGGGTGTGCATTGGGGTCATCAGCTTAACTCTCACCCCATCACATGTGTAAGCAGCAGAAGTATGGGAGAATGGGGTGAGAGTTGGGACGATGACCCCAATGCACCCAATGCGGTTGGGGATGGGCAGGGGTCAAGGGGCTTTCAACCCAACAGCGAATTTCCTCACTTTGTCGCTGTGGAACAACCCTAACTAATGCATTAAATGGAGTTTTTGCCCTAATTTCCTTTCTTTTTGAGAATGATAACGAGAAATAGTGAATGTAATGCAGCGGTAGGAGGGCCCTGCGCTCCCGCCACATAATGCGGCGGTGGGCCCGGGCCCCGGGCTCCAACCACGTGATGTCTTGAGGCATAGTAACAGGAACAGCAATGCAAACAGAAGCGCTAACAGTGGCACACACGGTAACACAAGCGCAAATGAGAACAGAAAGGGTAATGCACACAGTGGCGTAGACGGGAACGGTCTGCCACGTGATGTGTTGTCACATAGTAACATGGTGCCTGCAAACGGAAGTTTCAATGGGCATGGTGACGCAAACTAAAACAGAAAGAGAAACAATACTGTAGACACAAATGGCAAAAAATAACAGAAACGCAACTGAAAATGAAAACGCCAAGGATAACGCACATGGTGGCGCAGACGTCAACAGTAAGTGAAACGGGTAAGGAACCGCAAGCAGAAAGGGCAACAGTAACAGTAATGTAAGCTCACAGGCTGGTTTTCCCCAAAAGCTGCATAGAGAAAGACAGTGAGTAGAAAGAATATATGCATAATAATGGATATCAGAGCAGAAAATGAGGACTTGGAACACTAAATAGGTTATATCTCAGGAACCGTACGACATAGAAAAAAAATTTAAAACTCATATTATTTACAACTGTCCTAGCTAATTTTGTACTTAGCCCCCACTAGGGGCTTTTTCACTAGGGGCTAAAGCATTTTTCAAGCAGAAAGTCCATATCTCTGACCGCTTCGTTAGATACGGCCCTGAAAAGCGCTGCGAACGCCTGTAATGTTATCCTATGGAAAGAGAAGTTTGAGTGCCATAACTTTGTCTCCTGTAGTATTTTTCACCAAACCACCGAAAGGCACATCTGCGGGCTGTTGGCTGTCTTCCCTCCAAATTTCAGGAAAAAAGACCAAACCGTTATTTTGCAGCAGGGAGCCAAAGGATTCCTGTAATGCGTCGGGCGCCGTAATGTTATCCTATGGGAAAAAATGTCAACTTTGGAGTGCCATAACTTTTCCGCCGTGTAATATTTTTTCAATACAACACTGAAAGGCACATCTGTGAGATGTTGGCTGCGTTCCCTCCAAATTTCAGCCTAAAACTCCCAACTGTTCTTTTGCAGCACAGTGCCAAAGAATCGCTGTCACTTTCCCTCAGGTAGAAAACTACTGTCGCAATTGGCGAAAGCTTTGGCAAAAAAGTTTGACACTTTCATGAGCACGACAGTAATTTGCAAAAGTACTTTATCCAGAAATTTGAAAAACATATTTCTGGGGTGTTTTACCACAAAATAAAGACATGGCAAGCATCCTCAGGGTCCGACTAGGTGAATGCAAAAAGAATTAGGTTGCTAGAGGGTCCCAAATTTAAATGCCAACCATTTTTCTGATCACCAACTGAAAACAAAATGGCTGATTTGCGAAAGTAACTGGCCCATTTGCGAAAGTAAAAATGCATTTGCGACACTGTCGAACTTTTTGTTAACTTTTCCCATTGACTTATAATGGGAAATTGTTTTATGAATAACTTTTGAACCATTTAATATTTTTTCACCAAATCTTCAAAAGGCACATCGGGGACCCTGGCTGCATGTTCCCTGAAGATTTTGGGCTAGTCAGCAAACCGTGCGACCTGTATGTGACCGTAGAATTCCAGAAAAAGCGTAAATGTGTAAATCACGCTTAATAACTCACAGCTGTGTATCCGACTAGTACAAAACTTGGCAGATGCCAAGGCCTATGGCTCTTGATCATGTATTCCAAATTTCAGCCAAATCCATCAAACGGTTGCAAAGTTATTAAGGTGCAAAGTTTTGGGGTTTAACATGGAAATGGCTCCTCAACCCTAACAATGGTAGCACTACCGTGCTACCATAATATATATATATATATATATATATATGTGCAGTAGTCTAATAAGGGAAGTAGGTTGCCTTGGGATATGGCTAGGCAAGCTCAGGGGTCAGATAGTGCTTGAATCAGAAGCCTGCCCCCAGTTTCTGGTTGATGCTCTGCACAGTGGTATTGATATACACAGCAAATGTTAAGGAGGGATCAAGGGTGACACCCAGGTGCTTAAAACAAGGTACATTTTGCAGAGAGGAGCCATTTGATGATAGGACAGTTGGGGTGGAATTAGTTTTGGAGAGCTTTAATAAATTGGGTTTAGACCCCAGGAACATGGCCGTGGTTTTTTGTGTCCGTTTACTAGCAGCCTATTGGTCAAGAACCATTTGTGGGCAGCACTGTAGTTTAGATTGAGGGTATTGGATAAACTAGTCAAAGATTTGTTGCTGTGAAATAATACAAAGTCATCTGTGTATAGGAAGGCCTCACATGAGAGATTGTCTGTAGGTAAGGAATTTATGAAAATGAAAATTGGTAGGGGACCCAGGACAGAGCCCTGGAGAACCCCAGTAGACAGTGCCATGGCCATGGAAGTGGTAGTCCTGATGCATTTCTAACTGTTTGGGATGGCCCCGAGTGGTAACTCTGAAACCACATGGACATACCTACTGAACAATCAAGGTTCAACAATTTGGTGTGGAGCCGCCTAGGTGCAAACTGTGTGATCCTGAGCAAGTCACTTAACTTTCTTGTGCTCCCAGGTCGCATCTGGAAACAACCTTCAGCTTAGTGTGCTACTCCTGTTTAAACAATGTTCCCTTTCCTATATTGTGATCAACCAGGTCGAAGGCCTTGGTCAGATCTATGAAGATGGCACCTGTGATGTTACCAGTGTCCATGTTCCTGAAGACATGGTTAGTTAAATGGGCCAGAGCAGATGAGGTACCCGGATGTTTCCTGAAACCATGTTGCTGTGGGCAGAGCAGAATATATTTGTTCAAGTGTTCAGAGAGTTTGTAATGAACAACCTTTTCAAGTAGTTTGCTTAAATGTGGAAGAATAGAGATGGGCCTGTAGTTATCAGGGGACAGGGGTCTCCTGATTTGAAGATGGTGACAACTTTGGCATTTTTCCATATGGTGGGCATGGTAGATGTGGTCAAGGCGAGGTTAAAGATAGCAGTCAGAGGTATGGAGATGAAGGAGGTGATGAGTTTGAGGAAGCAGGGGTATAGTCCATCACTACCTGGACTGTCCCTATTAGGGAGGCTCATCAGAAGTTCAAAGGTTTCATAAGTGGAGATCGCTCTGAAATGGAAGGCAGGGTTGGGAGTTCTATCTAGAGGAGAGCATTCGGTCTGGTGTCCTGGGCAGGGTGGGATATAGATTGACAGTTTATTTGGGAGAGCTGAGAGGTTAGTGAATTTAGTATTGAGGGCATAGGTGACAGCAGAGTGGTCTGTTAGGAGGCCTGTGGGGGAGTTGAGGTGAATGACGGGCTGGTGGGTGCATGGGTTATCATGGAGCCTATGGCGGACCAGAACCGTTGGGGGTTTCTTAAGTTGTCCCTCTGTAGTTTTAGAAAGTAGTTTGCTTTCAGGGATTTGGTTCTTTGCTTACATTGATTATGCAGTTTTCTGTAGTCATTCCAAAGAATAGGGGAAGGGGAGATTTTGTAAGCAGCCCATCTTTTGTCTCTCTCTCTTTCATTAGTGAGAGTAGCTGTTTTGTAAGCCAGTGGGTGCTTCTGCCTCTCACTCAGCAGGTGGTTAGGGGGAAATGCCTGTCCTGAATGTGGTGGAGGGCATTCATGAAATACCCAACTGCTGAGGCAAGATCCGTAACGGAGTGGAGGGTATGCCAGTTTATAGCCCTGATATCCTTGAGCAGGTGGGTAGTGCTGGGGCAGTTGAAGTTCCTGAAGAACAAGTATATTGGAGGGGTGCTTCATTTTGGTAGATCAAATTATATAGGTGGGAGAGTGCTCGCTTATGGGGTCTGAAGGGATTCTGGATTGAAGTATCTTGTCCTTTCTGTTTATAGCCACCCAGTCCAGTAGGGAGTGATTTTGAGTACGTGTATTACTTCTTGTGAGGATAGTCATGGACAGCGAGAGGTTGTACTGTGTGAGTAAATTATTGTAATCCATATCCTTGGGACTTAACCAGTTTAGACTGAAGTCACCAAGTAAGATAATTTCCCTGAGGGGACAGAGTTGCCTGAGGCCAGCTAAGAAGTTTGTTAGACTTGGGATGCCCCCTTTAGGAGGGTTGTAGCAGCACCCAATGTATATCTTTTTATCAGAACCTAATGTCATTTCTGTTATGAGCCACTCACTGGGGGAAGTAGAGTCAGAACAGAGTCCTGAGGTAGCTATAAGGGGTTCTCGGAAGTACAATAGTACCCCACCACCCTTCTTTTTACCGGGTCTGTCATGGCATAGCATGGAGTAATCAGGCAGGTGGTATGTGGTGTTGGGGATGGCCGGCTTGAGCCAAGTTTTGGTGACACCAAGGACACTAGGCTTATAGAGAGACACCCAAGCTTCAAGTTCACTGAATTTAGTAGAGAAGCTGCATGTGTTGTGGTGAGCAACCTTTAGTCCAACTGAGCTGACCCATGCTTGGTTAGAGTTGGTGATGGGGATGAGTAAGGGGCCAGGGTTTCTCTCCACATCCCCTGCCAGTAGCAGCAGTGAGATTAGAGGGTGATATGAGTGGCATAGTGTGGCAGGCGATCAAGTTAGTGAGTAGAGGAAATGCCCGAGTAGGAGGCACTCTCTGTTTGTGAGGAGAGCATGGAGAATGGGGCCAAGGGGGGGGGGGGTGAGCTACCAATGATCCACTCTGGATAGAGGGGCATTGGGCTTTTGGAGATAAGAGAAACTGGGCAATTTCACTTGATTAATGGCTAGTACTGTTGCGCAGGAGTCTGTTCCCACTAAAAGACCAGAGAGTAGTGCTGCCAGTAGAGGGAGAATGATGGGCTTCATCTGAGGGTACTATAACATTTCCCACCAGTTTGCAGGCTGTATAACCAAATGGTTAGTGCAGCAGGAGATTTAGGTGCTGTCTAGGTTCAAATCCCACAGCCTCCACCAGGTGTGACAGAGATCCATGTCTGGAGAAGGCCACTGAGATAAAAGGGGGATGATCTATAACCAGTGGGTGAGTTGAACTGTTATAGAATATAATGGTTTCAGGCTACTGTAGTGGGGATGGTGGGAGTGACCATTTAGGGTACAATGCTTATAAAGTGGTGGGGGGGGGGACTGGAGGGAAACCTACTGTGCTACTGCAGAGAGGGGGTGGAAGAGTCCAACTAAGTGATTGGGATGGGAAGTGGTGGGGTGGGATGGGGGACTAGAGGGAAACCTACTGTGGTATTGTAGAGAAGGGGTGGAAGAGTCCAACTAAGTGATTGGGATGGGGAGATGGAAGTGGGCTGATTGGTTCTGGAGGAATAAAACTAGGACCACCACTGGTTGGGGAGGGTTGAGTGGGAAGAGACTTAGCATGCCGTGAGTAGCACAGTGCCGTTTACCAAGAGCAGTGAGCTGATGAGTCCTGTATCTGGTAGGCAGAGGGGAGTCCTGAAACAGGGAGGAAGGGAGGGTTTGGAGTTCCTGTCCTGCCCTCAAAGACCAGAGGAGGTGCGAGCAGCATTGGTATGGAGCTCTGATGGGCTGGGGAGGGAAGGTTAGGCATGTAATGGTATGCAGGAGAGCAGGTAGTAACCTGAGTGGGGGGGGGATTAGCAAGGCAGCAGGCAGCTGATGAGATGGTGTTCTCAAGGAACAGAGTTTGGGGAACTTGCAACTGCTAAAAACAATTCTGTGCTGGAGTGAGGAACTTTACAGGCTCCAAACACACATATTCAGAGAATCAAACAAGAATCAGAGTAAATAATGCCATAGTCACTCTGATTCTCGCATACTCAGAGCAGAGCAGAAATATTCTTTGGCTTTTCTGATGAAGGTTATTTACTATGTTATCAACTCAAGTTTAATTATTCTGCCCCAACAATTTCAAGGAGAAGTATGACTTTTCCCACCTTGTTTATTGTTCAGTGTCCTGCAGCCCTCTCATATGGCTGGTATCAGTTTCCATATGGTACACACAACATGGCACCAATTCAAATATCCAAGCAGGCATGTGAAATCACTCTGCCCCCCTTCCCAAAGCTGGTTAAGAAATGCCACTGTTGGTAAAGCAGGGTTAAAAAAATGAAGAATGAACATATTTGCTCAGTACAGGAAACATTACAAAAAAGTTAATTTAACAGGTGTGCAAAAACATTTTTTCTTAACTTCAGTTTCTTTGCATAAACACCCCCAAAGGTTTTATTGTAATACTGAAGTATTGGAAACCTTATCAGGTCTTTTCCTATCTGCATAGCCCCAAAGACTACAATGCAATCCAATAATTTACAGTTTTTACTATAATTCTGACAGGAGAAGTGACCAAATGCATTTATTCTTTGTCTGTTAATTTAAAAATATTTTTATTTATTTATTTATTTGAAAGCTTGTGACCGGGAGAGGCACACTGAGCCACAGCTTGTTTACAGGTATGGAAAGGAAAGGGGACTATGTGTACAGATGCAAACTGACTTATAGAAAAAATGAAGCTGTCGGAGGTATTTTAGTGAATATTCTTCGGTTAAAAGTTCTATTATGGATGGGCAGAAAGATGGCTGCCTGGTCACATGTAGAGGCAACTTATGGGGCTGTTCATCTACTGTGAAGGTGCCAACTGTCTTGTATGCAGTTTAATAAGATTTGATGGCAGGCAGGAGGCAATTAAGTCATAAAGCCATTGTGAGGATCTTTGCCTATGATTCGTTCCCATAGCAGACAATAGTGCAGGTGGATGTAATAAAATCTCAAAGATACTGAGGAAGTACAAAGGAGATGATGCCCCCCCCCCACACACACACTCATATGGGTGGGGATTCTGTGGAGAACTGTTGCTCAAAGGCTGCGGTCACTCCCCACAGCCTGATAGGGTATAAATGAGGGAGCTGCACTGGATATTCTCTCTCTCTCGGACATCCAACATCTAAAAAAGGGGAGCCCTGCCAGTGGAAGCTAGCTGAATGGTGAGGGGAGCACAGCCTAGGGGAAGTGTCTTCTGTAGTTAGTGACAGGAAAAAGAGACTTTAGGTGAAGCTAAAGTTTAGATTTTTCTAACCATCAACTGTATAACTTGCTGTTTTTGTTTTGTAGTAACATGTAAACCTTTTGTCTAAATGTAAATATATCCTGTTTGTAAATAACTGTAGTATCTTCTAGTAAATAATCTATTTTGATAGAACCAGTGACTGTTTCATTATTAACAAGCATTTGTCAATGCTGAATTTTTGCTTGCTGGTATTAGCATTGGAAAAGCAGGAGTTAGACAGATGCAGAATAGGAATGGCAGTGAAGTATTGAACTTCACGCCAACCCCACCTCCATCCTGTAGAGACAGACAGGCATTGGGGTAAGTGTTTGGGTCATTGCCCACGACATTCATGCCATGTCACCTCAACCCTATTCTGCAGACACTGACATGTGCTGAGGTGTACCTTGGGGTGTTTGGGTTTACAGACACCCCATTCCATAAGGACATATACTAAAATGGGTGCAGTATAGGAGAATGGGGTGAACTCTGAGGCCAAAGAGTCCAAGGTACACCTCGATGCCTGTCACTGGCTGGGGGAGTGGGGGTGGGATGGCATGAGCAACACAGTCGGCAGTCCAAAGGCACACCCCGATGCCTGTCAGTCTGTACAGGGTGGGACGTTATGGTGAGAAACCCTAATGCCCCTGGCATTTGTTGGTATTTGCACTACAAATTTTCAACATGGCCTTTTCGTGACCCCACCTCATGAAAGCATTTGGGACCTCTTCTCATAAAGGGTGGCAGTGTGTTTTTGTCTATGTGTCCCGAACTTTGAGTTCCAACAGTGACCGTGCCATCCTGAGTCACATGTACGAAAACACAGATCGGGCAGGATGTGAAAAATGGCAGCAGTACCATCCATAGGGAGGTGTGAAGAGATGGCAAAGTTGAAAATCTGTAGTGGGAATATTAAAAATGCCCGCACTTACTAGCATACGTGGAAACTGTGCAACGCATGCACGTAACACAGTCATTTTACGGATTTTCATCACCAAATTTTCAGCATAGGCATTTTAGGACCTCTGCTCATGAACAGTGTCACTGTGATTTTCTTAATGTGTCCCAAACATGGACTTCCCACAGCAACCGCGCTATTCCGCGCCAGAAGTGCAAAAACACATTTCAGCCAGGATGTGAACAATGACAGCTATACTGTTCATAAGGAGGTGTGGAAAAATGCCAATGTTGAAAATCTGGAGTGAAAATATTACAAATTTGTGAAGTTACGAGTGTGCATTCAAACTGCGCAACGCACGCTCGTAACACAGTCATTTTATGGACTTTTGTCCCAAAATTTTCAACATAGGCATTTTAGGACCTCTGCTCATGAACAGTGTTATGCTCCTAAAACAGTCATTTTTTGGACTTTTTCCACCAAATTTGCAACATAGACTTTTTGTGAGCCCACTTCATGAACACTGGCACTGTCATTTCATTAATCGGTCCTGAAAGGTGATTCCATGCAGTGACCATGAAATCACCTTTTGGGACTGATTAATGCCATGACACTGGTTGAATTCATGAGGAGGGGTCCCAATAACCCCATGTTGAACATTTGGTGCCAAAATTCCCAAAAATGCCTGAGATATGCACCAAAGTTGAAAAAACCCTATTTATGCCATTATACAGCTTACTGACATTTCTTCAGTTCGCGGTCAGCTTTGAAGACTGCAGACATGTGTCCTGGTCCACCGAAGATTGTCACGCTGGGCTCCAGAGGTAAGTATGGGTGGGGGGTGTGAGGAGGCAGGGTGCAGAGGGTGGGCGTGGGTTGGGGAGGGCCACCGGACTCAATGAGGGACAGTTTCTGTTTTACAGGTCTTTAAAAAGCAAAGAAAAAAAACATTGGGGATGGTTTTGTTTTAAGAGGACATTTGGCATGCTGGGTGGGCTCCCAACATGCCACCTGAGTTTTGTTGGGGGCTGTAGCCGACGGGATTTGCACCACCTCGGCACATAGGGGCAAGAGCCGAGGATTGGGCACCCCTCGCACAAAAAACAAATTTTTTGGGGGACATTATCCTGATAGGAGGGCCCACATAAGAAAATTAAACTGGGAAGGAGGGACTGAAGCCGATGGGGATTGAGCATCCCGTTGGCAAACAAAGACTGCTTTGGGGGGGCGCATGATGCTGAGGGGGATTGGGTACCCCCTTGGCACTGAGGCTGTGTAATACTGTTTGTAAACATGGTGGCAGCTTGCCGCCACATTCACAAACAATATTACACTATGCAAGGTACCACCCAGCAATGACAGGTATCTCCCTCATTGCAGAGGAATGGCTGACACTGCAATGATGAGGCAGCCCCTGATTGCTGCAGCGAAAACGCTTTAACTTGGTGGCACTTTTGGAAACCAGTGTCATCAACACACTGTGCCTCTACTAGTCCACCAGTGCCAAACCCCCAAATGCAGTGCCTCCGTTAGCTGCCACAGTGCCGCACCTCCACAACCCGCTTCTCTCCTAAGCCGAACATAATGTTTCTTGCACATGTGCCAAAAGCAAACATAAAAAGGTAATTTTTATTATTTCTGCTGGACTCTGCTTGCAGTCCATCTCCGAAGAGGCACCCTACCAATAGTTATTGTGCTGACCTTCCTAACCTTGAGCAGAAGACAAAAGGTGGTTTCCTGATTCCTGGTAAAGATCAGGTGTTGGCAGAGAAATAGAAGTGGAGCTATTTATCATATAAACCAGCCACACTCCAGGAAACACTCCTAAGACCACCTCGCAAATGAACTGTCTCAATGGTGTTATCCTGATAAAACAAATAACATTGAATTGAATTGAAGAAAGTTGTGAAACTTTCCATCTCTTTTTATTTTTCAAAGCAGTCCCTCATAGCGTCCAACGTTTCACTCACAGGGCTTCCTCGGGGGAGAGGCTCTATTATGCTGTCACTGTCAGGTAAGTATATCCAATCAAGTTTTCTTGCAAATGATCTGTGTTTTCTTACTGTTACACAGAAAGAATATCATATTTTTATATGTCTGTTATATCAGTTTTTACTTTCTCTGTATATTATTTTCTCTATTGCCATTACCACATTGTCTCCAGCATTAGTACTTTTCTCTCTTTGGCAGTCAGGGCAGGCTACTAATACTAATAGGATACTCTTTGTGTGTGAAACATTGGGTGCTATGAGGGTCTGCTTTGCAAAATAAAAAGATATGGAAAATCTCACAACTTTCTTGGAATGTGGCTGGTTTCTATCATAAATCGTTGCATTGTGTTTCACCTATACCAGCCCCAAACAGACTTTTGAACACAGAACAATACTTTGGAAAAGGGACACACCCAGCACCAAGTCTTGACAGAGAATTAGAAGTCCCTGACAAAATCTTCCCTGTAAGCTGGGATGGCCCAAGGGGCAGTTTTTGTCACAATAATTCATACCAGAGTATCTAAACCATAACCCTTTAATTTAAGTTCCTGCAATAACACTGTATTTATTATCCAAATACAGTGCAACCACATAATACTTACCAATGTCATTCACTAGTACCAAGCATTATGTGTCAGACTTCTCAGTTTACCATGTGACAAATTGGAGTAATTGCCACTGGATTATATTGAGTGCCTGCAGTACTCTGTAAGATATCACTGCATAAGCTGTGAAAAGAGCACCATACCTACGTACAGTTCCATCGTAATAGACACTTTAAACACAGTTTCACAAGATACTGACATAGTAAGAAAATCACAGTCATGAAATACAGTGCAACTGAATTTTTACTTCCACAATATGCAATATACAGTGAGGCATACATAACATATACTGTTATTGCCAGGAAAGATAGATACTGATGAAGGAAAAACAAACAGGATAGCAAATTATATTTGAGACAGTCACTGACACCACAACAGAAACTTTAGAAAAACAGAACTATTAGACACAGTTTGACTTTTAGTTCACATACTCTTGCTGGGATATTCAGACTGCTCCAGGCAGTGGCGCAAGCCTGGGACAGCACAACTGTGATGCGCCGGGGGCCAGGTCCAGGTAATATTCAATGGGGATATGCCGTGGCACAGCACCATTGAATATGGCATGGACAGCGCACATACTGCGCATGGCGCAGTGGCACTGCGCTGGCGCAAGTCACAGATAGGGAGCACGGAGATGCGGCAGCACAAATGTAGTTGCGCTAGGTGCATCACCCATGATATTCAGCAGGGGTCATGCAAATGAGGCCATAATGTATGCAAGGTGCAAATGGGTCAGTTTGCATGTCATTATGGCCCCATTTGTATGCCTGGCGCAGGGCAGCCCGGCAACTTGCACCTGGCGCCCTGCACAGCATGACGTGTGCAGTAGGGATCCCGGGGCATCACCTGCTCCATAGCCATGATTGTGTATCTGTACAGCAATCAAACCCTGGTAGTCTAGTGCCCCCTTTGAGTCCCTTAGTCCCCAACAAATGTAAGAAATCACCATCCCTGGTGGTCTAGTGATCCCCCCTCCCACCCGAGTCCCGACAACTGTGAATATGACCGGCCCTTGTGGTCTCATGGACCCCCTGCCCGGTTCCACAATCACAGTAAATATAATGTACAACATGCCCTAGCAGTCTAGTGGTACCCCCCACCTGCCCTTGTCCCTGATCGCCGGTATCTGTAGTTTTAGTAAAGCCCTGGTACTCTAGTGGAACCACCCCCCCGCCCATTACTGCGATCATGGTACATCGCCATATAATAAATCCCTGGTGATCCAGTGGCACCCCCACCTCTCCCAGCCACACAGAACCCCCTGCCCATCCCATTCCACCCGTCATCGGCAGGCTGCAGCAACCTGCCCATATATAGCCCAGCCGCCCACCGAATGACAGGTACAGTATGGGCTGTAAGCCCATTGGTCCCCAGTGTGGACCAATGGACTTGCAGGGTATATTGTACTAGACAGTCCCAACTGTGTGAATGAAGCCATTCACATATTTGGGACTGTCTAGTACAATATGCCCTGCAAGCCCATAGTGTACCTGTCATTCGGCGGGTGGCTAGGCAGTATGCGGGTGGGTTGCTGCCACCTGCCGATGATGGGGGAAACGGGGTGGGCAGGAGGTTCTGTGTGGGTGGAAGGGTTGGGGGTGCCCCTGGATCACTAAGAATTTATTATATGGAGATGTTCCGCGATTGCAGCAATGGGTGGGGGGGTTCCACTCGACTACCAGGGCTTTACTTCAACTACAGATACCGTGATCGGGGACAGAGGTGGTGGGGGGGTACCACTAGACTGCCAAGGCATGCTGTACTGTACATTTACCATGATCGCAGAATCGGGGGGGTCAACTTGACTATCAGGGATGTAACTAGACATCAGATACCTTTAATCGGGGACATGGGTGGGAGGGGTTTGATACTAGACCACCAGGGTTGTGTGGGTGCTTCGTGACAGTGTGTTGGGTGGACGGGTGGCCACCCATGGCTGGCGGCTGCTGTGTTGCGCCATGCATTACGGCAGCCCACCTGTGGGTGGCCAGGATTTGTTCCTACTCTGCATAGGCTTAACGTTGAGCCCCCCATGTGGCGCAATGCAAGGCTGCGCCAGCATATGCACTGCACATCTCGGCTGAATATCGATGTGCCCGATATGCATGGGCGTTCTGCATCTGGCGCTCAGACACTATTATAATTGTGGTGCATCAATGTGGTGTTGTGCTGGTGTAACTCATTTCACCAGGCGCAACCCCTTTGAATATCCTGGTCCCTCTGTATTTAATGTCCTATGTTTCATAATAACTCATCATATTGCCAGGATAACGATCATTGCCCATTAGACTTCATAAAATGGGTAGGCCAAATCCTTTATTCTGATTTGTTGGCACCTACGCCATAGAGTTTTATCAGGTGATGTGGAAACAAACCCTGGTCCTCTAATTTCAAATGAAGGGGATTATGATAGTTATTGGCAATCTAAAGGTTTGAGAATAACACATTTAAATGTTAGAAGTCTCGTGTCTAAACAAGCTGAAATTGAGGCTTGGCTTCCTTTTTACGATCCAGATATATTTTGTGTAACTGAAACTTGGTTGAAACCCTCTGTACCAGATAATCTTGTTGCTTTTGAAGGTTACAATGCAATTTGGAAGATAGGATTGGAAAAAAGAAGGTATAATTGCGTATTATAAGCCTGAACTACAAGTAGTGGAGATGTTTCCCAATATACAAAAGCATCTGACTTTGAATGGTTGTTGTTGGAATTAAGTTGGTGGTTGCCAAAAAACTGCGATTATGTACAATTTATAATCCCTCAAGACTGCTAAGAAAGGTTGGAAGATATTTTGGGTTTGTATCAACTTTAAAATCAGGTAGTGATCTTTTGATTACTGGAGATTTTAATATTCATTGGGATCCTATTAATGACCCTCTTGTAGAATCGCTACTGACTAATGTTGGTTTGTCTCAGCTTATAAATTCATTTACTCGTTTGAATATGAATAGTCAAAATCATACAATTTTAGATTGGGTGCTTGTTAACAAACAGATTAACATTTCTAGTGTTGGTGTATTACCAGAGGTAATAAGTGACCATTTGGCCACTTATTGCATATGGAGATCTAAAAGGCCTAAACTGCCTTCTAGGTTTATTTCATATCGTAAGTTTACTAATGAAATTAGTGGTGATCTTCTTGTTGATTTGCAGAATATTGATTGGACTTATTTGGATGTAATCCCGATGTTAATATTGCTGTTGATTATTTTACAACTATTCTTCTGGGGTTACAAAATAAACATTTTCCAAGAGTGATTAGGAGAGTAAGAGGCTCTCAAAATAAGTGGATTACTGCTCCTTTGTTACGCTTAATAAAGTCGAGAGATGTGGCTTGGAAATTGTTTAAAGTAACTAAGTTAATGAGAGATTTTAATAGCTATAGGAAGCTTAGAAATGAATGTAAAATAAAAATTAGGCAAAGTAAATCTTGTTACTTTCAGAACTTACAAACCATTGGTTTAAAAAATTCAAAAAGGTTTTGGTCTTCTATAAATTCTTTAATTAATCCATCAAGAGAGGAATCCATTGGGGTTTTTAAAAGGATGGTCTGATGATTTCTGATGTGCAGGATATTTGTGATTCTTTCTTGGACAAATTTCTTGATCTATCTAGGTATACTCGGACCTTTATTAAGGATCCATGTAATGATGGAAATTCTTTTGATGATTCTAAATCTGGTTCTTTTTCTTTCACATTTATAGAGCCTTCTCTGGTTTATTATTTGTTGAAACATATGCCTATTTGTTAGTGCATGTGAACTTGATACTAGGTTCTTAAAGTTGATTTTTGAACATATTACTTATCCACTTACTTATATTTATAATTTGTCCTTGCTTACTGGGTGTTTCCCTGATGTTTGGAAACAAACAGTAATCAAGCCTATTTTTAAATCAGGTGATAGAATGGATATGGACAATTATCGTCATATTTCCCTTTTACCAGCCCTAGGTAAGATCTTTGAGAGACTTGTAAGTGAACAGTTTACTGCCTATTTACAAGATAATGGGCTTAGGATGCATGATCAACATGGGTTTCGTAAGTATCATGGGACAGGGACTGCCTTGGTCAGGTTCACGAACCACACCAGTGTAGCTATGGATGAGGGCTTGCTCACTGGTGCTGTGTTCGTGGACCTGTCCAAGGCCTTTGATTTAGTGGATCATTCTTTGTTGATTGGGACGCTTCGAAGATATGGTATGACAGAGATTGCTATTGATTGGTTTCATAGTTATTTGTTTGGACATCTACTTAAGGTAGGATTAAATGGAGCTTTTTCAACTAGTAAAGTTTTGTTACAGGGGGTACCACAAGGGTCCGTTTTGGGCCCCTTGTTGTTTACGGTATTTTTAGATGTTGTGCCATCTTTATTTAATGATACGCATTGTTTGATTTATGCAGATGATATTATTTTGTATAAAAGTTCAACTTCTGTTGAACTAATAAATAAGGCATTGAATACAGACTTTGCTATCTTATGTGGTTGGTTAAAGGGAAACTGTTTAGCATTAAATAATACGAAAACAAAGTGTATGCTTTTTGGATCTCGAATTAGATTGAAAAGATCTCTGGACTTATCCATTTTTGATTTATTAGGGCATAGGATGGAGCAGGTTAAACAGTTTAAATATCTTGGTGTTTTTTTAGATCAACATTTGAAATTCTCTGATCATGTTAAATATATTTCTCGTCAGATAAATCAGAGACTTGGAGTATTATTTAGGTATAAATCTTTGTTGGCTTTACCAGCAAGACATGCAATAGCTGAAGGTGTCTTATTACCACAATTGAATTACAATGCATTTCTCTTTACTAATTTGTTAAATAGAGATTTATCTCTTCTTACAAATGTGTTTCATGGTATTTGTAGATTTACCTTCAATTTGCCTTATTCTACTCATCATTGTGGAATTGTATAGGTTATCTTCCTGGCTTCCTCCATGATGGGTTGTTTATACAGCTTATGTTTATTAACAGATAAAATTCTTGACAAGGGACTGATTCTCCATTATATTCACTTCTTCATGTTAAAGTAAATTCTCGTGAACTTCGCTCTGATCAACAAATTAAGTTAAATCTTCCTAAGACTAAGACTAAAATGGGGGATAGTTCTTTTTCTTACTCTGCTGCTAAAAATTGGAATGAGCTTCCTATTGCTTTATATGAAAATGTTTGTCATCAGACTTTTAAAATTAGGTTAAGAAATTATTTTTTAGATAAATTGTATTGTTGTTGTTTTTAATTATTATTTATCTATGTTGTGTTATGTTTTTTATATTGTATTTGTGATGTTGTTTGTTTATTGTAAACATCTTGACTGTATATATATCCAGTCCCCGGGTCATACATGAAAACGGGCCTTTGGCTCATTGTACTTACCCGGTAAACAAATGTTTAAAATAAAAAATAAAAATTAAAATAAAGAGTTGTCCAGTGCATAGTAAAAAATGCTGGCAATCAGAATGCAACACACTAACAATTTCAATGCCTTTTTAAAAAATTCCCAGTTGCCTTTGCAAACATGGCTGCCACACTTACTCATTAAAAAGTCATTTATTCCCCAAAAAATAAACATCAAAATACAAAGAACAAATACAATAATTAAATGTTCTTTTCTTTTATATGCCGCTCCCTGCAGTCCCCGACCTTCCACTCATTCTGGATGCTTATTGTCCCATTCTGCCTTCCAGACTGACTCTTTGTTGCCACGTCTTGCCATCTGGCTCCCCCTGTGTCCTCAGAGAATCAGGCTTATCCTGCCTGGGGCACTCTCCTGTCAGTGTCAGGAGTGACAGTTCCTGGGGGGGGCCCTAGGAGGTGTACATGCCTGGGGGGTAGAAGCATTGTACTAGGGGGACTTTTGGTGTGGGGGGACTAAGCAGCCTTCATTCAGCAGTCTGAGATGGGAACTGTTTCTCCATTATCAGGGACCCTCCCCACACCCCAGTGGCCTTCACCATGGCGACATCCTGGAGACAGAGTCAGTCAATGTGTGGTCACCCATGCCGGCAAGGTTCCACAGACCACCACTACCAGGTGTCACTCTTGAACTGGTGTTCTGTAGCACTCCCCCAGGAGGAGAGCAGCTGCCCAGATGCTTTAGCACCCTCCATGCCAGCCTCTGCTCCTGACATCCCAGGGTCAGGGTTCAAAACTGGGTTGCCAGCCTGCCAAGCAGGCCTAGTTACTTGTTTACAAAAATTGGCTTTTTTTAAAAGAGCAGCTTATGCCTTCAGGAGAACTTTAACAAATCATAATATTTAGACACACGTCATCTTATTTTTTTATTCAGTTTCTGTTTATACAGCACTCTCAACTCCAGCACTGTCACCCGACCGACCCATCTGGCACCTCAAGCCCCAGGAAGCCCCCCCATCATGTCTTAGTTTACTCCCCAGGTGGGGAAAGAGTGGGGAGGGGGCCTCAGACCTCAACCCTGAACTGTACCTTGAATCTTGTCAGGGTCCATCCTTCAGGCTGAGGTACCAGTCGGCAAGGGATCCTATCCAACCTCTCATTGGTGTCATGCCAGGGCCAAGCATTTTCCGTGTATGCTCCCCTGGAGGCATGACATGCACTTGATGCCAAGGTGTAAGCTGGCATCAGTCATGCCTTCCCCCTCTGTCAGATGCAGGCAAGTTGTTCCTCCAGCCACCGCCAGAGGCCAGGCTTGCACCACGTCAGTGCACCCCCAACCCCCCAGAGGAGACAAGCAGTCCTCTGGATGCTCAAGCCTCTTCTCCCCGCCGGGCCAGCCCTCTGACAACCTGAGCCTGTTCCTGAACTGGGGTGGCCGGCTTCGCAAGCGATAGCACTACCGCTGCACCGGTGGGCCGGCCTCAGCTTATATTTTACATTAGTTCTGTATTTCTCCTCACCATTATTTATTACTGAGGTCTTTTGCATGAAAACAAGATCTTTACTTTTGAAGTGTTCATCTATTCCTGTTCCTTTCTCCATTCCTGAAGTCGTAATGCACTGCTTGTGATATCACAGTTACTTCCAAAGCAACAGATTGTGATGTCACAACAGAGGATTATGACTTGAAGTAGGGAGTAAGCTATAGAGGCAGGTGAACTCTCAGTGATTAAGATTATGTATTCATGTAAATTACCTCAGTAATAAATAATAGGGAGGAGAAATCTATAGAATATATATGGAATGAAAGATGAATTGCACATAATTACAATGTTTTTCAAACTTTTCTTTGAAGCATCAGTACCTCTTTAAATGTTCTCCGTTTACCCATTTTAAAAGCACAATAAGGAACTTTGAGGGGTGCATTACGCTGATCTAACTGCACTTTCAGTGACTGAAGGCACTCTGTCAGAAGTGTAAAGCCTCATTACAATCCTTTACATGCAGTTAGATCAGCATAACGCACACCCATTCGTATCATATTGTTTATTTATCTGCTTTTGCTGCTTACCTGTACTGGACAGCTCAGTCCTCTGTTTATGGCATTCACATCATTGCCGCCACAACAAACTGTGAAGTCAGAAGAAGACGACTGTGATGTCACTTTGTGATAAGCAGCCAGAGACGTGGCAGTCAAGGGACTAATGATTCTATTTCAAGATAATGAGCTGTAAAAAGGAAGGGGAACAAGAAATGATGTGCAGAAAATACCAGCTGATATGTGTCTAAAAATAGATTGTTAAAATATTTTCCTTGAGACCAAGCGGCACATTGAAGATAAATAAAAACCAAAGTTGTCACTTTGATAAAGATGGGGAGAGAGGGAGATTAAACATGCAGTGATCAATTTTTAAAAGTCGAGGTTTGTACCATGCAAAGTCCCTTCCCTAAGCACGAGTTTGGGCAAAGCATGTTCACAATTTATTGATCAGCTCAGAGCAAGCAAAAGCATGGCTAAAAATAGCCCACATAGAGTTAAACAACCCATTGCCATAGCAGGCGCCCAGGCACAAAATGCTGCCCTCTGCTGACCACTGTTGTGTATCACGCTAAGTAGAAACAACTGGCTGCAAAGGAGCAAAGGAACAGGGCATCCCAAAGTGATAAGCTCTGTTGCAATAATTTTCTATTTTTGACCATCTTCATGTATGTGTATTTATTTATTTATGGCATTGTGATAACCAAGTGAGCCAACTGAAGCCAAGGATCCCTTTCTCAGGGGTGACCCGGAATTAGTTACATAGTTACGTACAGTGATAGACAGTGCTAACAGGCAGATGATATCATAGCAAATTACATAATACAGAAGAGAAGACATCGAGGAAGGCATAGGATTACAAAGCAGTACACAGGAAAAATATTTAGTTACCCACATTAGTTACACTTTAACAGTATCTCAAACAGAGCAAGGCAGAGAGATATGGACAAAAGCTAGTGAGAATCATTGGCTTACAGATTGTTATAAGTACACATTCTGACTTGAGACAGCTAACCTTGTATATAACTGATCTACTGTATGTCCTCATATAAGATCCTAACAGTAAATTAGAATCACAGAATCATAACATCATAGAACTTGATGGCAGAAAAGGAACCCTTGGCCCATCAAGTCTGACCCTTTCCCCCCTGCTAACCTTGAGCACCCCCCCACTCCCTTGTAACCCCTTATGCCTGTCCCATGTCCTCTTGAAGCCTACAACAGTCTCAGCCCCCACCACCTCCTCCGGAAGCTCGTTCCAGGTGTCCGCCACCCTCTCAGTGAAGAATCGCCCTCTCGTGTTTCCTCTGAAGTGCCCCCCCCCCAAAGTCTCAGGCTATGCTCCCTTGTAATGGTGCCCTCGCTCATGTGGAGTAATCACCCTGGGTCCACTTTGTTTATTCCTTTGATGTATCTGAAGGTCTCTATCATGTCTCCTTTCTCCCTTCTGATCTACAATGTGTAGAGCCCCAACTGCTTACATCTCTGTTCATGTGGTATGTCCTTCATCCCTTGTGCCATCTTGGTCACTCTTCTCTGAACACTTTCAATCGAGTTAATGTCTTTGCACAAGTAAGGCCACCAAAACTGGACTCCATACTCAAGGTGCAGTCCCACCATGGCTTGATACAGGGGCACCAGGACTTCCCTCCTCCTGCTAGAGATTCCCTTGCCTATCCTTGCCAACATCCCATAAGCCTTCACCACCGCCATTGTACACTGCTTCCCCACCTTGAGATCACTGGAGACTACTACCCACAGATCCCTCTCCTGTTCCATAACCCTGACTTCCTCCCCCCCCACCCCAGTGTGTGTTCTGCCCTTGAGTTTCTGTGCCCCAGGTGCATGACCGCACATTTCTTGATGCTGAATTTTAGTTGCCAGGTCTCCACCCACCCCTCCAGCATCTTCAGGTTCTGTCTCATGTCTTCACCCCCCGCCCCTTTCAGTGTCAACCCTGTTGCAGATTTTCATATCATCTGCAAAGAGGGCCACACATCCCTTCAGCCCATCCGCATGTCACATATATAGATACTGAATAGGAGTGGCTCCAGCACCGACCCCTGGGGTACCCCACTTGTCACCTGCCCTGACCTTGAGTGCTCCCCATTAACTACCACTCTCTGGCTTCTATCCTCCAGTCAGTTTTCTACCCATCTAGTTATTTTGTCCCCCATCACCATACTTTCCAGCTTGCTGACCAGTCTTCTGTGGGGTACGGTGTCGAAGGCCTTGCTGAAGTCCAGATAGGCCATGTCCACCACACCCCCATGATCTATTACCTGCGTCACCCAGTCACAGAATTCGATTAAGTTAGTCTGGCATGATTTTCCTCTGGTGAATCCATACTGGTTGTTATCCAGTAGCCCATTCACCTCCAAGTACTCCGTTACCCTTTCCCTGATGAGTGCCTCCATTTCCTTCCCACCACCGCGGTGAGGCTGACTGGGCGGCAGTTCTACCTCATCTCTCTGCTCCCCCTCTTGTGGATCGGCACATTTGGCCTCTTCCAGTCCTCCAGCACCCTCCCGGTGTCCAAAGATGGGTTGATCAGTCTCGCAAGTGGGGGAGCCAACTCCTCTCTCAGTTCCCTGATCACTCTCAGGTTCAGCCCGTTCAGACCCATGCCCTTGTCCACTTTTACCCTGCCTAGTTTTTCTCTAACTCTCTCTGTACTGAAGGGTCTTGTTTCCTTCCCTATGCCCCCACTTCTCTGGTCCACTGCCTTCCCCCTCCCTCGTAAATACTGGGCAGAAGTACCTATTTAACTCTTCCACTTTCTCCCAGTCCTCCTCTAATGGTTCCACTCCTTCCCCTCAAGCCTTGCAATCCTTGCAATCCCTTGGCCATTCTTCCTCCTACCTCTCACATTTCTAAAAACTGTCTCATTACCACTCTTGGCCTGCTTTGCTAGCCTTTCTTCCGCTTCGGCCTTTGCCCTCCTAATTTCCTTCCTCAATAGCCTCCTCATTTCCTTGTAAACCTCCCTGTCCTCTGCCTTCTGCATTCTCTTGTATTTCCTAAATACCCTCCTCCTGCTCCTGACCACCCATGCTATGTCCCTATTGAACCAAAGCGGCCTCCTGCTTCTTGTGCCCTTCCTAACTCTCCTTGTGCACACCTGTGTGGCTTCCGTTACCTGATCTCTAATAGCTCCCCATATCTCCTCCACTTCATTTATTTTCACATCCCTTCCATTGCCTCCCTCACTATTCTTCTCATCTTCCCGAAGTCTGCTGGCCTGAAGTCCAGCACCATTGTGCTGGTTCGGCACCCCCCCTTCCTGACCTGACCTTAATCCCAATGGTCCTATGGTCACTATTTCCTAACTCCTCCCCCACCAACACCTCCTCCACGTTCTCCCCATTAGTCAGGACCATGTCCAGCAGGTTGTTCCCAGTAGTTGGTTCTCTGACCAACTGTTGAAGGAACGCCCCCTGCAGCATCTTCAGAAACTCCCTGCTTCTGGTAGAAGCTGTGTCTGGGATGGTCCAGTCAATGTTTGGGAGGTTCAGATCTCCCACCAGTCGCATTTCCCCCTTGAGAGCCATCCTCATGATGTCCTGCAAAAACACCCTGTCCTGTTCTTCCCCTTGAGTGAGTGGTCTGTACACAACTCCAAGTCTCAAGGATTTCCCTGCACTTCTGCCTAGCGTCACCCAAAGGAATTCAGTTTCCCCATTGCCCTCCTGCCCCTCCATCACCCGTATGTCTTCCCTGATGTATAAGGTCACCCCTTCTTGTCCCTCCTGTCCTTCCTAAGCAGTCTGAATCTAGGAATAGCTGTCCCCATGTGTGAAATTCCATCCTCCACGTCTCTGTGACCAAGATTATGTCCAGCCTGTCATGCCCAATGATGGCTATCAGTTCCTTCATCTTGTTTACCAGACTCCTTGCATTAATCACCAAGCCTTTCCACCATCTTTCCCCCACCTCTGCTCCCCCCAAGGGCTTGCCAGAGCCTATCCCTTCAACCCTTCCCTGGGGGAGGCTATGGTCCTCCAGCTCAGCTGTGGCACAGCCTGGCTTTATCAGCCCCCCCTTCTCCATTTAAATTATATTCTTTCTCAAAGAAATCTCCCAGCCTGCACTTCAGTATGGCTGCCCCCTCCTTATTGAGATGCAATCTGTCCTTGGCAAAGAGACTCTCATCATCCCAAGTTGCCCCCCAGTCCCCTATCAGCCCATATCCCATCTGTCTGCACCAGCTCTCTAGCCACCCATTAAATTCTTTTATCCTTATGTTCTGCTCCATACTACCGCTGGGTACCGGCAGTGCCTCCAAAAAAGCTAGAGATTTAAAGCTTAGTCCCCCTGCAGAACCTAGCCAGTGCTTAAATCTTGCCTGTACATCCAGAAGACTGCTGCCTTACAGGTCGTTTGTTCCCAAGTGAAACATCAGATGTACATTCCTATCCTGATCCTTACCCCATGAGGGAATGTGGTGGATTAAATCCAGCACAGTCATTCTGAGCATGCATTCTACTTACACTGCACTACTTGTGCCCCCTCACTTGATTCCTTTTATGACAGAATCTCCAATCAGCATCACCTTGCCCCCTATTTTTTTTTGATTCACCTGTGTCACAGTTCTCCTCCCCTGAGGTACAGGTGTCTGTTCTATCTTCCTGGCCTTCGTGGCCTCCCCTCCCAACCCCTTGCCCTGATCCTTAGCCTCTCCTCCAGACCTCTTGCCCTGATCCCGGGCACCCTTGACTACAGTGTCCCCTCCCTCCCTGCTTACTTCCACTACTACCTCTGCCAGCCCTGCCCTCATCCCCTCTATCCCTTGCCTCTCTTTGCTCCTATCTCCCCTGCCAGTGAATATCTAGGTGGCCATGAGGAGTAGGTATCCTCCTCCAACTCCTTTGCTCTTTGTCCAGCTAGTCCAGTGCCACCCTGTGACTCCTCCTGACCTCCAGGAGCCCTCACTTTTACCCGCCCCATTTTTCTGGTTTGTGCTCTCCCCTCACACATATCTGCTGGTTCCTATCCCCCGGGATCCCATCCTCCCTCCTCACCGTCTCCTCATGCTCAATTCCCAGGCACTCCCACCTCTCAACATCGCTTCCTGTGCTTCCCCTAGTGTCTCTGTTTGTCCTGGTGCCCCTCCCACCATCCCTACCCACCCTTCCATCCTCCTCTTTTCGTCCTCTGCCTACTGTACCCCCTTCTTCTTCTTCTGAGGCCTGTCCTGCCATGGTGCCCACCAATGGCAAGTACCTGTTTGAGACCGGTATCCCCCCAGTAGGCTGCTTACTGGCATCTCCCTCTGATGAGGTGAGCTCTCCTGCCTTGGTCCTTATAGTCCCTTTTCCCCTAATGCCAATAGCTCCCAGTCTCTGCCATCCTCCACCCTCCTCTTGGTCCAGTTTCCTTGATCCTTCCCCCCATTTCCACCCGAGGCTGGCTTGACTTTTCATGGTGCCTGCTGACCCCCACTCCCTTCACTCATATTTGCAAGCACTCCCCCCCACTGTTGTTGGATATGTGCCTCCCATCCACAACCCTCATGTCCTTCACCCACCTGCCCAGCTCGTACCTGAGCATGGGCAACTCAGCCTCAAATCCTATCAACCTGGCAGAGATAGGGCAGTGCCCAAGTCACCATAGAATACTCATAGCCATGGCCACTCCACAGCCACTACATCCCACTAGCATACTACCCCTCCATCCTGTGCCCCAAGTCCTCCTCCCCCCCATCCTGTAGTGACACTGCTCCTGCCAGCTTCCCCTGTGAGCCACTCCAATCAGTGCCCCTCTCCTCATATACCAATTTCCTCTGACATGTCCTCACCTTGTCCCAGCCATCTGCCCTTGGACCCCTGACGATGAGGTCTTAGTGGCCTTGAAGCACAGGGCAGCTTATACTGACATGGTATGTGAATCTTGCACATTAAGTTTTTTGAATTCTGATCATATATTTATAGGTATGTATTTATTTAAAGACTGATTTTTTTATTAAGAATATGCTTTTGTCTTATTTTGAGGCAAATATGAAAAAATAAAATGATTCTCATAAGATTTAATACTGCCTGAGTGCCTTTTCTTGTATATAGTGCCCTTCGATTCCACCAAGGCCTCTAGACACAGTGGGGCAACACTAGGTTAATGACTAGGTACCAGAAACTCCCGCACTACAGGAAGTAAGTCAATCCAATTCAATGTAAATCAACCCAGAGCAATGTAATATAGAGCTGGCTTCAAATGTGCCATCAACTATTCAAGACAAGTTGGTGCACAGTTGCCCCTTATTTAGCTCTGATTTACCCCAAACAAAGCAGAGCAGTCAAACCATGGCAAATCAATATGACTTCTAACTTGCCATTTAAATATTCAAGACCTGCTTGCAGCCTTAGTTCCCTGTTTAAGCCTCAGAGTAGCCATTAAATTAAATATTCAAGACCTGCTTGCAGCAGTAGCTCCCTGTCAAAGGCTCAAAGTAGTCAATAAATACTCAGGACAATCGTGCAGCAGTTAGTTCATGTGTAGCACAGTTTCTCCCCTAAAGTCTCAAAGTAGTCTGTAAATACTCAAGACAATCAAACGGCAGTTAGATCATGTGTAGCACAGTTTCTCTTCTAGTCCATACTGAACTCCTGTTTGCCTCTTTAGTG
Organism: Neoceratodus forsteri; assembly: GCA_016271365.2. Classification (NCBI taxonomy): domain Eukaryota; kingdom Metazoa; phylum Chordata; order Ceratodontiformes; family Ceratodontidae; genus Neoceratodus; species Neoceratodus forsteri. The sequence continues at coordinate 3,446,025 of CM028133.1, forward strand.
TCTTCAATGAGTCCCTTAGTAGGCCCCCTCAGAGCTGACCCTGCCCTTTACAGTTTTAGGCATCAAGCCCAGTCCAGCCCAGTGCTCCTCCTCTCCTGACCATAGCATCTCATTATGGACCCCCTATCTTTGAGGAGCAATCTTTGCTCCTTGGATTGTGTGGAGCCAATGAGTGCTGTTGTGACAAAGCCACACTTAAACCAGTTCAGCAATGTTCTTGTTGAGTCTTTTGTGGGCATTTATCCAACGTAGTTACCCAACATAGCCCAGCTGAGATGCTGATTGCCATTTCTAGTAGTGGTATACTTCAACCCATGTCCACAGTTGTCAGCATTGCATCCCTGAGGGGTTTACTTGCTTGCTCAAGGTCACATGGTGAGTACTTGGCTCTGCTGGGGTTCAAACCCCTGCAAAATAATTCACAGGTAGTCCCACCAATATACAAATGTTTAATTCCTGGTTGCTTTATGGTACCCATTCCCTCACCCATTCCCAGTAATAGACTACAAAGCATTAATTATTTTTATACTGCTATGACCAGGTTAGGAAAGGAGATATCCGTTTGACTTCAGGGGAGTAATGATTTTTGTATTACTGGGACTTGGAGAGGGAATAGGAATCACAAGACTACCAGGCATTATTAACTCTTATATTACTGGTACAGGTGAAGTGAAGGGAAGAATCACTAGACTGCCAGGTATGTATAACTGTTATATTGCCCAGACCAGGTGAGGGAGGGGGAACCACAAGACTGATAGTTGCACAGAGGGAAGCGGGAAAAGTAATAAGAAAAGCTAAAGCTCACACCAAGCTAAGGATAGCACAGGGTAATCAAGGGGGGAGACAAAACCTTTTTTAGGTACATAAGAGAAAGGAGAAAGACTAAAGTAGGAATAGTAAAGCTAGCAATTTTGGGAGGGGTACTAGTAGAGAAGGACAGTGAGAAGGCAGAAGTCCTAAATAAATATTTCTGTTCCTTGTTCATTAGGGAGAATGCAGGGGATGGCCCAAACCCACAAAGCAGTTGCACCCAGGGACCAGGGGTAGACTCGAGCCCCTTCACAGAGGGATAAGTCTTAAGAAGCCCTAAATAATTTAAAGCTGGACAAGGCCATGGGGCCAGATGAGATTCACCAAAGAGCTCTCAAGGAACTGGGGAGTGTGATAGCAGCTCCCCTGGTGGAGCTCTTGACCAAATCACTGGAAAGTGGGACAGTGCCTGAAGACTGGAAGAGGGTGACAGTAGTCCCACTTCATAAATCAGGGAGCAGGGAGGAGGCTGGAAATTACCATCCAGTGAGCCACAAATTGGTGGTAGGAACCTGATGGAGACACTGCTCAAGCAAAGAATAGTATCACATCTGGAATCCAGCAGGAAACAGGACCCAAAATAGCATGGTTTCATGGCTGGAAGGTCATGCTAGACAAACCTGGTTGACTTTTTTGACTGGGTAACAAAGGCAGTGGACCAATGGGGAGTGGTGTATCTTGGTTTTAGTAATGCCTTCGACTCAGTTCCACACAGAAGGCTGATAAAGAAGCTGAACTACCTTGGCATAGGTAAGAAACTGGTGGATTGGGTGAGCAACTGTTCGAAGGGAAGAACATAATGGGTGCAGGTAAATGGAGTGGTATCGATGTAGAGGGAAGTGACTAGTGGAGTGGCTCTGGAGTCAGTGCTGGGGCCCCTACTCTTCAATGTCTTCATAGCCAACATCGGTAATGGATTGGAAGGGATGGTGTGCCTGTTTGCAGATGACACCAAGATCTGCAACAGCGTGGACACCACAGAAGGAGTCAAGAGCATGGAATCAGACCTGTGGAAACTTGAGGAGTGGTCAGATGCCTGGCAGTTGAATTTCAATGCCAAAAAGTGCAAGCTCATGCACTTAGGCAAGGGAAACCCCAAGGTGGGATACTACCTGGGAGAAGAGCAGCTGGCATGCACCAATCAGGAGCGAGACCTTGGAGTGATTATATCAGATGACATAAAGGTGGGGAAGCAAAGCGAAAAGGCCGCACTAAAGGCCACTGGTATGCTGGGCTGCATAGGAAGGGGAATCACAAGTCACAGAAGGGAGGTGGTTATGTCACTTTACAAGGCACTGGTGCACCCTCACCTGGAGTACTGCATACAATTCTGGAGGCTACACCTTAGGAGAGGCATCGATAGGATTGAGATGGGCAGAGAAGAGCCACAAAAATGATTCAGTGTCTGCCTCAAATTGCACATGAGGATCAGTTGAGGGAGTTCAACATGTACTCCCTGGAGCAGAGGATGGGGGGTGGGGACATGACTCATACATTCAAGTATATCTAGGGTATAAATAAGGTAGGGGTACAGGAGCTCCTTCAGGAGAAGAAAAGCATCAGAACTAGTGGACACAATATGAGGCACAAGGGTGGGCAATTCAGGAGCAATGTTGGGAAGTTTTTCTTCACTGAAAGGGTGGTCGACCCATGGAATTGCCTGCCCCGGGAAGTGGTGAAGGCCAAAATGCTAGATGGATTTAAAAACACTTGGGACAGGCACAAAGGTATGACTTCACAAAAAGGATAGAAGGGGGTAGTTACCCATAACAGGCAAACTAGATGGATCTTGTGGTCCTCTTCTCCTGTCAATTTCTGTTTCTATGTTTCTATGCTAGGGATTAATTTTCGTTTATTACTTGGATCAGGGTAGGGTAGTGGTGGTGGTGGAGGTAGTGGTGGGAGTGCTTTACACCAGAGTACTGTGGTTTTCACAATTCAGTATCATTACAATGTTGTTAAAACATGGTTCTTGAAATTCTTAAGTAACGCTGCTCTGGCAGCCAGTTTGAACTTTAGGGAATCATTTAAAATACCAGTGCAACCTGAATGCAAAAAGATACACTTGATTTCATGGACACCTGGGTGCCATTAGCACTCTCAAGTGAACTGGATTTAAAAAAAATGGCACCAGCCATGCTAATGGCCTTTCAGACATGCTAGTCACAGTTGGCATGGTGCTAATACTGTTAGTGCAGTGTTAACTTTTTAAAAATAGGCCTGTTGAGTTGAGAAGCTGAGTGACTATCCCTGGAAATAGCAAGCAAGGCAGGAAGGGGTAAGAAAAGAAGGAGGCAGATGAGGAACATAGAGAATGAGGTAAGAACATAGGAAATTCAGAGGTACAATAAGGAAGAATGTGTAGTGGAACATTTTCAACAAGGGTGTAGACTAAGAGCTAGCAACAAAGGTGAATGATTGTTGATACAATATATTAACTTACTGTACTGTACATTACCCAGCTGGTAATTAAATTACCATTCAGGCACACTGTGCAGGGAGAGTGGTGTGCGCGTGTGTGTGTGTGTGTGCATGCACAACTACAGTACAAATGAGAGTTTGAAGCACTGCCAACATTAAAGATAAGAGCCAACATGGCTGCTATAACACATTAAGAGCACTGACGGGGCTGAAAGAAAAAGAGCCCGCTGTACCCAAGATGGACACCATGATCTCAGTGCCACTTTACCGCAACTATGGAAGTGAACTCACACATGCGCAACTGTGGAAGTGAAGTTGTGCATGTGCAACTGTGGAAGTGAACTCACAAATGTGCAACTGTGGAAGTGAAGTTGTGCATGTGCAACTGTGGAAGTGAACTCGCACATGTGCAACTGTGGAAGTGAAGTTGTGCATGTGCAACTGTGGAAGTGAACTCGCACATGTGCAACTGTGGAAGTGAACTCGCACATGTGCAACTGTGGAAATGAAGTTGTGCATGTGCACTGAGCTCACGGTGGCTATATTGGGCATGGCAAGCTCTTTTTTCCCACCACAACTGCATAACTGACATGAAAGTGAAGAGCAGCAATGAAATAATGCACCCATGGGGGTGCTAGTGCAGCCACGGTGGGGAGAGATGGTGGAGAAACAACAGAAAAGCACCAACTGCAGCACTGATGGGATTCACCCCAGAATTCTAAAAGAACTAAGGCAAGAACTAGTAACACCACTGACTGCCCTTTTTAATAAATCATGGGAGAATGATGTGGTACCTGAGGACTGGAGGAGGGCGGATGTGATTCCCCTTCACAAAAGTGGGAGCAAGACAGAAGCAGGAAACTACAGACCTGTCAGTTTGACCTCAGTGGTAGGGAAAATGATGGAATCACTGCTGAAGGAAAGGACTGTTGAGTACCTAGAGGCCAGTGGGGCACAGGACCCAAGGTATCATGGATTCACAGCAGGAAGGTCATGTCAGACAAATCTAATTGATTTCTTTGACTGGGTCACCAAAGTAGTAGACCAGGGAGGGGCTGTGGACATGGCCTACCTAGACTTTAGCAAGGCATTTGACACAGTTCCGCACAAAAGATTAATTAACAAATTAGCCAGCCTGGGAGTGGGTCCCAGTGTGGTAGCCTGGGTAAAACACTGGCTGGACAACAGGACACAGCAGGTAATAGTAAATGGAGTCCACAGTTAAGAAAGGAGGGTTAGTAATGGGGTACCGTAGGATTCAGTACTGGGGCCGGTCCTTTTTAATGTCTTTATAAGTGACATTACAGAGGGACTGGAAGGGAAAGTATGTCTCTTTGCAGATGACACAAAGATCTGCAACAGAGTTGATACGCAAGGTGGGGTGGAAAGGATGAAAAGGGACTTGGCAAGGTTGGAGGAATGGTCAAATGTATGTCAGCTTAGATTCAACGCAAAGAAGTGCAAAGTAATGCACCTGGGAAACAAAAACCCAGGGGAAGAGTACACAATGGGGGTGAGATACTGACAACAACAAAAATGGAAAGAGACCTGGGGCTAGTCATATCAGACGACCTAAATGTGGGCCAGCAATGTGAGAAGGCAGTAAGGAGGGCTGGGGGGATACTGGGATGCATAGGGAGAGGCATCATCAGTAAAAAACAGGAAGTTGTTGACCCTCTGTACAGACAGTTGGTAAGACCACGTCTGGAGTACTGTGTACAGTTCTGGAGACCCCATCTCTGCAAAGACATAGACAGGGTGGAGGCTGTCCAGAGGAGGGCAACCAAAATGGTGCAGGGTCTGCACCAGAAGACATATGAAGAAAGACTAAAGGAGCTTAAGATGTATAACCTCGAGGAAAGGAGGGAGATGGGGGACATGATAGAAACTTTCAAATACTTAAAGGGAATCAACAAAGTCCAAGAGGGTAGCATCTTTCAGAAAAAGAGATGTGCAAGAACAAGGGGGCACAGTTTGAAGATAGAGGGGGAAATGGCTCAGAGGTAATGTGAGGAAGTATTTCTTCACAGAGAGGGTTGTAGATGCATGGAACAGCCTTCCTGAGCAGGTCATAGAGTCAAAAACAGTGGGGGAATTCAAGAATGCATGGGACAGACACAAGGCAGTTCTAGTGGGGGTTAGGAGGAAGTAGGCTGTTGGTTAACTAGGATCTGTAGCCTATCCGTTAGGTAGGGAAATGGGCAGACTAGGTGGGCCATGCGGTCCTTATCTACCATCAGATTCTATGTTTCTATGTTACTGCAGAAGAAAAGAGGGAAGTTATCCGGTCATGTGCTTCCACCATCCCTTCTCTCTTCCACATGACAGCAATACACCAGCACGGCTCCACCCATGCAGCTGTAAAAAAATACAATCCAGTTTGCCGTAGAGAAATCCTCACAGCAGATGTTGCTGTTCTCACTACTCTTAATACAGTCCTGACTCTTCAGCCAACACTACGTTATTCTAAATAAACATTTCCCATTCAGAATCTCCTTTATATTGGCACATCTTTGCTGCACAGCCTACTTTTTCATCCCTACTATATTCATTACAGAAACATACAACTGGGACATAGCCCCCCCCCCAAAATCCATGGGAAAAAGTAGTGCTCACTTGTCAGAACAAAAACGTTTGTGAAAAACTGATAAAATACGAAACATGATACTGACTCACTCATTGTCATTCAGCCAGAAATTATTAATATTGTATACCAAAAAATGCTGAGGCCTTTTTTATATTTAATGTTTATTAACACAACAGATTACATCAGTGAACAATCATCAAACAGCATTTGTAACATGCAGTGTCCAAAGCATTAACAATCTTTGTTTCCTATTACAATTGGTATGGCAGAGAAACTTAGTAAAAGAAGAAAAATATGAAGCAATACATGGTCAGTTGCCTGAAAATGTATAAAGGGCAGTACACTGCTAGGGTAGTTTCCCCGGCACAGGGCAACTGTCAAGCTCAACCAAAATGAAACCGGGGCTCACAAAAGCCATCTCTCACAAGGGCGAAGAAATAAAAAAGAAAGGGGGAATAAAATGGCCAAAACAAACAGTTATTATTATTATAGAGTCCAATGTTCCTCACATTCCTCTCAACAAACACGCTGAAGTGGTTCAGAAACTACCTTGCGGACAGGACACAACGGGTAACGATATCCAAGTCATCTTGGAGATAAAAAAATGTCCGATCTGGTGTCCCACAAGGGTCCATTCTTGGTCCCCTCCTCTTTAGCATCTTCCTAAACAACCTGCCGCATGCCTGTCAATTAAGGATGCTCCTTTACACCGACAATTCTGTTATCTTCACAAGCAACCCTGATCCCACTGCGCTTGAAGACAACCTCCAACTTGGTTTCCTCAAACTCGAAAAATGGTTCCAATTGCACAAACTTGTACTTAACCACAAAAAAACCAAACTCCTGTTGTTCTCTTCCTCGCACCACAAGGATAGGTCGCATGCCCTGGCAGTCAAAAATAACCTTGGAGCCACCCTCGAACAAGTTAAACAATTCAAATATCTTGGTGTAACATTGGATTGCCATCTTTCCTATGTACCTCACATTGAGATCGTTGCCAAGTTGGTGAATGCAAAACTAGGTTTGCTTTTCAGGCATAGAAGCAATCTGACCGCTGAAGCACTTAAACTTGCTGTCCATAGTTCGGTACTCTCCACCATTGACTACGGTTTAGTAATATATGGAGCTGCCTCTGCTACATCCCTAAAAAGGCTAAATATTATCTTGAACAAAGCCTGTAGGCTAATCAAGGACGCCAACCTCCTCACCCATATGTGTGATCTCTATGCACTAACATGATGGCTTAATCTCCAAGGACGAATCAATTACCAAACTTACATACTAGCCAAAAAGATGTTCCTTAGTGCGCTGCCAACTGGAATCTCCTGCCCTCTGCCTAGATCCCTCAAGGCTCGTTATACTTGGGCCTCTGTCACTGAACACCTACTCGTTCCATGGGTCCGGACCACCCAGTGGCAGCGGTCCTTCCTCTACAGAGCCCCCAACAGGCTAAACAGCCTGGGCTATGTACTAAATAGCCTACCTCATTTGACCCAATTTAAATATCTTCTCCACAAGCACATTATAAATGAAAGCACCTGTGACTGCACTAACTAAGCTCATGATGTGCTCTCTGCTGCACCCAGTTCTGACCTTTGACAGGACATCCTCTGTCCCTATCTCCCCCCCTTACACCCCCTCTATTTTTCACTCCCTTTTTCACTACATATCCCCCTTTTTCTCGCCTCCTTTGCTCTGTCTCTCACCATCACCTCCCACTCTCCCACCCTACCCCGATCTCCACCTACCTTACTACCCCTCTTGACAAGACCCCTTGGCTGCTACTTTCCCACCCTATATTTCTGACCTAACTTAACTTACTTCCCTTCTCTTTAACTTAGTTTACTACCACCTTTATATTGCAAATGTATCAGAGACTGTTGTTAAACTTTGTACTATGGTGTTTGCTGTAAACTGTAAATTTATTTTTTGCTCTCCTTTGTCTGTCTTTGTAACCCCTCCCATTACTGACGTGGAACCTTTGTAAATGAGCAGTTCCCTGCTCGAAGGTACTTGTAATCTGAGAATGATTAAATAAATAAATAAATAAATGTCATGTATAATAAAAGACCAAGGGGCCTTCAACACAATTTGAATGGCTACTGGCGTTTCTATTGAGTGGGTGTAAATTTTTCCATAGCATGTATTTCCAGCATAATAGAATACCACGACCCCAGCATCAGTGGGACATGTTTCATCCGTAGGTGGGGAATTGCCTTTTTAGCTACCAGAATGTCAATCCAAATCAATGACTGGGGTGACAAACGACTATCAAGTGTGGGCACTGACCTCAATAAATCTAGCCCATTTAGGTATCACTGACATTTGGTGCCATCTTTAGCCTTCGCAACATGTTTATACTTTTTTCCCCCCCTCACCATCACAGTTACTTGAGGACTGACTATTTCTTCACTACATTTGAACATTTCTCTTTGATTCAAGATTTGTCTTATGGCCCTCAAATGCTCACCGATAATCACTCTTTGTTCCTCAAACTTATCTTAGGCAAGGACCCTCTGTGCTCTTTTTGGTCTCTGAAAAGCTGAAACATTTAATTCAGTTAGTCTGCTACTTTAATGCAGTTTGTGTTTGTGTGTCTTCCAATCACACACATGTACACTCTGAAGCCTTAATATTTATGTATGTATGTATTTAATTAATTATTTATGTATTTGTTTATTTACAATTTGTTGACCGGAAAATTCACACTGAGCTGAGGCTTGTTTCCAGGCTGGACCAAGTTGGAGAGATCTACAGAACATTATATGACACTTTAACATAGTGTGGGGAGCACTAAAAATGAAGTAATCTTGAACCAAAAACTTTCAGGTAAACCCATAATCATGTTCTGACTGTCCATTGCCATACAGTATGTTTATAGGTATACTAATTGTTGTTTCTTACTATTTAACAAGTGCATCTTATATTGATTGAGCAAACAGAACTGCTCAGATTTGCTTTGTGGCCTGTCATCCAAGGATCTGGTACAGAATCCTGAGACCAAGAATCCCAAGTCAAGAAAGCCAGAGAGGGAAATCCTGAGAGCCATATTCCCAAAGATGTCAGACAAGACATGTGCAATGTCCAGGAAAGTTTTCACAGGGGGCTCCTCTGCCTGCACTGCCTGTCAGATATATAAACAATCCCCAAAACAGCACAAATCACAACACATCGGGATTTTGCCACAGTCAGGAATGTGTCTGTCGGGCTTTCAGTGCCGGGCTTTTGGCTACTGGGATTGTCAGTGTCAGTGATCTTGTAGAGATATCCTCATCCCACCAGCATGAGAGACACTTGTTAAACAGTAAGAAACAACAGTTAGTATATTCATAATTGTAGGGATAAGAACACAGCAAAAACAATTAAAAAAGGTATGGTGCATACATAAAGATAAAATAATAATATATAATTCCAAATCGCAAAATACAACTGTAAAAACCGTGTAAACACAATAAAATTAAAGCTTGAAAAAATGGGTAAAATTCAAAAGTAGAAAGAAAATCAGAGATCGGCCCAACTGAAATACATTAAATATTACAGATATTGGAAAGCTTTTCTGTGCCATTGAAGATGTGGCTTTCACCCTTCACAAAGACCTCACAAAGCCAACTTATTTTGCCAAATTCTTAGTGTAGTCCACTTTTCAAAACTACATGGGATGCTTTACCAGCAAATATAGCTCTGTTTTACAAAGGGTGAATAGCTAGGCATGTTTCATATTATGCAAACATGCTGAAAAAGTGTTTTTGCACAGATGTTTTTGCTGACTGCTCTCTCAGTGTTGGCAGCTGTAACTTGAAGTAATCTGAGGTTGTGAGGGGGCATACTTTTGCTGTAAAGGTCATGTAGGTACATACAACAACCAGTGGATACAGGCCACCACTGTTTCCAAAAGTCTTGCCTGTGTGGCATGTCAGGAGGATTACATAGAGTTGAAATAACTGAAGACAGGCACACTGGGATTTATACCTGATGATGATGATGATGAGGAGGAGGAGGGGGATGCTTAGAATGACTGAAGCTAGGCCCTTTGTAGTAACTGTATATATTAAATAATCTGTTTTTAATTAAACTAAGAATTTGTTATATTTTTAAGATGAGGAAGGATGAGGATTAAAGCTTGGTATACTGGAGTAGACCCTGGAGGAGAAGGAGAAATGGCTGAAGTTAGGCATTCTGGAACAACTGTATCAGTTAAATTATTATTTTTTTTAATATTAGTACACATTATATTTATTTCTGATAAAAATAAGATGTGGAAGGATAGGGTATTGAGTGAGGGAAGCTGATCATAGTGGAGTTATCCCCTGAGAAGCAGAAGGATGAAGTTAGGACTGATGAAAGCTTGGCACACTGGACTAGGCCCCTGAGGGAGTGGAAGAAATATTGAGTGACTAAAGCATCTAAAACCAAACCATGCTGTGTTAACTGCCAATTCCTGATCTTGGACATAACCTGGGTAAAGAATCGTGAAAAGAAACATGTACTGGATGCCATAAAAGTATAAAAATAAAACTCTTTCACATAAAACCATGAAGAAAAAGTGTATGCTTTATGTATATTTATATAATATAAAATTAATGTTTGCATTAGTTTATTTTAACTTTTATTATTGCTTTTTGCAAGCATTATAAAATATAAAAATATGCCATTATGTTTCATGTTCCCCTGACCAATCAGAATTATTTATTTTGGATAAAATTCCTGAAGATGTCATTTCCTGTATCTTAGGACTTTGTCTTATTGATGTGCAAAACTAGGAAATTTCACCATGTGAAAAACATCATGAAGTTTAACGGTTTGCATAATGCATAGTAAAACGTTGCAAAGTATTTCACTTATCTTACTGGGGAGCAACCATTTCACATATATTTTTTTAAACAAAATATCCAAGTAAAAAAAAAAAAAAAACAGCCAGTCACTCACGTTCTAACATTTCCCACCACCACCACTGACCAGGAGAGTTGTGCTGGTCAATGTACCAAGGGACACTGTTGTATCCTTCATGTTATGGAGTGAGTGGTGGGTGTCAAAAGAGTGGGAGTGCTACTCTTGCTATACTACTGAGTCAGATGGGTGAGAGGAGGATTCAGTTCCACTGGAGGCAGGGTGTATGCATTTTATAATGTTGACTGACACAAGGTAACTTCACCTTGATGGGGAGAAGAAGGATATGACAGCCTGAGGGTGGCAAACCTGGGGAAATTCTTATAAATGCTATGGGATGGTGGAAGGAGGGTGGGAACTGTGATAAGATGTTTTTTATTGGTTTGAAACTTTTAAAAAAACAACATTTCCATAGTAATCGGGGTGAAGTTAGGAAAAAACTTTGCCCCTACATAGCCAGCAAACTTGTAATTCACTGCATCTTTACTCAATTTCTATTTTGTTGGTATTTACAGTCACAACCAAAGACGTGGCCAGATATTTCCTGAAATTTCTGTGATATTTCTAGAGAAATCTCATGCTTTCTGTATTTCCACAGTAGGGGCAGCAGAGAGAAACTCTTTAGAAATTTTACAAAATATCCAGAAACATTTGGCCATGTCTGTGGCTACTACTGTAGAACTAGGGCCATGATTAAGACAGATGGTGTGGACATTTGTATTATGGCAGTAGAGGTAAAATTATTTTCCAGGTGCAAGATGGACCAAAGTGAAAGCATATCCCAAGAAAGTTTTTATTATTACACATTTTATTACTTTTTATTTTGTTTTTACATTAGTCATGGTATGAGTATCACCCAAATACAATGTGACTGATAGTGTGACTCCATGAAAATCAGTGTAAGTTAAAGTGATTAATATATGGCATTAGCGTCAATACTTCAGCTATGAATAATCAATGAAAATAGGACTCCTGTTCTATTCTGATGGATTTTGGAACAAGGGCAATGATTAAGGTGGATGGTTAAGCACAGTTGTGTTGTATCACTAAGGTCCTATGCACACTATTGAAACATTTTTAATGAGTTGTTGACAAGTTCTGGAGTGTGGAGCAGGCAACTCAAGTCCAGTAGCTGCCTGCCTCAGGACCCAAAGTAGCCATAGTTTAGTTTTTTTTGTGCACTCAGTACTTCTAGTTTTAACTTAATAGAAGCACAATTGCACTTCCTGATTCCTCTGAAGCTGTTGAGTGCCCACTGCAGCCTCACCAAGAAAATAGTGTTTTGATGACGAGAAGTAAGGAAGGGAATGCAGGGCTATAGATAGCATTATAATGTTATCGGGGCAGCGGTGGCCTTTAGGTGTAACAGTTGTTAAAGACAGGCACTTGTACATGTTATGGGGGGTGGTGGATCCCATGTACTACCCCCCATGACATGTGCAGGTGCCTGTCTTAAGCAAAAGTTACAGATAAAGGCTGCCGATGGGCCCGATAGCATTATATTGCTATCTATAGATTTGCCACTCTTCCCTACTGCATATCATCAAAATGCTGTTTTCTGGGCATGGCTGCAGTGGGCACTTAACAACATTGAAGGAGTCAGAAAGTGCCATCACACTTCTGTTTAGTTAAAAATATAATTATTGCATGCACAAAAAATTTAAACTATGACTACTTTGGGTCTTGGGGAAGGCAGCTGCTAGACATGAGTTGCCAGCCCCCAAAGGTTTCAGCAGCTTTTTAGCAATGCTTCTAAATTTGGTTTTAGGCATTGTATTTGGAATGTCTAGACTGCAGGTCCACACCGTGCTCTCCCAGCCAAATGCCTAGAAACTATTGCGCACCAGCAAAAAGCATTGCTGGTGCTGCAGTGTATGCAGGGATACTCAATATTGGGAGTACTACCAAAAGCAGCAGAAAAGGTGACTACTTACTTATTTGAATTGTTATGAGTTTACCAGTCGCTACTGCATTTTTTTGTTAACATTGCAAAAACAAAATGGGTTGGCACACATAATGCAGCCAGTGCAAAGCCCAATGAATGAGGGCAGTATCCCAATACTTATATAACATCAAAAAAAACTTGGATAGCATTTTTTTCTTGGCTGTTCAAGCTATTGTTTTTAGGGCTGCAGTGGGCAGAGCCCTGCAGACCTCTTGCTATCAAAAAAGGACTCTGCATTCCTTCTGACTGAACAGCATGTTGGAGTTGCACCACAGTCACCTCTGCGTCTATAAAGCACTCCACTTGTTGTCTCCATCAGAAGTCTCACTGCACTGTTATTAACTTTTAAAAAAATTGGTGGCAACCTCGGTGTCACTCTTATGTTTCTGGCACGGGTTGTAGGGAGTGGATGCTGATAGGGAGGGTCAGGTGAGGGGATATCTCTAATTTAAGAAAATAAATGGCAGTCACAGTGGAACATAGCACACTCTGCCTTGTCCAAGATGACTGCCTCACTGTACAGTGCATACACTACTACTAGCACATGCCCAGTAGAGTGCGGCAACCATATTAGACACTGAAGAGTGTGCTGTGTTACACCATGACCTCCATTTTTTTCTTAAATTAGAGATATCCCCCCCACTTGACCCTCCTTCTCAGCACCCACCACCCCACCCCCCTGCCAGAAACATAAAAGTGACACTGGGGTGCCCAGTACCCCAGTGTCATGATCAGGATGCTGCCATGTTTTTTTTTATATTCCCCCATCCAACCCTCCCTCTCAGCGCCCCCTCCAAAAACATATGAGTGACACTGGGCATGCCCAATCCCCCCCAGTGTCGCCATCTAGAATCTTCATTTTTTTCTTTCACATTCCCTCACCTGACCCTCCCTCTCAGTAACCTCCAGAAACATAAGAGTGACACTGGGGGTGCCCAATTTCCCACTGTCAGCATCAAGTATAATTTTTTATTTCCTTTTTTAAACCCTGTAAAAATAAAACCATCCATCAATGTATTTTCCAGCCGTTCCTCTCCCCCCACCCAAGCTTTCCACTCAGCACCCACCACCCCACACCCCCCAAGCCCTTACTTACCAATCAGGGGTCCAAAGCTGTAATAGTCTCTGACCCACAGACACATTTTCGCTCTTCAAAGATGGTCTGAAAACTGAGGAAACAGGTATGCAGTTCAATGTATTTTAATCAGGTTTTGAACTTAGTGCCATAACTTGACAATTGTTTCATATTTTTGCCCCACATTTTCAACATGCCTTCTTTGAGACCCCACCTCATGAACAATTACACTGTCATTCAATGTCATGCACAGCCAGTATAGTATTATGCTTCTGCAACTGTGTTAGTTTGGTTTTGGCCATTTGCACTCTCTATTCCAGTGGAATTACCACCCTGTACATGTTCAAAAGGCAAGGAATCCTCAGAGAGGGTTCCACCCTAGAGATGCCATGGGACAGTTCCATGGCTAAAAGTACTAGGAATCCCCCTAAGGAGAGAAGTACTGCCATTGAAGGAGGAAGGGAGGATGGTGGGGCAAAGAAAAAGTGCTTCACAATGAGGCTGAGATGGACTGCTTATATAGCTCAGGAAGTGGGAGTGGCCGGTTGCTTGTTCATTGAATTACAGGCCTAGCCTTCCAATTCAATGTCCTGTGCAGCCAGTATACTGTTGTGCTTGTGCAACTGTGTTAGTTTGGTTTTGACTATTCGCACTCTCTATTCTAGAGGAATTACCACCTTGTAGGGGTGCGATGGGCAAGGAACCCTTCGAGAGGGTTCCACCTCTAGAGGTGCCATGGGAAGATTCCCATGGCTAAAGGTACCTTAGAAATCCCCAAAAGAAATGTTGTACAATCATACCCCAAAAGAATGAGGCAAGATGAAGCATATGAGCAAGCAGTAACTGTGATGTAGTAGCAGTAACTGTGACCTAGTAGTAGAGAAGCATAGACAGTTTGTTTCATAATGTAATGAGTTGCTCAGTTTGATAATGTAATGAAATGTCCAGGTTTGTGTAACATGATATTAAAGGTTTGCATTGAGAATTAGGGGATCCTCTAAGGAGATAGGGAACAGCAGGACATCCACCACCTCCATCCAACAGCAGAACCTAACTAAAGAAACTAGGGGACACTACTATGCTAACTAACAGTTATGACCTGAGGCAATGGAGGAGAGAAAAAAAACCCTATGAGGAGGAAATCTTTGAGGATCCAAGGCCTAGGCTGCCTTCCCTCCAGGCTTGGGACAGTTTATTTAGTGATGGCTCTGCAGCTGAAATTTCAAAAACCCAATTAAAGGGAGGTGGAAAATATTCCAATTTGGCGGAAGGCTCTCACTCAAACCCTCTAGCAAGACCACCATGGAAGGTTGCGAGAAAACTCTGCAACAATACATGCACCAAAGGCACAGAAGGAGAGCAACAACTGCTGAGGCACTCACCTGGCCTACCCATTCTCAACTCAAACCATGCAAACCAGAGGCAGTAATAGGGAGAATGCAGTGAAGGTGCCTTGCTATGGAAACCACTAAAGTCAATGGCCAACCATTATAGCCAAAGAAGGTAACGTTTTCCACCCTTCACCACTAGTCTTAAATTCTACACCAGGAGCTGCAGTCATATAGCAGGTAGCTAAAGCCAAGCCTGGAGTGAGGACATTCCTAGCTATGGGCCAGGTGAGAAGGATCCCACCCCAAGTTGGACATGCTCAAGATGCGGACTAAATGCAGAGCAAGACAGCCAGCTGAAGGAACCCTGCACCAAAATAGAATGGCTGGCATGCCCCAAAATTGATTGAGAGCTGAAAAGCTGATGAGCTGAATGAGCACAGCGTGCTGAGATCAAAACGAGCATTGAGTGCTGAGACCTTGCAAGGTCAAATGCAGAACTGAGTGCAGCAGAATCACAGAGGCTGAAGCTGAGGGGATGGCAGTAGGCATGAAGCAATGATCTGCATAAACAATGAGCAATGATAGCATAAGCAAGCATGGACCTGTACATAGGTCAATAAATACTAATAGTGACAGGTGGACCTGCACATAGGTCTGCATAACATGTAGCAATGAAATAGCACTGAATGGGGCAAGCCAGCCAGACATGAATAGCCAAAACAAGGTGACAAATACTCTGAGGATTTTTGGCAGCGAGGAAGGATTTAATAATAATAAGCTACATTAATAGCCTCAGCAGGAGCTTAGTTGGCTAACCTCAGAGTTGTAACTGTGATAAAACATGGAGACAATGCTCCAAAAACAGGTGTAGCCAGGCAGTGCAATGAAGCTGCAAGTAGAATGAACATGAATGAGCAGTACAGCTAGGGTCACAGTAAACCTGTGTCAAGTGAAAAGAATTGAGTATGCAACATGGAGTAGCTATGGTTGAACTGAAACACACAGATAATTATTGCAGTTACATTGCAGTAGTTTGAGTATGGTGAGCAACAGTGTAAAAACACAAGCACTGAGTACAATAGTAATTTGAGTAAACAGTAACAGTGGCTGCAGTTGTAGGCAACTAAAAGCAGTAATATGAGCTCTGAGTAGCAGTATGCTAGGAGCTTAGAAACAAAGCCCAAAAAAAGACAAAACCAAAACACAGCAAAATGGAAAACAGGGAACAAGGCCCAAAACAAGAGACATAAAACACAGGGAAGCACACAGCAGGATGAAAGATATAAACCAGAAGCAGGAAAACAAACACCGAAGTCCAGCAAAGACACACAGAAACAGCAGGTGGGGAGGAGGCTCCAGCCAGCTTAGAGGATAAACCAACAGAGCTTCCGGCTGCAAGGAAAAAGTGCTTCACAATGAGGCTGAGAGGAAGTGCTTATACAGCTCAGGAAGTGTGAGTGGTCAGTTGTTCGTTCATTGAACTACAGGCCTAGCCTTCCAATTAGGCAGATCTGTCCCAAAAGGTGATGTTGTGGTCCCTGCACAAAATCAACTTTTGAAAAGGAGTTGAAAATTTCCTGTGCCACTTTTCATGAGGTGGGGTCTTAAGAAGGCTAAGCTGAAAATTTATTTGAAAAATATTATAAAACAACAACATTTTGAGCCTATCTTGAATTGTGCACTCACAGGCTCGCAAGTTTGGTAATATTCATTATTTTTCTCCCAAATTTTCAACATAACCATTTCTTTACAGCACCTCATGAATGTGACAGCTGGCATTTTTCAACTCCTGCCCAAAATGTGTTTTTGCATCATGAAACTTTATTTTGCAGTCCCTACACAAAATCACCATTAGGCCAGCAGTTGAACAATTTTCTCTGCCCTTCTTCATGAGGCTGTGTCATAACATGGCTATGTTGAAAATTTGATATAAAAATATTACAAAACAACAAATTTATGAGCCTACATTACATTTTGCAAATGCAGGCACATAACTTTTGTAATTTCAATATTGTTCCCCAAATTCTTCAACTGCAGCACTATCAGCTCTGGCCAGAGTTTGTTTGTTTACTTGTAACTCTGTCAGTTCCTTAATCCAAATTACAGCATGGTGTTAGTTTACTAGAGATGGGGCGAAATAAAATGGTTGCCGATGAAGTTCCCGTGGAAATGTCAATTTCACTGTGGCATTCCGCGAAATATTTCGCAGGTGTGAAATTGTAAAAATTCTGCCTGAGAAATGTGATATTTTGCATGCAAATGGTGTAATTTTGCCCACAAGGTGAAATGTCACTCTTAATGGGTGTCATTTTGCACTCTGCAGGTGAAATTCTGCATTTTACACCCATGACAAATTTCACTAAATGAGCGAATTTTGTGAAATTTTTCATGGAGCATAGTTTGCCAACTTCACCCATATCTATACTTGCAATTTACACTGCTGTTACAGTACAGGTGACTTGGGTTATGGAAACCAGTTTGCCCTATAACCATGCTCCAGCATTCTCCAAACTACTCTAAGGCATGGTTTCAGGGCACTGATTACAGCAGAGTTTTACCATGCAGAACCAGGGTGTTTTGCCACAGAGGGGTCTGAGTCCTTGTGACCTCAACAGCGAAGCTCAAGAGGTCCTTGGGAATCAGACCCTGAGGTGGCAGAACACACAGTTCTGCATGGGGTTACCCATCCTGTATTTTTTATAGTGTATGTGATTTTGAGTGAGAATGACATTCCACCATGCACTATATCATGATATAATCTGGGCACAAACATTTAAACCACTTTAACAGAGCTGAAACAGTTTAAAAGGCACAGTGTGGAATGACCTGAAGGTGAAATTCATAAACTGGTGCACAATGAACATAAGTAAAACATGTGCAAGAATTGTTTTAATATTACTGATTTTTATTTTGTCCTGATTGTGACATGAGTGCAGTGTGAGTATAAAATGAGTGAAAGTTTGACTTTATGAAATATACTGTAATGAGACTGACTCAAGACCCCTAGGCCAGTTATTCAAATATTAGCACAAGTTAAATGAGGTGTCTGCTGTGCAAACTGGGTTTTGCACCCGATTCATGGGAGGGGTCTAAATCTGGACACCACACAGCAGGGGCAAAACCCATTACCATCAAAGTGCTCACTTACTGCTGTGCCAGTGCAGATGAGGGGGTCCTCCCCTGCATACATGCATACAGGCATAGTGGCAAATTAAGAGGTTTGTACCAGTAGTAAATTCCACCCAAATGGACACAAGTTACTGTCTTTGCAAACCCTGACTTAATTGGGTGCAAGGCCCTGGTGGTGAGCAGTGATGCAGTAGCCACCTGCCCCCCATCCCTGAATGAGTGGATGCTCTGGTGTCCAGAAGCACCCCCCTACCCACTGATCACCAGTCCCCATCATACTTACATTGTCCCTGGTGTTAGGTGGCACCCCCACCCTTTGCTCCCCAGGTCCATCGTGCTTGATTAGTTCCTAGTGCCTAGTGGTTCCCATTACATGCCAAGCTTCTGTCCTGGTGCCACCCTGACAGCCCAGTGGCTAGCAACCCCCCAGTGTTGCCAGCACCAAGCACTCCACCCAGCCAACCCCCACATGGCTCTGTAGCCATTGCAGCATGGATGGTACATTATGATGATCAGCACAGCCCTTCTCTCACCTCCTCAGCCAGCTGCCATATGGGATTACAATATGTGTGCTCCCTGCTATCCAATATGGTGGCTGTGCAAGGAGGTGAGATGAGTGCTGTGCTGGTTGCCATATCAGCCTCTCCACACAGCACCAGCTAAAGAGGTACAGGGGGTTGGATGGGTGGTATGCTCAGTGCTGGCAGTGTGGGGGGGTACTATCCACCAGGGTGTCAGGGTGATACGGGGATGCGTGCTCAGTGGATGGGGGGGTACCACTAGGCAACAAGAATTAGCTATGCATGATGCTCCAGGGAAGCAGAGTGTGGGGGTGCCGCTCGACACCAGGGACCACATTATCAATACAGGGACAAGGATTGGCAGGTAAGGACTGCCACTGGATGCCAGGGAAATTACTACCATTACAGGGACAGGTGATCAGAGGGCAGGGGATGTCACTGGACACCACAGCCAACACTTACTTTACAGAGATGGGTGATTAGAGAGTGGGGGGAGCCACTTGACACCAGGGAAAACATGAATAGGATAGGGATGGGTGATGAGAAGGTGGGGGTGCCACTGGACAGCAGGAAATGCATTTGTGTTGTGGAATGGCCATTCAAAGTGGGGGAGCTGTTTGCTGCCATGCCTGACATGGCAGGTGGCCCCAGGACAGGCATAAACCTGCCTCCACTTCCTGTGCAAATTAGCATATAATGGGCAATGCATAAGGCCCCTTAGTGCCTTGCATTCCCAATGGGCTCATTTGTATTTTGCAGTTGAATGTCACACCATGGTTCCCTGTGCTATCTGGTCTTGGGGTGTAGTTCCATATGGGCTGCATATAGCCTAGGTCCATGTCAGGGCATTGCTACTTGCCTTAGCGCTGTGCCGACATGGCTCTACAGTCAGTCAGATAGCGCCAGTGTTCTATCTGTCTGAACATATCAACCTCTGGTTCAGATGCAAGGGCAAGTGCAGTGCAAACCTTTTTGCACCACTTTTGCCAATATTTGAATATCTGGCCCCAATCTCTTAGTAGCACAACTGGGCTGTTGTTTCTCATAACTCTACAATAGTTCTAAACAAGTGGCCTTTCACCTGGAATGCACCCCCCCCAAACCAAGTGCTGGTCAGCCATATTTGCATGGCAGGTGTGCTTGTGGCATGAAGAGTATTGGCAAAGTTGGTTGCTCTTTTCTTTTACCACTTTTTCACCAGAGACACATTATTTGAATAATTGCCTGGCAAATTAGTATATTGCCAAATTCTCAGAAGTAGAAACATTTAGCATCAGCACAAAAGTTGTGAAAGAAATGTAACAATGTAAACAATGAAGCATGTAATTCTTTCATGAGTGGTTTATTTTTATGATTGTAAATACTCATTAAGAAATTTCCATATTCCACACAATTGGGAGTTGTCAAGCCTCAGATAGGGTTCTCAACTTGTTGCGGTCAAAGCACTTGGCATCAGCACAAAAACAGCTTAAAGAAGTGTGGCACTGTGAGCAGTGTAGCTTGCAGTGATTTAATATATTATTTCACATAATTATTTTCAATAGTTATTAGTATTTAATTTCTATATTCAAAACAATTGTGAGCTGCCTCAACTGTGATGCAGGATTGTTGCTCTCAGAGCAGTCAGCATCAACCCAGAAAATGACAAAATGTAAAACATGAAACCATAAACAAAGTCAATTTTTTAAATAAATATTTATTTATTGTTATTAGTGAAAAGTATTAATTAATTATTAAAACCTTGTGAGCTGCCTCAGCTGATGGATCGATAATAAAACACAAAGGATTTGGATAGTGGTGGTAAATAACTGTGGTGGGAGTTGAGGTTGTAGTTCTCCAACAGAAATCCTCTGGTTGTGTGTGGCTTGTGGCTGGTTTTTGGTGTTTCTGCACATCTTAGACTGACTGATTTGCACCCCTCCCCCCCACACACACACACATTAGAGTCAGTGCTTCGCAGCCCTACAGAAAAATTGACTACTGCCCCTAGGTCCCAAAACATTTATTTTTTTAATACATTTCTTTATTTATTTATTTATTTATTTAGCTTTTGTTGACCAGCTAAGTTCACTAGGCAAATTCTGCCTATTTTCAGGCATGACCCGGGGAAGGGAGATACAGATGAAAGCCAACTAACTTTGAACCAGATTAAGCTGTTGGTGGTATTTTTTTTTTTAGTGAATGGGGGAAAATTTAGCCAGGACACGAGGGAAATTCCCCCGCTCTTATCGAAACGTACCATGGGATCTTGAACATCCATCTGAACTACCACCAGAACAGGCAGATGGGACCTTGGTTTAACATCTCATCCAAAAGACGGCACCTCAGGTCTGCAGCACCCCCCACATGCTGCACTGCAGTGTCAGTACTGGGATATTAACCCAAGTGCCTGGTGTGGGGCTAGAACCCACAACCTTCTGATCTCCCAGCCTCAGAGGCAAGTGTGCTACCTGCTGAGCCACTGACACTGCAAACAGAACATGCACTGCCTTAGCAGTGAGGTGCACAATAGGAGCGTAGTTTCACAGCCTTATGCAAATAATTTAATATAATTACTGGATTTTGTTTTTTCCTATACAGAAACCCATTGCATAATTTGCTGATATAAAGGAGTGTTTATAATTGCAAATGTACACTGGGTTTCCCTTGCCCTGTGCATGCACCATCCACAGCTCTTCCATTCCAACAACTGGCCACATTGCTTGCTTGCAGTTGGAAACTGTACCACCCCACAGAATCGGTGGTAGGTCATTAAAAAAAAAATCACGGCTGAAAAACATTAAAAACAACTACCAGAAAAAAAAAAAGTTAACTTTCAGCACTCAACCGCAGACCTCGCTAAAACCCAACTGCACTGCAGGCACACAGGAACGTCTTTAATTTTATATAATTGCTGTGGCAAAAAGTGAAACCCAGCAATTATACAAAATAAAATATGGGGTGATGCAGAAACTCGAATTTTATGCACACCCTCAATGTTGGATGCCTAGATAAACATCTCAAGCTTCGTTCTTGGGGTTTATGTGACATCCAACATCTCAGTTGTGTGTAAAATTCTTGTTACACACATACTACCCTATATAGTATTCTATTTATTATCTTACACAGTCAAACAACTGGTCAAAAATAATTCTATTTGCAAAAAAAAAATCATCTTCGTTCTATCCATCTCCCTTATTCTATCTTTCTTCCACCACCCTGCCCTTGTGTGGTAAAAATACAGCTGAGGTCCAAACTGGGCTAGGCGACACGATAGTAGAGAGGGGGGGACACAAAA
Source organism: Neoceratodus forsteri (assembly GCA_016271365.2). NCBI lineage: Eukaryota > Metazoa > Chordata > Ceratodontiformes > Ceratodontidae > Neoceratodus > Neoceratodus forsteri. The sequence continues at coordinate 3,468,008 of CM028133.1, forward strand.
GTATGCAAACACCATGAAAAGCAAGGAGCTAAGAGGACCAGAGAAGAATAAGGGTGAAAGACAGGCAGATAGCAAAAAGGGTTCAGGACCTAGATGGAAGGAGGTCTGCCTTAATGCCAAGAGCCTGGATAATACAATCATCAAGCTTCAGGCAATGATGGCAGACACTGAGATGGACCTTGTAACTATCACAGAAATGTGGACCTCAGAAGATACAGGCTGGGATCAGGCAGTCCCTGAGAACACAGTGTTCAGGAGGGCTAGAGGAACATTTTTCAGGGAAGGCATGGCCATTTAGGTGTAGGATGGTACTGAAGTTATGGAAGATAGAAGCACCAGGGGCAGTAATGGGAAAACAGAGTCACTGTGTGTGCAGCTCACTTTGGCTTCAGGCAAGAAACTATGTCTTATGTTTTGGGGTAATCAATAGACCACCAGGGGAAAGGGAAGAGAAGGAGAGAGGGGAGAGAGAGCTCAGGGAAAAACCAGAAAGGGAATGACAAAGGGGAAAGTAGTGGTAGTGGGTGAGCTGATCCTGTTGGTCATTGATTGAAATGTTACAGTGGTCAGGATCACCAGAAGACAATCCTTACTGGATACATTCCAGAGAGAAAGCAAAAATCTGTGCACTGGGAGAGTTTGGCCAAATAAATTTATTATACAAATCACTGGCCCAGTGGCGCTGATGGTTGAGGCCCTGGATGCCATACCTTGTGCTACACCAGAGACCCAGGTTTGGGAATGAGCCTGGGTCATGGAGGGTCACCCAGAGGGGAGGGTGGGAGCTGGTTTGAACAGCCTAATGGTAGCTATCTCTCCTGGAAAGAATTTTAATCTCTGCTTCACTAAGCAGCAGTGTGGGAAGGGGAGGACGCTGTTAGGTGCTTGGCGGTAGCCATGTGCTCAGCATGGCTTCCTGCTTGGGCTACGGCCCTTTGCACCAGTGTCCTCTGAGGGTAGGGGAGTTAGGCTTCTGTAGCTGCCTCTGTAACCATGAAAAACCCTAGCCCCGCTGCCGTACTGCATGTTCCCCCATAAGTGGGGGGACAAGAGCACAGAATGATCGGTCGGCCAATGCCTAGTCCTTGCTGGCAGTAGGGGATAAATGTCTCTTTTACAAAAAAAAAAATATTATACAAATCAATATTAAAAAACATGGGTGCAAGTAATCAACCATAAAGCCTCAGCACTTCTGGGTGCTCTGCCCCTTCTTCAGGAAGCAATGTTTCCTGGAAAAGAGGCAGGACATCCTAAAGTGCTGAGGCTCTATGCCTGTTTTAACCTTGATATGTATAATACATTTACTTGGCTGAACTCTCCCAGTGGGCAGATTTTTGTCTTCTATTTCACAGTGATATTGTTTGCTGCAGGAGTGTGCAGTTATATCAGTATGCTGTAGTATGAGCATGAGCATGAGTATGGGTTTTATCTTACTCCTGGCTACATTCCAGGACACACACTCCTCAATTACTGGACTGCAGACCTGTTGCATGCAAAAATCTACTCTTTTATTCAGCAGACAGCCACAGCAATGAGGAGCAGAATATTCTGATGTTTCACCTTGACAGGCGTTTTCAAAAAAAAGCCTGTCAAGGTGAAATGTCAGAGTATTCTGTTCCTCATTGCTGTGGCTGTCTGTTGAATAAAATACTAGATGTTTACATGCAACAGGTCTGCACTCCAGTAATTGAGGGGTGTGTGTGTGTGTCGTGACTTCTGTTTGAGCTGTTTGCTGTGTTGCCATTGAGCACTCTGGTTCCCTGGAGCAGCTCTTCTCTCTCCAAGTACATTCCAGGACTGTCTACTGGTACCACTAGTTAAGGAACCCACCAGGCAGGAGGCCACTCTTAATGTGGTGCACACCAACTCAGATGCAGTAGGAGCTGTGAGAGTAGAGAAGCCAACAGGGAACAGCAACCACAACTCCATTTGGTTTGAACTAGCAGTTGAGACCAGAAAACTCCAGTTGAGAGTTGAGGTCCTTGGGTGAACATCAAAAGGTTGAGGGAGTTAGTCTGAGAGAAGTTAGCCAGGGTAGAGAGCATAGCAAAGTTAAATACACTGCAGGGATCCCTGCATCTTTAAAAAGACCAGAAGTTCCTTTTAAGGTTGAAATTATATTTTTTTTCAAACACCCTGATGTTTCACACTTTATTGTAATTTTTCAAAGGGCTGCATGTGTTTTCTGAAATATGTAATAATAGATATAGATAATTTTGCACTGATTTGATACAAAATCATTTTTTTAAGTTTACATAAGCACATAATATAAATGCTGTTACCATTTGATATTGGTTCTGCATATACTGCTGATCTCTGAAGTAACTTGTTAGACAGTAGACACAGAACTGTAATAAATAACACAGAAATACAATCTAAATACAGTACACATGTCTCATTATGCTTTTCAAAAATTTGTGCTTCCACCACCAAATATTGTGGAATAGGGATGTGCAAAAAAAATTCCGCAGGTGGAATTTCGACGAAAGTGAGAATCTGTTCACTTCTGCGAGAAGTTTATAAATCATTTTCACAACTTTGGGACGTTCCTCCTAAAAACTGTATAAAAAATATATACAAACTGCGGGTTATTTTATTAAACTGTGGGAAAAAAATCTGTAGAAAGGATCACTGCCAGTGGTCAGTTCTGAGGCTTTTTAACTACAGTTTAATTCATTAATCCACCCCCCCCAACTGATCAGGGGTCCCAGTAAATATCCTCAATCCCTTCCATGGACCCTCCTGGTTTCTAGTGGCCCCCCACTCATCAATCATGGACCCCAAAACATTTTATTTCCCTGATGTTTAGCAGACCACCCTCCCTATCCTGGATTCCTTAATCCACAAATTAACAGCCGACAGTCCACCAACTCATACCCCTATATTCCCAGCATTCCTTGGTGTCTAGTGGACCTCCCCATCCCCAATCCCTTATAAAAAAAATAATCCCAATTCCCTGGTGTCTATTTGACCCCCCGGACCACCACCCTGACAGTTCATTTGCCACCACCCCACTCCCCTCCCCACTCTGCCCCGATCGGGCAACCAGCTCAGCACTCCTCTCTCCTCCACTTCCAGTGGCCCTCTGAATTGTCAGTGAATGACCGCATGGTTGTACAAGCAGGCATTCATTCACTGACAGTTCAATAAACTGTGGATAGAATAATTTCTGCAGATTATATGCATTTTTCTGCAATTCACAAAAAAAGTCCACAGAACTCTGCAAAAATCCACAGAAAATCCCAGTTTCGCCAACGGCGAAAGTTCAGCAATTTCCGCAAAATTTCTGAAATTTTGCAGAAGTTCAGTGAAAGCGAAATTTGCAACTTTCACCCACCCCTATTGTGGACTCATATTTTTAAACTGCCAATAAAGGCCTGACTAACCCTATGTCTTTTCTCTATTTCCTGCTTCCTAGAATATATATATTCAGCCAGCTTTATTGTTCACTGAACACAATCTGGTAAAAACAAAGAGACAAATAAAGCCTTTTTAAACACCAGCACCATGATTCTTTCAAAGAGATTAATGTTTTTTTTATGCCATTGACTGCAATAAATAGAACTGAATAATGTCTTTCCCTGAGAATTATAAGCTTAATAAAACAGTGTCGGGTATTTGTCAAATATCAACTGCTAGTTTTACTTGTTTTCATTTCGAAGGTAAAGCTGCTTGAAAGTATTTCTTACCGGTATTTTACATATGTGATGCTGAGCGTTTATGGCTTCATTTTTGTTAGCTCCAACGGCTTGCTTTTTTAACTGCCTGTAATGTATGGGCATAAAACTCTCTTAAAAAGGCCTATTTAAAGTTTTTAAAAGAAGTACTTGAGCGGTATAAAGATGCTTCTCACTGGTATTTTCATTGCATATATTGCTGCACTCGGCGTCTTGCCTAATGGTGGTATGGAGCGTATAAGTGAGACTTCCTCTTGAGCCCACTAGTCCTGGGCGTCAGATAAAGTCATCCTTGTTCGCCTGTCCACATTACCATGCACAGCTGTTGTTACCTAGCAAATGTACACAATTGTGCCAGTTCTTGTTGCACAGGATTAGCGGGCTCTGTGAGATCACAGATTGAAAATAAATATAATTTCAACCTTAAAAGGAACTTCTGGTCTTTTTAAAGATGCAGGGATCCCCTACAGTGTATTTAACTGTGTGTATTCAAGCACCTCGGAGATGCCCACACATCAGCTCATCATTTCCCATGGACTTTGCATTATATTTACACAGCATAGCAGGTGTGGAAGAGAGAGAGAGAGAGAGATGGGATGCAATGGAGGGGGCCATTCTCGAGGCATCTAAGTTATGCATGAGAATGCTAACCAAAAGGGAAAGGTTCAAGAGACCACTGTGTTGCTTGACAAGGATCAGGAAAGCAGTGAGGGTGAAGAAAAAGGCCTTCTCCAGGTACACTGAAAATCAGTGGAAGGAAGAATGGGGAGTATACTTACTGAGAAATAAGAAGGCTAAGAAAGAGATAAGGGAGGTAAAAGCAGACGTGGAGCTGTATGTTACAAAGGATGTCAAGAGTAGAGAAGAAGATTTCTTGTAGCATAGCAGAGAAGAAAAGAAAGAAAGAAAGAGAGAAAAAAAGAAAGAAAGATAGAAAGAAAGAAGGAAAGAAAGAAAGAGAGAGATAATCATTAGGCTATCTCATTAGGCTATCTGAGGAGGATGAGCAAAAGTTTACCATTCATAGTGAATACTTTTGTTCTGCCTTCAGTGGAGAGGACAACAGGCTGTTGCCAGAGATAGGCATTAAAGTGGCCACAAAGGGGGTCCGGGAGATGAGGCAGACAATATTGACAAGCAACATGGTCCAGAAAGGGCTGGTATCTCTAAAGACAGATAAGGCCCTGGGATCAGATGGGAATGCATCAGAGGGTACTCAGGGAAATGACAGCGGATCAGGCTCAATCCTTGTGGAAAACTCAATAGCTCAGTACAGATGGGGGTCATTCTGAAGGACAGGAGGTGGCAGTTGTAGTCCTGCTCCTTAAGAGGAGACACAGAACAAATGGAGAACTGCAGACCATCAGTCTTACCTCAGTTGTAGGGAAGCTGATGGAATCGCTGGTCAAAGAGGACCTTGTGGACTACCTAGAGATCAATGGTCTCCAGGTTAGTAAGCAGCATGTGTTCATAGCAGGGAGGGCTTGTGAGAATAACCTGATAGATTTCTTTGATTGGTTGATGAGGGAATTAGATAGAGGCCACACCATGGATTTACTCTACTTTGAGTTCAGCAAGCTTTTCAACTCAATGCCTCACAGATGACTGCTGAAGAGGATGGAGGATCTGGGTGCTGCTTGGGACATAGTAAGATTAGTAGGTAACTAACTAATGAGGAGGCAGCAGAGGGTTGGGGTTAACAATGTCAAATCAGTAGAGAGGGAGGTCATGAGAGGGGTACCACAAGGATCTGTCCTGGGCCCTGTCTTCTTTGATATGTTCATCAGCGGCAATGAAGAAGGAATACAGAACAGATTGTATCTATTCAGAGATTACACTAACCTCTGTGGGAGGGTAGATGGTGATGAGGGACTCAGGGAAATGCTAAGGGACCTGTAAAGTCTATAGAGGTGGTCAGAGGTTTGGTTGTTGAAATTCAGTGCCAAGAATTGCAAGGTGATGCACCTAAGGAATAAGAATGTCAGTGCAGAGTACTGGAGTGTACTGGATGAGGGGTAAGACATTGCACTAAAGCTGAGGAATGGGAACTAGGAGCTATCATGAGTGACACCCTCAAACAATCAAGCAAGCCCAATAAGGCCTATAGTAAGGCACATTGGATGCTGGGGTGTATCAGGAGGAGTATTGACAGCAGAAGGAAATTGCAAATACTGCCCCTTTATAAATCTTTGGTGAGACCATCCCTGCAGCACTATGCCCAGTTTTGGGGCCTTTACCTCAGGAAAGCTAAGGGCAGGCTGAAGACAATACTGCAAAGGGCGGCAAAGATGATCCAGGGCAAACAGGGCAGATCTTCCAATTAGCGCCTCAAGATACTGAGCAAGTACTTGCTGGAGACCGGAAGGGAGAGGGGACATAAGGTAGAGACCTCCAAGTTCCTCAAAGGAATAAATGAGGTTAACTGTAGGGAATTATTTTGCATGAGTACCAGTTCAAAATCACAAAGGCACAAGTGGAAACTGACAGGAGGGAGGTTCAACGGAGATATAAGGTAGTATTATTTTACTTAAATGGGTGGGGAAATCGTGAAATGGTCTACCAGCTGAGGTGATGGGTATTAAAACTGTTAATGGTTTCATGCATGGTTGGGACAGAGTGACGGACATAGTGGGTACCCAGGGTGACAGAAACAGGGAGAGGAATTGGGGTGTGGATTGGAAGGGCTAGGACCCTGAATGGACATTAAGTTCTGGGGTTGGTAGAGGAACTATGGGCAGATTACATGGACCATTGACGTTTCTCTGCCCTCATTGTCTATGTTTCTATGTAAAATCACAGATATGGCAGCCAGAGTCCACTCACAATCTATGGTTAAAAAAGATCATTATAACAGAAAGCTGGACTGGTTAAACAAAAATGATAATAGTGTTTAAAACAATGCTAAAACTAGGAGCTGCCTTTCCCTCCCAACAGATTCAGTTCAGATGCATTGTTTTGCACTCTAGGAATAAGCAAAAGAAAACCTTTCAAATCCCTTCTAGATAGTTTCTGCACCCAGACTGAGCTATTCTTTTTGCACCAACTACAATTTTATCATCCTAATAAAAATAATTTTTTTCAGCATTCAGAGAAATGTCTTACTTCTGTTCTTACTCTGTGGCTGTCCACTGTTTATGGTGCACAATGGGAAAACTCCTGTGGCAGTGTGTACCATGTGACCATCCTTTTGGACAGGAAATCAGTCACGAGATCTGTTCACTGACATACACTTCAGGAAGTATAACACACTTCATCAATGAAGTTTGGCTATCACAGGACTATGGAAAGTTCAACCCCGTCTCATGCACAGCACAGACTATGCAAAAAGAAATATTTACTTCACCAGGAAGATTATACAGTGTGAAGCAAACAGACTTTACCTATCACTACTAAAGTAAAGTCAGGGCATAGGGGTGACAGACAGGGCATACGTTGGGACAATGAAAGATGAAATGCAAGACAAAGGGGAGATGTGAAGCAGTAAGCTATGGGTGAAATAAAGAGCATCAGGGGTAGCAGTATGCAAATCTTTGTGACAAGGCTTCAACAGAATAAGTGTTGTCAGAAAGCAGGTGTTTCACTCATTTAGTTATTTAGTTCAATGTGTTTATCAGGAAAGGTGCACTCAGCTTGAGTTAATTCCCATATGCATCCCATGGAGGGACCCGGGAGGGGGGGGGTACAGCAAGCAAGGTAACAAAAACAAAGTGCATGTGCTTAACAGTAGCAGTAATGAAGTAAAATACAAATTTAGTAATATAAAGATTTGCCATATATACAGTTTTCAAAGTTTCAGTGTGGGGTTATGTCATATAAAAAATGAAGGCTACCAGGCTGTGTACAGATCAGACCACTTCCAGGTGCATGGCTTTGAGAAGTGCAGCACAAAGAGACATGTGAGGTAGCAGAGTAAGGATGAGAGTTGGAGAGGGAGGTATTTCAATAAGTTGGAAGGTAGCTAGAGAAGGCAGACTGACCGCAAGCTTTGCAGCAGGGGATATGGCATGACTTTTTTCAGTTCTGACACAGAGTAACAAACACTGGACACAAATGTATTACTGGGCCAACCAGTTGGTGCAGCAGTAGTGCTAACTCTCCAAATGCTGGCAATTCATGCCCAGCAATGAGCACGGATCATCAAGGCTGCAGTGGGAAGGAAGGAAGGGTTAAGCATCCCAAGGATAGCTCACCTTCTCTGTGGAGGGGGATGCTGCTTCTGCATCATGATTGCTGTCTGGTGGTGATCAGTTGGATGCACAGCTGTGACCACTAGAAGGGGGTGGGGTCACCACTGGATGACAGTTATCAATATGTGGCCATGTCATTGCACGCTGGCACCACAGGGAGTAAACAAGGAGGTCAGGAGGAAATTACAGGCCATCCAAGCCAACACACCACCAGGCTCTCACACAACCAATTATTGGTCTTTTAAAGCAATGCAGAATTCTTTACCAGATTACACATCTAGTCTACTTTTGCAGATCCTTAGGGTTATACAATCTAAGGAAGCACAGTGTTATTCTACTTGATGTCCCGAGGCACTTTTCAAAATATGGTAAGATGCTTTTAGTTGGGTGACTTCCATGGCCTGGAATGCCCTCCAGGAATCATTTAAATTGAATTAATTTTTCAGTCCCCATTACGTCCAAACACTTCTTGATCAATTCTGTATTGCCAAATGTGTTTGCTATTAGAATTGTATATAAACCATGTATTATAATTTTTGTAACACTGAAATGTTGTTCTTCTTCTCTATGTTGTAAAACCTATATCAATTGCTTTTATTTTGCTAGCCTTTATATTACAGTTGAAATGTTGACCTGGACTTTAATCTATTCTCTAATGTTGTATTATGTGAGCTAGCCCTGCATACTGTCAATTCATTTTCTGTATTATAATCTGTCCTAACAAGGATCTCCTTGGAAACTAGCTTTGCTCAATTAAGCTTTTTTCCTGATACAATTAATTAATATAACTACAGCTGAACGTCCACCAAACAATGGTCCTTGGTAAGAATTGAATAACCTGTAAGTCAGAAGGAAGGTTTTGATGGGGCTGGGAGTTGCCACTAGAAGTGACTAGTAAAAGAAATATCTCTAGATAAAACCAAAAAAATGTATTACTGGAAAATGGAATCTGTTTTATGGCATTTTTGTTCTGGTACTGCCCTGTCAGGCTATGGCACCATGTGGATACTAAAAAAAAAAAGGATGTAGGATGACTCCTTGAGGTACATGAAGCAGAATTTGCACTAATATACTCCTTCACAAGCACTGAGACTGGTAGTGTAGTGACTGTTAACTTGTAGTGGCAAACATTATACTCATGAATATATAACCCATACAGCCATGCTGTGGCTTAAACCACTAGAATACACTTGAACTAGAACTAGAATCCATGACATGTGGGACTGGAACCCATGATTTTCTGGCCCAGAGGAGGATGTGCTACCAGCCAAGACACAATGACACTCATACATACAAGTGATAATTCATTAAGACAATGATGAAAAAACCTAAATTTGTTTGTCTTGCAAAGGAACATATGACTGTATGTCTCAAGGTAATCCCAACATGAGTGAGCTATTGGTAATGTAAGGAGTGTATACATATACAAACATAGCAGCAACTACTAGGCATTCAACTTTTATGGAAAGCCAATAGCCAATTACATTAGAAACTGTTTTGATGAGAGTTGGGATGATGGCCAGGACACCAGAGTAATGTCCTGGGAATCTTTAATTGCCAACTACTGTACATAAGAACTACAAATTAACTGAAAGGTTTGGGGTTCAACATCTGACCCAATGGATGGTACCTCCTGCAGTCCAGCACAGGCCTTACAGTGCACCCTCCTCATTACTATATACAGTGTCAGCATCAAGTATGATCCCAAGTCCATGGAAATAGTAAGAATCTGATCAGGGTAGGAAGGTTTAGAATGCACATGAGGAAATACAACTTCACAGAGACAGTGCAAGAATTATAGAATTGTGGAACAAGCTAGTGGAAACACTAGTTTATGGAAAAACAGTGGTGAGGTTTAAGAAAGAGTGGAATAGGCTCAAAAGGTTGGTCAAAGGATCAGGACGGGCAGGGGGAAGTTAGTCAGAAGCCTTTAGGGGCATGTACAACCTCATGGGGCAGATGGGATAGACCGCAAGACCTTCTTCTACCAGACGTTTCCATGTTTCCAAGTCTCTGGTGTGGGATTTAAACTTACAGACATATGACTCAGAGATGTAAGAGAACTTGCTAACTGGACTGCACTAAGAAAATCTGTTCTGTCTGGCTCAGACTCATTAGAAGACCATTAGTCAGCCTAGTGCAGCCTTCAGACTCCAGTCAAGGAATGCAACCAAATGGAACCGTTCCCAAGGTATTCTTACTGACGAAGTATCACAGTGGCTGAGTCATCCCCAGTTTCTCCAACAACATGGCTAGAAAACAAACACTAGACACAGGTCCATCATTTAATAAGCCACTAACTGAATGCTTAGAAGTGAGGAATGCAGTGCTACACTACTAGCTAAGATACAACATTTCCAGTTCAGTGAAGATATAAGGGTGTGAAGTGTTACTTGAGAAAGTTAAAGTATTAGTAATGCAAATTACAGTATATGTCACCAGGTAACTTTATACTCTTAGTGTTTCCCCCTCCCTTAAAGCATTTACAGTATGCTGTATGCATATAAGTTTTCACGTGTTTAATGCCGAGTCCTGGTTCGCAATATGGTCCCCTTTATTGTTACATACTCCAGACAGATTGTTCCTATAATCACTTTTCCAGGAGCAGTTTGCCTGGCAAACTTTTATGACCTATTTATCTGGCATTTAATTTCCATTATTTTAGATTTGTTATTATAACACTATACTGCCATGGATCACTGTAAGATTAAGACCAGAACTTGTGGTTTGTAGTTCTGCACCGTATCTTCTGTGCTATGCTGGTTGCTATTTTACAAGTTTGCAGTTGGGCACATTAACTGATTCATTTTATTTTACCAGAACGTATCATTGATTTTATACGCAATGGTTCTAGCCCCACCACCAGAAACGTAGAATAATATACATTAATGACACTGTTGTGCAGTATGGGGAGTTGCTGCATTGCTGATGTATTTTACTCAGCATGAGATGTTAAATCGAGGTCCCAAACTGCCCACCTCTGGTCAGTGAACAGATAGAAGTAAAAGATCCCATGGCACTTACTGATGAAAAGTAGGGCAATTCTATTAAGAAAATACATTCAGCTTATACAGAACACTCTGGTTAACATCCGTGATTTGTGCAATCAAAATGGAGAAAAACAATATCACTGGTACTATTCATTAGGACAAACCTACCAAAATAATTAGGTACAATAACACTGTTTCTCTAATTCATAAATTTGTTCTAAAAAGTAACCTTCTGATTTAGTATGACTATTACTTATTTTCATACCTCTCAACTTTCTGTCACTGAAATGAGGAACCATGAACAATTAAAATGAGGGACAATGAAGGACACTGACCCCCATAATGCGGGACACCTCTTCACACATGGAGATTCAAGCTCAGAACACTGTGGAAAACATTGTGTTTACCTGTAAAAAGGTTATTTTTGATTTAACATATTAGAATAGTATGAATTTCTGCTTTAAAGTCTGAATTTACAGTACATTTTCTGTGTACGCTGCACCTTTTCTATGAGGGACAAATGAGGGACAGAGCAATTTTGAAGGGTACTGTAAAATAAGGAATGTCCCTCATAATGAGGGACAGTTGAGAGGTATGCTTATTGTTTCTTGTAAAAAAAAAATCACTACCAGTTAAGAAATTTCTGAAGAGTAGGGGAGTTTCCCCAGTATCATGGCCAACATTTCTCCATCAATAAAACAGGTCCATGCACTGTAACTCACCCCACTCCCATCCCCTCACCCCAATGAACCTGGAAAAAAGTGTTCTTACCTGGTCAAAAATTACAAATAAGTTAAAATAAATAATAATATTCTTATATAAGAACAGGCTGGAGTTACAAAATCTTGGACAAAATCTGATACCAGATCAGTTTGGCTGGTAAACTAATCTTATACCACTTTTGCTATAAAAGTGTTACTGGATAAGTTTGGCTGGTAAAACGATCCTATATTATTTTCGCTGGTAAATTGATATTGGATTATTTCCAGTGGTACTGTACATTGCCCCAGGATCTTTTCCACTAGTAAACAGATCCTGATTTATTTTCACTGGTAAACTAATCCTCAGTCAGTTGGTTAGCTCTTAAACCAACCCTGGATCATTTCTGTTGATAAACTGACCCTGGACAGGTGGTATTGCCACTATCTACCTGCGCCATGATTACAGTTACAGCAGCTGTGGACAATGACGAGGCAAAACCAGTAAAGGAAATGAGACCAAGACAAATGGAAACGTACAGTATACAGAGCAAGTAAAAAGCAGAAGGACATGGAGAAGGAAATGCATTAAAGAATTAAAGAATAGAGGAGACATGCAGTGTCAAGTCTGTGTTGCTCAACAAAAGACCTCAAACTACATTTAGTTTTTAAGGGGAAACACCGCACTCTGATACACTGAACAATGCAAGAAGGGAGCCAGCTCACCCAGGTAACAAAATCAGTCTTACATTTCATGCATTAAAGTGTGTGCATGTGTGTGCAGGTTACACCAGTGTACTGGTGCTTTACAGAAGCAAGTTAACTGAGATGTGAAATGAGTTTCTGATAAGTAAGCACCCTGCAGGTAAAACAAAAAAAAAATGGGTTCACAACAGTGTAAAACCCCACTTCAGAGCAGAAGCAAGATCCCAGATTAATTACAAGGGTCAGCAAGTGAGTACAGCTCTGCAACAGTGGTCACATAAAATGTAGAGGAGCCTCAGATATTGTGGTTCGCTGCACTGAAATCCTTTTTTTATTTTTATTGTACATCTTACTAATACTAGTGAATCCAGCTATGTAGAAAAGCACACCGTTAGGCCAGGAAACAGAAGGGTAGCTATTTAAGACTAAACAGTCTTAAAAGGAAACATTTCACTTTGTGGTTTGGGAAAAACATTATCCAGTTGGCCAAAATGCTAGCCCTTTGAAAAAGGTCTGGCTCTACCCTACTTCTTCATGCAAGGTAGCCCATCTGATAAGCAATATCTTATTTTCAGTGAATTTCAGCTTCTACACAGTTGTGCAACTGAAGCACAAAATGGAGGCTATAACAACAGTTAGTCTTGTAAACAAGTTTTATTTCTTTTTCAATGTACTCCTTTTCAATCCCTAATGTTGCTCACTGTGGTTTATCTTTACTTCCAAATCTGTTTAGGTGGTGCCACTTTTTGGTTTACATTCACCCCGTTAGAGCTTTCATTTCATGGCCAGGAGTAAAGCTAAGTAATGTTTGACAACTTCTCTTCTATAGCACTTCACGAAGTCCCGCATAGTGCAAAAGTGCATACTTTGCAGAGTTTTCATTAGGCGAAGTACAACTTTTCCTGGTGAAGCCAATGGGTAGAGAGGCAATTTCACCTGCTATTTTGCTGTGAAGCTGCCACTATGTGTAGACTTTGTGTAGACTTCGCCAGGAAAACTACCACTTTGTCTGTCAAAACTTCACAAACAAGTGCAAAGTTGGTACTGGAGGTGGGAACTTATTAAAGCTTTGAGAATGTAATGTTACCCCACTTCACATAAACTTTCACTGGCAGACTTTAAATTAACTGTGTCTATGGAGTTACTCCTAATTTCTTCAGTGTCTCATATGGTCATTGTGCGGTGTCTGATGCATGCTCATTTTTATTAATTGTCATTATGCGCATGCGCACGAACGCTTTGGGAGAGAAAATACCTTTGGAGGTGTGCCTCCCTTTGCAACCATCATTCGCTGAGCAGGTATGGCAACCTGCACCAATGGGTGCAGGATCTGTGTAGGACAACGGTGGTCTTCGCTCAAAGAAAACCACCACTGTCATACAGAGCACCGCGTCACGCCACCCCTGTGTCACACCGCCCCCCACATCACGCCGCCCCCCAAAGCTTTGCGCGTTGGCCCCAGCGTGGCAAATGTCCCGCTAGTTTGTCCGACGGGGTGCCCAATCCTGTCAGCTCCTCGGCCCCCCAGCCATCCTTCTGCCATGCTGGGAGCCTACCCCAGCGTGGCAAATGTCCCACGTAGTCTTTTTTTAAACCTGTAAATCAAAAGCGGTCCCACTGCGCTCTCCCAGTCCCCTCCCACAACCCGCACCCACCCACTGTGCACCCAGTATTTCCATACCCCCCCTCACCCCATACTTACCTCTGGAGCTCGGTGTGACGATCTTCAGTGGACCGGGAACACGTCTGCACTCTTCAAAGCCGACCGCGAACTGAGGAAATGCCGGTAAGCTGTATAATGGGCTAGATGGGGGTTTTCAACTTTATTGCATATCTCAGGCATTTTTTGGAATTTTTGCACCAAATTTTCAACATGGGGTTTTTGGGACCCCTTCTCATGAATGATGTCACTGTCATGGCGTTATTCGGGCCCGAAGGGTGATTTCGCAGTCACTGCGCAAAATCACCCTTCAGGCCTGAATAACACCATGACAGTGACATCATTCATAAGAAGGTCCCAAAACCCCATGTTGAAATTTGGTAAAAATTCCAAAATGACTGTTTTACGAGTCTGCGCCGAGCAGTTCCTACGAGGTCAGACACGTGAATTTTCAATATTTTCACTCCAGATTTTCAACATTGCCATTTTACCACACCTCCTTATGAGCAGTACAGCTGTCATTTTTCACATCCTGCCCAAAACGTGTTTCCGCCCATGTAGCTCACAATGGCACAGTCGGTGAGCGAAATCAATGTATAGGACACATTAAGAATATCACAGTGACACTATTCATGAGCAAAGGTCTTAAAATGGCTATGTTGAAAATTTGGTGAAAAAATTCCTAAAAATGACTGTTTTACGAGCGTGCGTTGCGCAGTTCCTACGCATGCTCATAGGTTTGCGAATTTTCAATATTTCCACTCCAGATTTGCAACATTGCCATTTTACCACACCTTCTTATGAGTAGTACAGCTGTCATTTTTCACATCTCACCCAAAACGTGTTTCCGCCCATGTAACACACAATGGCGCAGTCGGTGTGCAAAATCAATGTATAGGACACATTAAGAATATCACAGTGACACTATTCATGAGCAAAGGTCTTAAAATGGCTATGTTGAAAATTTGGTGAACAAATTCCTAAAATTGACTGTTTTACGAGCGTGCATTGTGCAGTTCCTACGCACGCTCGTGCGTTTGCGAATCTTCAATATTTTCACTCCAGATTTTCCACATTGCCATTTTACCACACCTCCTCATGAGCAGTACAGCTGTCATTTTTCACATCCTGCCCAAAACATGCTTCCACCCATGTAACGCACAATGGCGCAGTCGGTGTGTGAACTCAATGTGACACATTAAGAAAATCACAGTGACACTGTTCATGAGCAGAGGTCTTAAAATGACTGTGTTGAAAATTTGGTGAAAAAATTCCTAAAAATGACTGTTTTACGAGTGTTCATTGCGCAGCGGAGGGGAGGGTGGCCCTACAGGGGGACCTGGAGGCTCTGGAAAGATGGTCTAGAAAGTGGAAGCTGAGGTTCAATGCAGGGAAATGCAAGGTACTCCACCTGGGGGCCAGAAACCCAGGTCAAGTGTACACCTTGGGGGGGGGAATGCTACAAGTCTCGATGGCTGAGAGGGACCTGGGGGTGGTGGTGGATGTCAAGATGAACAATTCTGAAACTTGTAGGAGGGCAGCAGCCAAGGCCAACAGGATGCTGGGATGCATCGCTAGGGGTATCACCTCCAGAAGGAGGGAAGTGATACTCCCTCTGTATAACTGCTTGGTGAGGCCGCACCTTGAGTACTGCGTGCAGTTTTGGAGGCCACACTTAAAGCGGGACATTAACCTCCTGGAGAGGGTCCAGAGGAGGGCAACCAAAATGATTTGGGGCTTGGGAGACAGGACCTATGAGGAGAGGCTCGAAGAGCTAAATATGTACACATTGGAAGAGAGAAGGGACCGGGGGGACATGATAGAGGTCTTTAGGTACATGAAGAGGGTAAATAGGGGAGGAACAGTTGGGGTGCTTCGAAGGAAGGAGGAAGGGGCCACTAGAGGGCATGGCTGGAAGCTGGAGGGGGGAAGATTCAGGGAGAAAGGAGGAGGTGCTACTTCACTGAGAGGGTGGTGGAGCCATGGAATGCACTGCCTAGGGGGCTGGTGGAGGCAGAGACAGTGGAGGGGTCAAGAGGGGTGGGACAGGTACAGGGGAAGGGTTCTGGAATCAAAATCCAATGCAGCAAGAATATCCAGAACTGGGAAGGAGAAGCCAGAGAAGGTGAGGGACAGCAGGTCAGCACCAGGTTGGGGACTGACCAAGCGACAGACACAGAAAGACCGTTAGGCCTAGTCTGCTGGCATTTTAGTATGTTAGTATGTTAGCTCCTATACTGCGCTCGTAAGTTTCACAATTTTCAATATTTTCTCCACATTTTCAACATTGCCATTTTACCACACCTCCTTATGAGCAGTGCAGCTGTCATTTTTCACATCCTGCCCAAAATGTGTTTCCGCCCATGTAGCGCACAATGGCGCAGTCGGTGTGCGAACTCAGTGTATGGGACACATTAAGAAAATCACAGTGTCACTGTTCATGAGCAGAGATCTTAAAATGGCTATGTTGAAAATTTGGTGAAAAAATTCCTACAAATAACTATAATTAATGGCTTCCTCTTTTTTCCATAAGAAAACCATGGCGTAATTTGCCGTTATAAAGGAGCATTTTTAACGGCAAACACGCGCACGGTTTCCGCCTCTCTGCGCCTGCGCCTGCTCATACTCTGCTCGCTCTTTACTTCCCGAACCACAAACTTAACCTGAAAAGAAACTGCCACGGACACTCGGCAGTAAGTAAAATAAAATTTAAATTAATTGTACCACATTGCTACTGGATAGATCCTCCCTTACAATACTGTCAGAAAAATGTTTTAAATAAGAGAAAGCCGACCGGAATCAGACTGCGGCGGCAGTGGCACAGCAGCCTTTTATTTTTATATAATTGCTTATGGAAAAGAGAGCCAACAATTGCCTTATAAAATAAAATATGAATCTGGTGTGTGTAAACAAAAATTTACACACACCCACCGAGGATAGATAACTACATAAGCCTCAGGTGTCGTCAAATTCTCATTACACCGAGACCCATACTTTATCCTATATTTTACGAGCTTCGTTGTACAGTTCCCTACGACGCTTGTAAGTTTGTGAATTTCAATATTTTCACTCCAGATTTTCAACATTGCCATTTTACCACACCTCCTTATGAGCAGTACAGCTGTCATTTTTCACATCCTGCCCAAAACGTGTTTCCACCCATGGCGACAATGGCACAGTCGCTGTGCGAACTCAATGTATGGGACACATTAAGAAAATCACAGTGTCACTGTTCATGAGCAGAGATCTTAAAATGGCTATGTTGAAAATTTGGTGAACAAATTCCTAAAAATAACTGTTTTACGACCGTGCATTGTGCAGTTCCTACGCACGCTTGAAAGTTTGCGAATTTTCAATATTTTCACTCCAGATTTTCAACATTGCCATTTTACCACACCTCCTTATGAGCAGTACAGCTGTCATTTTTTACATCCACCCAGCGTGTTTCCGCCCATGTAATGCACAATGCATGCATGAGGTCGGTGTGCAAAATCAATGTATGGGACACAGTAAGACAATCACAGTGACACTGTTCATTTGTAGAGGTTTTAAAATGCCAATGTTGAAAATTTGGTGAAAAATCTAACAATGACTGTGTTAAATTGTGCGTGCACTGTTCCCACGCATCGCCTTAGGTTTGCGAATTTTCAATATTTCCACCCAGATTTTCAACATTGCCATTTTACCACACTTCCTTATGAGCAGTACAGCTGTCATTTTTCACATCCTGCCCAAAACGTGTTTCCGCCTATGTAGCGCACAATGGGGGTAACAAAAAGGTCATGCTGAAAATTTATTGTGCAAATACCAGCAATTGCACAGGGCATTAGGTTAAAGCACCATACGTGCCAAACACCACTGCAAATACCTGCAAGCGAACGTTAGTCATTGAGAAATGCTTGTTATCTTAGTCACAAGACAATTGATGTTGTTAAAGGTTCCGAATCGACACTGGTATTACACACAGATGATGAAACCCAACAATGCTGGCTCCCTTACACCTGGTTAAGACAGCAACTACATCATACAGACAAGTTCAAAAAGGATGAAATATGTTTGTGGTTAGTTACCCTTAGCAGCACTGGACACACATGCTAGTTTTCTGTGTCATGCTTTAGCAATGTCTACGCAATACAGTACATTCTAAATTTTATCATAAGATACACCACAGGGTGTGCATTAAAGCATTTGTGATGCATGCCTCAGGAGTTTGTGAGGAATGAGGCCGAAGGCAGAGTATCCTCACAAACCCTGGGAAGTGCACCACAAATGCCTTAATGTACACCTGGACTGCATTATTGCATTTATAAAATGGATTTGTTGTTAAGTTCCTTCCAGTGGTGCCATATGGTGTTGGAACCATCCATTGCTTAACCCGACTCAAAATGGGCGGCACAGGATGGAACAAAAAAAGAAAAAAAAACAGGTGTTTTAGACATAGAAAGGAGTTTGGAGAACTGACCATGCATGAATAGTGTTCTAATACATGGCCAGGTGCCTAATCTAACCCAGTAAAGTTTCTGCATTAGTGCTTGCCATGTTATCAAGTACTCTACATATCTGCAGCATTATTTTTCAACACTTATTGCTTAAGCTTCGGTTTTTACGCCAGTTCTTTTCCTATTGCTGATAAGTACATACCTGTCGAGTAGTTATGTAATCATGTAAAATAACATGACAGTGGCTTTGGACCTCAAGTGGGCAGATTTTTGGATATTGCAGGAACGATTTAGGGAAAGAATGGCAGGTGTAGATCAGACTGAGGGGAAAAACCAATGGAGCAGGATCAAGGGGGCAATACAGGAGGTGACAGAAGCTTGGGCAAAAAAAGGTCACCAAAAGGAGAACCACAAAAGGTCATTATGGTTCTCGAAGGGGGTTGATGGAGGCAGTGAGGGTGAAATAAAAGACCTTCACTCAGTACAGAAGGAACAAGGGAGAGGATGCCTAGCAGTAATGTCAGGCTAAACTCAAAGAGTCAAGGGTGTAAGTGAAGAGGGCAACGGAAGACACACAACTGCAGATTGCAGAGGGAGTAAAAGGTGAAGAAAAAGAATTCTTCAGGTACATAAGAAAAAAGGAAAACACAGAGAAGATTGTTAGCCTAGCTACACTGGAGGATAGTGGAGGATGAGGAGCAGAAGGCAAATGTACTAAACAATTACTTCTGCTTGCCATTCATGGTACAGGACAATTTTCTTATGCTGGAGAGTGGTATCAAGGCTGCCACAATGTAGTCTGGTCAAATGGACAGAGTACAGATCTTAGAGGACAAAGTATAAAAGGGATTAGAAGCTTTCAGGAAAGACAAGGCTTCAGGCTGAGATGAGATGACCTGCACTTGCTAGTGCTAATGGAATTGTGTGCAGTATTGGCAATATCCTCAACCCATCTATTCAATGACTTACTGTAGTCTGATGGGGTGCCAACAAATTTAGATCCACAGCCATAGTGCTACTCCATGGGAGAGGGAAGGGAAGATCTAGGCAACTATAGGCATATCAGCCTTACCTACATCACACGCAAACTGATTGTGATCAAAGTGGAGGAGACCTTTGGTGGCCTGCCTGGAGGACAAGGGACTACAGAATGAAAACCAGCATGGTTTTATGTCTGTCAGGTATTGCCAACCAAACCTGATACTGTTTTTTTGATTGGGTCACCAAGGTGATAAGGGACAAGTAGTAGATCTGCTCTACTTCAGCTCAGCAAGGCATTCCATTCAGTGCCACACAGGAGGCTACTAAAAAAATTAGAGATCTTCGGAGTGGAGCCAGGTTGAGTTAGTTGGGTAGGAAGTTGGCAAAGAGAAAGGCAGCAGAAAGCAGGGGCTAACAGTTAAATCGGGGGACAGAAAGGTCACAAGTGGAATGCTGCAGGGATCGGTCCAGGGACCTGTCCTATTTAATATGTTTATATATGTGGTATTGAGGGAGGGTATCCAGGTAAGGTTAGGTCTCTTTGCTGATGCCACAAAGCTATGCCGGGGGGGGGGTCATGATGAAGGACTGCAGGAGCTCCAAAAGAGCCTAGAGATACTACAGATGCAGTCTAAGGTCTGACTGTTGAGGTTAAGGCAAAAAAGTGCAAAGTAATGTACTTAGGTAGACAGAATCCATCACAGAATACTGTTCAGGAAGAGTTAGACAGACTACCTTAACAGAGGAGAGATCTTAGGGTCATAACCAGAGACTCCATCAATCAAATGAGTGAATGCAACAAAGCACACAGCAAGGTATCAAGGATGCTGCTTTGCATGGGGATGGGTTTTGACTGTAGAAGAAAATAGATGATTCTGCCACTGTACAGATCATTGGCGAGGCCTCATCTGGAGTACTGTGATCAGTTATGGAGCCGTCACCTGAGGAACGACATTGACAGACTAGGAACAGTGAAAGGTCACTAAGATGATCCACGGCCAGCAGGAGGTCCTAAACATGTATTCATTGGAGACCAAGTGGGAGTGAGGGGACATAATTGAAACAGAACTTTCTGAAGTGTTAAACAAGGTACACAATAAGGGCCTGTTTGTAAGAAATAGGGATACAGTCACTAGAGGAACATGACTGGAGGGTGGTGGCGGGCAAATTCAGGAGCAACTTGAGAAAGGTTAACTTTATCTGAATATGGCTATAGTTTGTAATCTAGGGAGCACTTGTGTCAGCTCTGGTTAGGGTGGGAAATTGTCCATATGGTATTTATCCTTCTGTGTTCAACAGGTTATAGACAGGGTGGAAAGGGATGAGGAAACAGGGATGAGAGTTTAGGGAATTCATAATCAAAGAGTGCTAGAGGGGCTAAAGGCTCTAAAGACAGATAAATCACCATAATGGGGTGGTATTCACCCAAGGATCCTAACAGAACACGCAGAGGTACTGGCAGAACCTCTGGCAGATATTTTCAACACTTCCCTTCAATTAGAAAGTGTGCCCTATGATTGGAGGGTGGCGGTGGGTGCACGTGGTACTCATTCACAGGGGTGGATCTTGGGATGAACCAGGAAACTACAGGCCAATTAGTCTAACGTTGGTTGTGGGTAAACTAATGGAGACTATCCTAAAGGAGAACATACAAGAATATTTAGAGGAAAATGATCTCCTAGATGATCAGCAGCACAGGTTCACAAATAGAAGGTCTTGTCAGACCAACCTTGTTGACTTCTATGATTGGGTGACTAGGTCCCTGGATGAAGGCAAGGCTGTGGATGTTCTGTACTTGGACTTCAGGAAAGCTTTTGACTCTGTGCTACACAGGGGACTGTTAGGTGAGCTGAAGGATCTGGGAATAGGGGATAAGGTTGTTAAATGGATTGGGAGCTGGTTAAGAAACAGGCAGCAGAGGGTGCTGGTAAGGGGGGAAATATCTTCACCTAGGGCAGTCATCATTTGGGTACCACAGGGCTTACTGCTGGGGCTGATGTTATTCAACATGTATGAAGCAGATACGGCAGTGGGTGTTCAGGGTAAGAAAAGAATGTTTGCTGATGACACCAAACTGGGGGCAGTGGTGGATGGGGTGCAGGGGGTGCTGCAGAGGGACCTAGAAACATTGAAGAGATGGCCATCCACCTGGCAGTTGGGCTTCAAAGAAAATAAGTGTAAGATTCTGCACTTTGGGAGTAGAAATCCTGGGTACAGTTATCAACTAGGAGATTTGCAGTTATCAGTATCCGTTGAGGAAAAAGATCTGGATGTGCTGGTCACATGCCATATGAATCACTCTGTACAGTGTCGAAAAGTGGCAGCAAAAGCCAATGAGATGCTGGGGTGTATAGCAAGGGGAATCACATCAAGGCGTGAGAAGGTGATCCTGCCAGCCTATAGGGCATCGGTGAGACCTCACTTGGAGTACAGTATGCAGTTTTGGTGCCCATTATTAAAAAGGAAAATCAGACTGTTGGAGGGGTGCAGAGGAGAGCAACCAAAGTGCTCAGTGGAATAAGGGAAAAGCCATATGAAGACAGATTAAGGTCACTCAATATCTATTTGCTGGAGGATAGAAGGGATGGGGGATATGATTGAGACCTTAAACACTTAAATGGCATTAATAGGGTTAGTTAGGATGGCATGTTTAAATACAAAAGAGAAGGGATCACAAGGGGGCATAGCATGAAGTTGGAGGGGGAAGGTTCAGAAGGGAGATGAGGAGGCATTTTATTTTATTTTTTTCACTTTATCTTTTTATTGAAATTTGAGCATTTAAGAAAGCACACGCCTTATGCAATAGAATAATATCCTCCATACAAGGTATAAAATATCACTTAAACACAGTATTTAGGGTAAACATATTGGAGAAGCCTTATATACACATATTGATAATAAAACACAAACCTAGACAGGTTATAAGTGGAAAGGAGAAGGGTTACAATCAATAGAGTATTATAGAATCAGAAATGGCAACTATGTACAAAATAAAGGAGGCATTTTATAACAGAGAGAGTAGTGGCAGCACGGCATGCTCTGCCTGAGGAACTGGTTGTACAAACATCAGTTGGGGGATTTAAGGAGGGGGGACAGACTGATTGGTCAAATCAGAATGGGGGAGAAGTTAAGGGTAAAGCAGTTGGAGGATTAGAGGGACAGGAGGGGTAGTGGGGGGGTTGCATGGAAGAGTGCAAAGCAGTTGGAGAAATCAGTGGGGGGGGGGCAGCATCAGTGCCCAGCACTGAAAGCAGCACATTCGAGCAGACATGATAGACCATTAGGCTTTTATCTGCTGGCTTCATCATATGTTTGTACAGTATATTGTATTTGTTGTTGTATTTTTATGAATCCTCAATAAATTATAAATGATAAAAAAAAAAAAAGAGTTCTACTTCAAAGAGGGGGGGTGAAACAGTAGAACAGCTGACAGCGGAGGTGGTTGGGGGAGCTACCCATAACGGGTTAAAACACATTTGGTTCGGGGTAAAGAGAGACACAGTCCACCTGGCAGCAAGCGTTTGAGGGGTGGGGTAGCTGGTGGAGAGGGCTACAGCCCACAAGGGCAGTAGATCTGTAGGGTGAGATAGTATAGTAAGGTCAGACTCATTAGATCTTTGGTCTCCTTCGGCTCTCAAATTCTTTGTTTCTAAAAATACAAAGCAGATACTTTATTTTCACAAAACACAAATATTTTATTACTTTTATAAGTCATCAGAACTAGTGAATGTATCATTTTTCATGTATTTTTTCAAATCATTGAGATACAGACATGCAACTGTTTCATAGAGGGACACTGTCAGATGGACAAGGTACAGGATGTTCTCAAATATACAATGGTTCCAAAGTTCATTTAGCACATCAGAATTTTGCTATAAAGCTTACAGGAAGTAATCTATTCATAACCATAATCATTTCTTAAAGATAGAAGTAGTAACAAAATGTAAGGTTTAAAACAGTGGGAGCATCTCTAAACAATACACTCTCTGCATTAAATGAATGTGTTGCATTTCAGAACATTATCCCTGCTGTATTGCACACCAAAAGCTTGTTCATATAAATTCTTCTGCATTCTGTACTGTTAGAAAATGTTTCTTCTGTTTTTTTTTGGTTTTTTTTGTTTCAGTGAATAGAAAAATAGAAAACAGCTTTGAAAATGGGTTAGGAAAATCCGAAAAACACGTGAGGAGATTTTCCCAAAAAGCTACTGGTATGGTAAGTAAATGTTCTATCTTCTTCTGGGATATCTCCCTCCATTGAACCACATCCTGGAATGATTCCCAGTCAGTACCAATCACAACGGGAGGGTGGCAGGACCTAATGATTCTAAGTAAGGGCCGGGGCTTTGCAGAACAGTGAGGCCAAAGCCAGCACATCTACAAGAGATGATTTTCAGACGGTAGTGTTTAGTAAATGTATGAACAGAACTCCAAGCAGCAGCAGTACATATGTCAGCAACAGACACACTGTGGAAGCAAGCCACTGAGGTAGCCACCCCACAGGTGGAATGAACATGTACAGGACCAAGAAGCTGTTTACCGTGCTTCTGTTAATAAAACATTATACCACTGGCCATCATTTGGATGAGGCTTGTTTAGAAATTGGAAATCCCACCATCTTGGGGGCAAAAGCTACAAACAGTTGTGAGGATTTTCTACAATCCTTGATATGGTCCAAGTACTAGTGCTGTGCGGAATGCAAAATTCCACCAGTGAAATTAGCACAGAATAACTATTCTGCCAGCAGAATTTCTGCAGGAATTTCACTGGTTCTTCTTCGGAATTCCACCTGCTTTGATCCATGGAATAATATTCAGTGGAACACCATTTTTCCATGGAAATCTATTCCGCAACCATTTCTGTGGAAAATATTGAAAACTGCAGATTAATAGTTCTTGGAACAGCAATTTTGTCATGGAAAAACATTCAACAACCATTTTCTGCTGCAGAATTCCACCATTCCGTTTCTGGCACAATTCGGTGGAATTTCAGCAAAATTTTAAAAATTCTGCAAAATTTCATTCTGCTGGAACTTGAAAATTCTGCACAGCACCACCAAGTAACAATGCAGTGTCCTTTGACAACCAGCATATGTAAACAATGCTCCCCACTGCCTGTGGGAGATGAAAAATAAACAGGATGGCTAATCGTCTGATTTAGTGTTCTCTCAGACACCATCTTCAGAAGGAAATGAGGATTAGTAAGTAATCTAACCCTATCCATGAGGAAAATAATAAAAGTAAGTTCTGCATCCAGAGCCTGCAACTCAGAAATGCATCTAGCAGATGTCTTGGCCACTAGGAACAGTGTTTTCCAAGAAAAGCAGCACAGTTCGCAAACAGTAGCAGGTTTGAAGGGAGGAGAAGTTAGGGGGGGCAGGATTTCCAAAAAGACAAGAATGACACAAGTCCCAGGTACATCGAACATATGGCGAATGGGGCTTATGGCATTCCCTGGCCAGCAATTGGGATTTTCTACCCTGTGCACCAGCTGCAGCAAGTTCGACCAACCTGTTTGTGGTCTAGCTTAAGGCAATCCCAAGGGCCTTTTTTATAGAGCTTGCACCAGATATGTGGAGCAAGCTGCCGTAAATCATAGAAACTGTTGCAACTGAGCTTGAGATTGTAAAATTGGTGCAGTTGCAGCAAAGGGGTTTGGTGCACTAAGTTCTGTGGTGCAGGGTTTATCACAAGCCCTGCACCATGCTTTGACATTTCTGCCCAGGGTCTCTAGGACCAATTAAAGTTCTATATCACAACTGGATTGTGTACTACTGTTTCCTCCCTATGTGATTGCCACCCTGTATATAGTTGTGTGTTATAGGAATAGTAGAGCACATGACATGTTCCTACTCACGGGATGCATCTCTGTTCAACAGGGAGAGGCCCTGTCAGAGGTAACCAATAGGGTTCAGAGGTCCCCCCCCAAGGCTAGGTGGAACATAACCTTGGGAAGCAATAATGGTACTAAACAGGGGAAGGGGAAGCCTCTGAGTTAGGTATCCATTATTACTGAACCTTTTAGTTGTTACAGTCATTTTATGCAAAACTGTGGCCATGCATGGTTTCAAGATATCCCTGGAGGCACCAAATGTTGTGGTGATCTTCAGGGTGTATGTGATGTATTGTTGTGTGCTTAATAATAATAAAAATTCTTAACAAAAAAAAAAAACTGGATTGTAGATTGGGGGTTGCAAGAGTAGACTACCTCATAGGAATCTATGGAAAACTTCCATCTGGGTTACTGTCTTGCTTTCAGTGAAGGCATGAAAAGCTGACACTTCAGTCAGATGGACCATAATAGATGAATACCCAAGTCCTGAGTCCTTTAGTGCCAAACCCTCAACACCTTTCTGCATAGAGGATAGGAATGTACTCCGCCTTGTTGGTTGATGTAGTACATCACCACAATATTATCTGTAAAGATTAGCAGCTGATTCCTGTGAAGATGGGTGGTGGAAGGCCTGTAGGCCCTGCAGAACAGCCCTCATCATCAGAGTGTTGCTGTGCAGAACCGTATCCAGAGGGGTCCATTGACTCTGTGTTCTGAAGGGGCCCAGAAGGGCACCCTAACCCGAACTTTATGCATCCATAATCATCACCAGAAAGGGAGATCTGGAGGAATGGGGACCCTATCTCTAGGTTGGAACCATCCAGCCACTAGAGCATGGAGAGGAGGAGTGTCTTGCATGAGACAATCCAACTTGTTTCAGTGCTTAGCTCTCTGCACTCCAAGGAATCATTAAAGGATCTTCATGTGGAGACAGGCTAGTGGGACAGTCAGTATGGCATCTGCCACCAGGGAAATTAACCTTAGAAGGCACCTGACCAAGACATAGTAGCTAGAAGAGTCCAGGAATGCCTCAGCTACCAGCACTGTAGCACAGTTGGAGGGTAGAAATGCCCAACCTAGTCCCATGTTCAGGACAGCTATTATATGTTGAAGCCACAGTAATGGAGTGAGGACTGACTTCAGTTCAATGATCAGGATACCCATCTGGGAAACATCTGAAACATCCATCTGAAACAGTCAGTATACTATAGTCTCCAGAGATGGAACTTTCATCAGCGAGACATCTATGTAAGCAAAGACATAGAGGCAAAACTTTGGTAAATACGTACGGTGCAGAGCACAAACCAAAGGGCAAAACACAAAATTGATAGTGCAAACCCTGGACCATCAAATGCAGGTATTTTCTGTGTGACTTCTGGATTTTGAGATGAAGATATGCATCCTTCATGACAAAAGCAACCATCCAATTCCTTTTTAGTACTAGCGAGAGGAGCAACTGCAAACAGAACTTTTTTGTGTTCAATGAATAGATTCAGTCCTTAAAGGTCTAATATTGGCCTTAGATCCCTGGACCATTTTGGGACCAGTAAGAACCGGGAATATTAGCCTTGGCTTTGTTCCGAAACTGGGACGGGTTCTACAGCCCTCTTGTGGAGGAGGGTTTGAACTTCTTCCAGCAGAAGGGTAAGATGTTCCAAACAATATCTGTTTGGCAGTGGGGAGCGTGTCACCGGAGGAACAGTGAGGAGCTATAGGGCATATCCTTGCTGAACTACATCCAGGATCCAGGCATTGGTTGTTACCTCCCTCCACTTTTGTAGAAAGAGGGAGATTCAGCCTCCAACCAAAACCTCATGAAGCAGTGTGGTCAGAGAAAAGGAAGGGGAATCAGAAAACACTGGGGTAGGGTGCCGGTGATGGTCTGACCTTTTTTTAAGTCTGGCTTAAGCAACCAGGAGGCAGGTTTGCAGCCTGGGAAGTGGAAGTCTATGGTCTCTGGGAATCACTTCCCTGACCCCTAGAATATCCATGGACAGGGCAGGCATGGGGCCTGTGAAAAAAAAATGTTATCCCTTCCAAGGGGTTTCAGGTTCAAAGTACGGAGGGAATATGAAGTTATTTTTGTAAATCCCAGAAGGTATTTTCCACATCATTGCCAAATAATTGCTTTCCTCTAAAGGGAGCATTTAGTACAGATTGTTATACATCAGGGGCAAAGCCTGCCACCCACAGCCACGAATGGCAGTGGAGTCTAATCCTAGAGGCAGCAGCCTGGGAATGATATCTGAGGTGCCATAAGCAGATCTGAGCAGGTGCTTCCCAACCCCCCTGTGTGATATTTTATAATGAACATTTGGCAATTTATCAGCCTGGGAGGCTATAGTTTTCCATAGGCAATTCTGATATTTTCTTATGTAAACCTGATCATTTGCAATCCTTAGGCTGAGGGAAGAAGAAACAAAATCCCTCTTCTCCATCAAATCCAGCTTCCTTGACTCCTTGTTTGGAGGAAGAGAAGTCATGTGAATCAGTACCTTTGATCTATCATGAGCAACCATGATTACCACTGAATCTGTTTTAGGCTGAGATGAGTAATAGATCTTAGCTGTGGTTACGGGATATTGTTTGGCAGCCTTTCCTGGGATTGCTATCAATTGAGTTGGCCTATGCCAAGCAGCCCAGATACAATAGCATCCTCCAATTCTGAAGGTATAAGATGGTAGAGATGCAGTGAAATCTAAATTTGCCATCAAAATTCTGGCAAAATCATGAATTTCACTGTATGAAATATTTTGCAAAATTCGTACATTCCATGAAATATTTCATGGATGCGAAATGTGGAATGTTGCCAGTTAATGGCAGAATTTCACTTGCGAATGATGGAATTTAGCCCATGAGTGGCAAAATTCTTCTGTTTGCAGGCAAAATTCCACATTTCGCTGGAGAAATTCCACATTTTGCCTGTGGAATTTCACATTTCATACCTGCAAAATATTTTGCGAAATGTGCAAATTTAACGAAATATTTTGCAGAATGAAATTTGCAAATTTTGCTCATCTGAATAGGAGAGATGATTACTGTAGGGGAGGCAGACACCTCCTAGAACTCATGAAATTTTTCTTGGATGACTCTTCCTCCTCTACTTCAAACCTCAGTTTAGCTTGTACCTTTTAAAGGAAGGCTTGAAATGCAGCATCTGCAGGTGGAGATCCAGGAGTGTTTTTCACACTCTCTTCTGAGAAAGAAGAAGAGCTTGAGCCCACTATACCAGTTATTTACTCTTCTTCATCCATGACCTCCTCCTCCTCCTCTTTCATATATTTTGGATTATATTTCAGTTCACTGTTGATGTCAAACATCATTGGTAGAGGGTCGATGGGATGAGGAGACATTGTAGGAGGGACCAGCAGCGGCTGTCTTGTCGATGGAGACTGTTCAGGGCCTGGCACTACAGTGGTGACTGAGAACTGAAGTGTCAATGGTAAGCAAAGGGCACTGACAGAGGTGACACTGATGATGGTAGTAGGTGCTGAAGGAGCTCTGACATCATTTGATAAAGAAGCTGTGCATCAACTGGCCTCGAAGGGTTACCCACAGTGGAAGCATCAATGATACTGTTCCCCACAACAGTACTGGCTGCAACTCCCTCAAGGGGGAGGTGGACAAGTGCCAGGCTCTGACCTTAGCATCTTAGAGATGGTCGTGGGAGCAGCAGGACCCATGACTTAGCCTTGAACTGTCTTCATCAACTGACATTCCTCTTCTTAGAGGTGAATGGAAATGGTGTTGGGGAAGCAGCTGTTTCTTTATGGCACTTCTCCTTCTCAGAGTGGCAGTGTTTCCGTTCTCCACCTACTCAGAGGATTTGTCCTTTTTCTACAATGAATCAGTAACAGACACCATCAATCCTGGTGAGCGGCAGGTCAGTGTCAAACAAGGAACAGATGTGGTTAAGAGTGGTGAATATGCCTTCAATGCAACCTGTTTCTTCATTTGTTTTGGCTTTAGATGAAACTCTGCAGTCTTCTAGTGATGTCTCCTGGTAGCCTGATTAAAGCCCTGGCAGATTGAAGAGACTTTAGTGCTGCTGTCTTTGCTGAGGCAAATAATATACAAGAAGTGGTCATCATCTTTTTAAATTTTAACGTCATCAAAGCAGCAATAATGGAACAACAGTTTCTTTTCTGTCAGCTGGGACATAAAATAAACATTTAAAATAACGAACTTGAGGTAGCAGCTACATTAAAACTTTCCACATTTGATGGTGTTCTTCAGCAGTGGTTGACGGTGGAAGAAAGAACTGAGACAATCCAAGGACAGCCACATTATACAGACAGTGATGAAGAGGCACATTGATACAGGTGGTCACAGCCAGCTAAGATTCTCCAAGTGGCTCCTGATGCTGATCGCTTGCAGTGCCTTGATGGGAGGGAGCTATCCTCAAAGAAGATCTTTTTTTTATGGCATCGAGGGATAGTTGGTTAGACTGGAACCAGTGCTAGAGGTTGTCAAAATTTAACTGCAGCTGTGAGGTAGGGTCAAGGGAAGAGGGGGATTCAGATGCAGAAAGTACTGCATCATCAGTGTCCATGTGGATGGATGTAGGGGAATAGACCGAATAGAGATTAGTCAAGAATATGGAAAAGAGAAGAGTCCAAGACAGACCCTTGAGGGACACCTGAGCATATAGGAAGGGGTGATGAAATGGAGCTTTCTTATCCAGACAGTTTGAGATCTTCCCTCAAGGTAGGGACAAAATCAACTGACTGCAAAGTCAGAGAGGCGGACTGCTTTAAGCTTTTCCAAAAAGAGAGGCTGTGCCACAGAGTTTAAAGCTTTAGCAAGATCAACAAAATGGTGGAGGTGATCAGTCCCTGATTCATATCAGAGAGAATTGAGTTACTGAGCTGAGAAGCAGGTGGAAGGGGATAGTGATTGTCTACAACAAGATTGGAAAGGAGTGAAAAACAAGGAAGAGCCAAGGAAGTAAGGAAGGGAGCTGAGAAAGCAAAATGTGCCCCTGTAACTTATCCAGGGTGGGAAAGAGAGATATACAATGGCAGTTACCAGGAGATGTAGGCTCACCACCATTGGAGAGAGGTATGATAGTAGGTTGCTTTCAAGCTTCAGGGGCAAGTTTCAGAGGAAAAGAGAGGTTGAAGAATAGGGTCACAGGCAGTGCGATGGCAGGAACTGAGAGAAGTAGAAGCTTAGAATCAAGGCCATCAGAGCTACCTCCTTTGTGAGGATTAAGGGCATCTAGGTCCTTAAAGGATGCAGAGGGAGTGGTGGAAGAGAGGGAAAAAGAGAGAGAGGAGGAAGGCAGAGATGGACCTGAGCATCCCACTGGCCCGTCTCATTACCTTGTCATGCTGTCCTGCACTTTCAGATCATCAGACAAGATAACCCCAAGGTCTCTTTCCTATTTAGTGACTGTCCGGACTGCCCCTAGCCATTTATACTAGCTCCTGAGTTTCTATGCCCTAGATGCATGATTTTGCACTTTGTTTTCCCCCCCACTCAACCCTCCTTCCATGGAGCACCCAAGCCCCATCACCCAGACATCTTCTGGAACTTACCTGTTGGCTGTCATCCCCTAGGGCTTGTCCCCCTGGTGGGTTCAACAGGGTTCCCCAAACCTCACCACAGAATGGATTCAGTTCTGGTTGGCATGCCCAGCTGGTTGAGTGCAGGACCTGTGGGTGCTCCTCATCGTCCTGCCTCTGGCATGTTCCTCCAGTTTTGGCCCCTGGATATATGATGTGCAAATGTCATGGAGCACGCCACGCACTTCCACATGATGTGCACCAATGTCTCCCACATCTCCTGACCTTCTTGGCCCTGTCTCTTCCCCATCTTCTGCTAGGGGCCAGGCAAACTGTGGGCACTGCCCCCACCCTCCGAAGGAGGAGAGTAATCCTACAGATGCTCAATCCTCCTCCCTGTAGCTGACCTCACAACTGCTCAGATTTGCTTCCAAACCCAGGTCGAAGTTTGCACTTTTTGCATTGAATCTGAGTTGCCATACCTTTCGCCACTCCTCAAGTTTTCTAAGGTCCCACCTCATTCTATCCCCCCCCCCCAAGTATCTGAAAAAAGGCATACCTTCCTCTCCAGGTCTTCTGCAATGTCACTTATGAAGACATTGAAGTGGACCTGTCCAATACTGAAGCCTTGTGGCACCCCACTTGTCACTCTCTCCTCATTTGAGTGTGTGAAGTTTGCCATCACCCTTTATCACCTACCCATTAACCAGTTTTTTACCCAGTTTGCTATTTTGGATCTCACCCCTAGATTGTCCAGTTTCTGTATCAGTCACTTATGTGGCACAGTGTCGAAAACCTTGCTGAAAACCAAGAAGACCATGTCCACTGCCCTTCCTTGAGCTATGTCTCTGGTCACCCAGTCAAAGAAATTAATCCAATTCATCTGGCATCACCCCCCCCCACCATGAATCGATACAGCCATTGATCTTGCAACCTGTTAGATTAAAGCTTTTCTTTTAACAGAGTTTCCATTGGTTACCCCTCCACTAATGGGAGCCTAACCAGTCTATATTTCCTAGCCTGCTCCCTGCTGCCACTTTTGGGAAGCGGTACTATGTCAGCTCTCCTCCAGGCCTCTGGAATACAGGAGTCTTCAGCTCATCTGATGTCACTGGGATCTGGAACTGCTAAACACCTAAACAACTGAATACTGGGTTCAAATAAATAGTACTATTTTCTAAACAAAATGCACAAAACAGTATCTTGGAGTGATTAAACAGACTTCACATGTCTAATTTTACAATTACATTAAAAAATGTAAACTTCATTGTTTATGTGTCCTTTAAAACAAATTAAACATTTTGAATGAATGCTAGAAACTGTCAATAATACCTGATTATTGTATCCTGTACTGTTTTACCATGATGTACCTCTAAATGTATCCTGTACTGCTTTGGCATGTATGTAAGTAATTCCTGGTCACCCCTGAAAAAGGGACTTTTAATCCAAGTGGGCCTACCCAGTTAACAACATGAATGAATGAATTAATTAAATGAAAACCTGGAAGGGGAAGCCCAGCATGTGCTTACCCATTGAACTGTGTACTCACTGACATGCTGCTTCACAGCTTAATCAAGTCAACCACACTCTCTCTCTTAACAGCTCATCACAATACCCAATGTACTATAAATCTCTCTACTCCTTTAGCTGAGATGCACACCTAGAGGTGTTGTGAAGTTTTTACTTCACCAGTGAAGTTGCAAAATGTTCCTTCTTAAACAACTTCACAAATTACCCACTTTGCCATTTCACCATTTTGCACTGAGTTTTTCTAGGGAAAAGGTACATTTTCAGGTGAAATCAGGTGAAGTTAAAGTGAAATTGCAATGTCGTCAGCGGATTTGCATGACATTTCCTGAAAAAGTACCACTTTGCCTGCCAAAAACATTGCAAAGCTGGCACTTCGTGAATGTGGCAGCCTTCACAAATTATTTCGCGGAACAAAGTGTGCCAACTTCACACATGTCTAACCACAGCATCAAACCCTAACATATCTGGTTTACACCCACATTTTTCTTTGTTTACCTGGGGTGACCACAGGTATTCACAACAGACCTTCCGCACAAGGCATCATGATCCCAGCACACTGCCACCACTGGTAGAAACCAATCAGTGGATAAACTAGTTTGCCTGTTGCAACCAATAATTTGTTTTGATAAAAACAATTTTTTTATATTTTTTTTAAAACAAAAAATCCTCTTCTAAGTGCAATAAGCCACTCACTCTTGGGTGTTGAGTGTTGGGGTATACCACACTTCCAGGGGCTGTAAGGCCCTACACCTGTTACATGAGGCCACACTATATCCTTGGGCATGGGGCTATCCCTTCCCCACATCCCACACCTTGTTGTGTTTATTTGCTTGCATGACTAACTGGATTAATCATGAAAGCTGGTTTTGGGGCATTTTAGATTCACTGAGACCTCACAAACCTGTCTCACAGTGGAATTTGTGTACTGCTACCCATGATGTGTTGCACTGAGTTAGGATTTTTAGTGTGTGCACACAGTTGTGAAAGAAACCTAAAAAAGCAACACCTTTTTGGCATTTGTTCACTTTCCCTGTACCCTTTTTGAAGAGATTTTCTGTCCCTCCCCCCAAAAAAAATATCAGATATGGTTTACACAACAATTTAATTGCTAATGATTTTTTTTTCATTAATGATCCTGGACTCCTGTTGTTAATTCCTTCCATGAAGCCATGAGCTTCTGCTTGTGACATCTGCCATAAGAAGAGGATGATGACCTCAGAGCAGAAACACAGCAGGAAAAGCTGAAGTCTAAGTGTGCCAAGATCTTGTTTCTGTGCACATATCTATGGTAATAGAAACTGAAATGTCCTAAAATTCAGTTTTTGAATGTTCTGACAATTTAAAACCTGCTGTTTTGCTAAACAGCGGAAAATAAATTGAAGAACTCTACTAGCCACTTTTTTCACACGCATGCTCGGATAGTCAGACTGCGCCAGGCTGTGGTGCAATCCTGGGCGCAGCGCAACTGGGCGCGCGGGGAGCACGACGACGGGTGATATTCAGCGAATGCGCGCCATGGCACAGCAGCGTAGAATATCGCACCCTGGCCACCCACAGTGTGCATGGCGCAGTGGCACTGCGCCAGCGCAAGTGGCCAGAGTGGAGCAGGGGGATGCGCTAGCGCAAGTTCCATTGCGCTAGGTGCACCAACTGCGATATTCAAAAGTGCATATGCAAATGGGGTCATAATGCATGCAAGGCACAAATGGGGCCATTTGCATGTCATTATGGCCCCTTTTGCATGCAGGTGCGCCGATCCCCGGTGACTTGCACCTGGCGCCCTGCCAGGGTGCAGCCGTCGGGGACTGACACCCTCTAGACATCGCGGCAAAGTGCCCCACTGCCCGATCGCGGGCATATGTTGGAAATTAAATCTGTCCTATATCCCTGGTGGTCCAGCAGAATGCTTGCAGCCCGATCGCGGGCATATGTTGAAATTAAATCTGTCCTATATCCCTGGTGGTCCAGTGGACCACTCGCAGCCTGATCGCGGGTGTCAGTTAATAAAAATGCAACACCAAACCAGCCCTGGTGGTCTGGCGTACCCCCTCCCCACCCACCCACTGGGCCCCGCCCCTCTCCCCCAGTCAGCGGGCGGGCGGCAGCTCACCCTCTTGCTGCCCGCGCCCGCTGACTGACACCATCTGGTGGGGCTGTACACCCATTGGTCCACAGCGTGAGCTAATGGGCATGCAGCCCGATACCATACTACACAGTCAGATATGTGAGATGGATCCATTCACATATCTGGACTATAATGTATGGGAGCTGCATGCCCATTGGCTCACACTGTGACCAATGGGCATACAGCCCTACCGTACGGTGTCAGTCGGCGGATGGTGGGTCGGCAAGCAGGGGAG
Source organism: Neoceratodus forsteri (assembly GCA_016271365.2). Lineage (NCBI taxonomy): Eukaryota > Metazoa > Chordata > Ceratodontiformes > Ceratodontidae > Neoceratodus > Neoceratodus forsteri. Next base: position 3,502,573 of record CM028133.1, read on the forward strand.
CCGCCGCCTGCCACTGACTGGGGGGGGGAGCAGGGCGGTGGGGCTCAGTGGGTGGGTAGGGAGGGGGGTACCGCTAGACCACCAGGGTTGGTTTGGTGTTGCATTATTATTTACTAATGACCACGATCGGGCTGTGAGCAGTCCATTGGACCACCAGGGATATAGGATGCATTTAATATTCAACATATGCCTGCAATCGGGCTGCAAGTGGTCCACTGGACCACCAGGAATATAGGACTGGTATTTTTACAACATATGCCCTCGATCGGGCTGCGAGAAGTCCACTGGACCACCAGGGATTTAGGACTATCATTTGTATACGTATGCCAGCAATCGGGCATTGGGGGGCACCACCAGAAGGTGCAGCAGGAGCTTGGGTGGCCACCCACAGGTAGCAGCTGCCATGTTGCACCCTGCAATATGGCAGTTGGCCTGTGGGTGGCCAGCTGTTGCTGCTTTTTTTTTTTGGCTCACCTGTGTGCAGCGCAGGTAGGGGTTGCGCATGCATGGGGTCAGCACATCCCAGGCTGAATATCGGGATGTGTGGAGTATGCATGGGCACGCTTCCACCTGCTGCGCGCGATACATTACTGATGCGTTCCGGCGCATCGGTATTTGTGCCAGGCTCAATCCTCTTTGAATATCACGCCGGGGCACATCAGTGGGTTGCACATGATGCAACTGTGTTGCGCCATGCGCAACCCTTCTGAATATCTGGGCCACTGCATTCTCTATGCTACCTGTGATGGTACAAAATGTAAAACACACAAAAAATGCTCATCCCCAGAAGAATGGCCCTATGTTAAGCTTGTACACATAGGCAATAAAATCTGAGAAGCATTTAATTTCTGAGGGATTAATGACCAGTTGGGGGACAGGTGGCCAGAGGAGCAGTTGAGGGATGCCTCCCTCCAGCCAGTCATTAATCTAAGGAAATGACCAGTTTCAAGGTTGTTATTGTGATGCTAAGTGTAGTCAGAATAACAACTTTCTTTTTTTACCATTGTTTGTATTTACTGTTAGGTTTTGAGAGCAGTGGTGTGAGCCATACGTGCTGCACTGCTTCCGTTGGCAGCTGGATCAGTCACTTCTATGACATTAATGACCTATCCATTAACCAATCAGGAACTTCACTAGGCTTATGAATACTTAATTTGACTCATTAAAAAATTGTACTTGTCATTCCAATGAATCATATCAAATCAGCCACTTTTGCTACCTGCTTGTACTAGATACACTGATAGAAGTGCTCCTTGTACCATTCTCTACCTATTTTTATTTCATTACATAGTACACCTACAGAATACTTTATGTTTGATTTATTTTGCCTTAGCCTACATTTATCAAACTGGAATTAAAATTAATATAGTCCTTGTAGTAAATGTAGGATGCTTTAATTAAAATCAAAATTATCTAAATTAAATAGCTTCGGTTTCAAAGTGTTTGCTAGAAATCTCATTAAATTCAATTTGCACTAATGCTCTGCTGTCGTGTTTCTTTCTGAAGCGTAATATTACATTAAAGTTCTTTGATTGTTTCCCTGTGGGGTAGCAGTGCTGCACTGCACAATGAGTAAAGGAGTAGTTTAGTATTATCTGATACTATACAACACAACACAATACAATTCGGTTAGTGGCTCAAAAGATTACACACTTGCCTCTATGTCTGAAAGATTGAACAGTCATGGGTTCTAGTCCTAAACCATGAACTTGAGCTAATATCCAATATTGAAACTCTAGCACAGCACTAAAAAGTGTGCTACTGGGGAGGAGGTGGGGGTTGCTGTACTGCTGATGTGACATCCTCAAGGATGAGATGTTAAACCGAGGCCACTTCTGCTCAGCTCTGGTGGATGTTTAGATATAAATTGGAGATCCTGCAGCACTTATCATAAGAGTAGGGGATTTCCCACTATAACATAGAAACAGAGACTGCGATAGAAGAAAAAGGCCCAGTGGGCCATCCAGTCTATCAGTTTCCCTACCTAGCTCTGTGCTTGGTCTAATGCCAGCTGGATTTAAAGCTCCAGTCGCCTTACTGGCAGATAATCACCCCCTTCCCTAGATATCCCTGCCCCTTATGAGCCCATGGGTCCCAAAACTCCCTTATATCTGTTCCACTCAGGTTTGAATCTTGTCACAGACTTCTCTTCAACCACCTCTCTGGGCAGTTTATCCATTCATCCATGACCCACTCTGCAAAACAGAACTTTCTTTATTCCATCCTGTATCCCCCAGCCACCAGCCTTCTCCTGCATCCTTTAGTCATTGTCCCTAGTTCCTTATAAACACGTCCCTATAGTTTACCCTGTTTATTCTTGGTAAGAACTTGTGTATCTCAGTTGTTTCCCCTCTTTCCCTCCCAGTCTACAGTGTATACATGCTATAGTCTGCCACATGTTCCTCATACTACCTGGCCAACTGCTCCTGGATCATCTTCATGGTCCTCCATTATATGGTCGCTATCTATCCCTGTCTTTCTTGAGGTGTGCAGTTAAGAACTGTGAACAATATTTATGTGTGGCCATAGCAGGGACCTGTGCATGGGCAGAATCTTCTCCGTTTCCCTACAATAAAATCTCCATACTGTGCATCGAAGCATCCTTTTTTGCCTTCCAATAGTATTTACTGTAATGAGCTGTCGACTTGAGGTTGTTACGACTGACAACCCAAAGGTCTCTCTCCTCTTTATCTGCATCTCCCATACTCTTTCTTCCTCTGCTTTCTATTTTTTCCTACCAAATGTGCATTACTTAGCAGTTTTTTGGGGTTTTTTTGCATTGAACTTCAGCTGCAATAAACTGGGCAACTTTCCTTCTTTTCATGTTCATTCTGCTGCAGATCTTACTTCATCAGCATGGAGGCATACCTTAATCTGGATTCTTTCTCCTATATCACTAATGAAAATATTGAGGAGCATGGTGTCACAACTGATCCCTGGTGGTACCCCATTCGTTAAATTCTGGACTCGGAGTGTGCCAGATTGGGGCCCCATTGATGTGCACCCTCTATATCCTACCCACTCCTGGCCGTATTCATATCCATGTTATCAGTTTTCTCCCATACCTATGTCATCCAACTTTTTTGTGAACCTTCTGTTAAAGTCAAGGCACAATAAATCCACTTCTTAAACACTGCCCACTGCCACTGTTATCCACCTAAAGATGTCAGTCGGGTGAGTTTGGCAAGACCTTGGCAAGATTTTCGTGCTGTAAACCCTTGCTGTCTCCTGTCCTGCAATTTTATCTGTCTCTAAGAATTTCACTGTCTGTTGTTGCATAAGGATGGTTACCAGCAGATTGCCTACAATCAAAGTCAGGCTGACAAGTTGGTAGTTTCCTGGGTTGCCCTCATTCCCTTGTGATGCAGCAACTGGTTGAGACCTTCCCAGTCTGCTTAGTGCAAAACGTATTCAGCACAATGGTTAGTCTGAATAAAAGACATAAGTGGATCACATGCACTGTATTGTTGTCTGCTTAGTGATTGGGTTCTATAGTTGTACCGGGATTTACTGGTTGATGCATCTTACTTCACCCGTTTCCCAGTACATGAATGGGAGCTTGGCCTGAATGGCATTTGCAGAGAGTAGTTTGGAACCTACTGCACAATTCTGGTCTTGCAGAATAGGAGGTATTTAAAGCAGGGGTTAGGATGTCATTTACGTGCCCCCCAGGAGTTTCTCTGATCAGAATTTAATTCCCAGGAGTGCAGTGTGAAGAACATGCCTCAGCTCAGGAGCCCCCCCCCCCAAGTTTATTCTCCACAGTGCACTGATAGGTGTTCGGGGAGTGGGGGAATAGGCCAGGGCAAACATACAAAGCACACTGAATAAGGCAATGAGTTTGGAGAACCAATTTTGATAGGCAGCAGAGAAGATCACATCACCATCATCCAATTTAGGAAAAATCATCTGTTCAAGAAAACTCTTTCTGCTGCTGATGGGATGACAACTGTGCACTCTGTACTGAGCACCATGTTTAGCAAAATATCTAGAAGGTAGACTGCTACTGTGATCACAGTAGTTTAGCTGTTGATTAAACAACAGGCCAAAATATTTGTAGCATGTTACAGTGCTCCCTCTTTTATCCACCAGCCTCTGACATCCTAAATTCTGGTGGATAAAAGAGGGTGGTGGATAATAGAGGGTGGCAGTTAGAGGGGGAGAAAGTATTTCTGAAAAATGGGACAGGAGCTCACACTGCATTAAATGAGGGTGGCAGATAAAGGAGTGGTAGATAAAGGAGGGAGCACTGTAGATTGTCAAGGTACTCACCTAATAAGGAGTTGGATGTTCAGAAAGAGGGATTTAGCTTGCCTTGTTTATTGCCAAACAGCATTAAGACAGTTTCAATTTGGTTTAGGCTAGTTGATTAGTATGAAAACAGTTTTGAGCAGTTTTGCAGTCCATTAGTAGGTTATGCTCAATAACTGAGGTGGAGAAACCTGAAGAATAGACAATGGTGTTATCAGCATACATGTGGACACTGCATGATTGGAGGGCACTGGTGATGCCATTTCTGAAAACTGTAAAAAACAGGAGTCCCAGTACAGAACCTTGTCTTGTTTGTCATGAAGAACTGAAACAGTCAAGCTATGTCCTTCCCACTCCTCTATGCTCCCAAATGCAATGCATCTGAGTTACCCAAGGGGACTGGTTTGGAAATTAATAAAGAGATTCACTGTATTGAAGACCTTGACCATGTTAACAAAAGTTGCCCTAGTGCCAAGGCAAGAATCCATTTGGGTGTAGACATGATCAGTGATCTTAAGAAGGGATGTGATAGTGGAGTGGTTCAAGTGGTAGCTGGATTGGAGGGGTGAGAAAGCCAGTGCTAATGTAGAAGCAAGGCAACTTCCTACTGATAAATCTCTCTAGGACTTTGAACAGAACTGACAGTAAGGAGATGGAGTGATATTTACCTGGGACATCAGCTGCTCCACCGCGGTAATGAGCTATGACTGTAGCATGTTTTCAAGACTAAGGAAAGTGGGCCAATGCCAAGGAGCAGCTGTCAAAGTGGGCAAGTAGTCTGACTATGTAAGGGGAATCAAATGCAAGGAATTCTGGAGATACACCGTTAAAACCACAGTTGCAGAGCATTTAGGGAATATAGTTCTTTGAGGACTTCTGTCTCTGGGACTGAGAACACAAAGCTTTCTAGGGTAGTTGGAGCTTTCTGAAGAAGAAATGAGAGATCAGACTGAGAACTAAGTAGGGCTTTAGGACCCTCAATGAAATGTATGTTTAAGTCATTTGCTGTGAGAGAAGGGTTAGCACTAGGCATTGACTTGCAGAGGTTAGTGAAGTTGAATGAAGGAGGAACAGAACAGTTCTCCAGAATTTGGATAGATATGTGCCAGAGACAAGGAATTCATTTCAGAAATAGGCAGCCTTAGCATGTCTTGTGGCTTTTATACAGTAGTTAAACAATCTAGTGATGGATCATCTACCAGAGGGAGACTCAGTAACAGCTTGACACAGGCACTATCCCTGAGGTATAAGGCATCATATCAGATCAGAAGACACCCAGGGAAGATGATTGCCCCTGACTCTAATCCTATTTTTTGTTAGTGGGCGTGCACATCACAGACAGAGTCCAAGAGACGTGAAAGTGATCTGAGTCTATGTCAGGGTCATCTGAAGAAAATAAAAAGTTCAGACCATCTCACTCACCCGTCGTATTACTTTATTTTAAAGCCATTGTCATATTCAATTTCATATCAGTGTCTTGTAACCTTGATCGGTTAATTCATCAGAAAAGAATGTCTCACTGTAAAATCAAAACACCATACATCAGTGACTATTGTATTTCTAAATATAACTGAATAAATTCACACTAATTTGTGTGAATCAAATGCTAGTTAGCAATACACAGACTTACAATTGGATCTATATTAAGTCTATTATACAGGTGTCTAATAAATGGCAAACTCAAATGGGGTTTAATTACCCAGTCTTATTGTTATTATACCACTTAAGTAAAAATAAGTACACTTGTAAAGCTGCTTAGATTGGTGAATTCTTATTATCTACAGATAAACAGTAAAATACCCTCAACACAATGTTTAGGTCCATTCAGTGTTTCATTAATATTATTTGTCTTTCACACTTCTTACTTTACTCTGTGAAAAACCCTTTATATAACAGAAAAGGAAGACAAAATATCAGTCCTAACATTGCAGCTGCAGTGTGCATATGGGTCTTACACTTTTGTTTTAATATTCTTATTTTAATATAGTATATTAATAGCCCATTCTAATTTTAACACACTAAAAGGTTATTGTTATACTTTAATTTAAATGTAATGAAATCAGATCATAAGTAATCATTGGGCCCAATTTTAAAACGACCCGTAGAGCGATGCACGTTGCATCGCTCTAGTGCTGAGGCAAACTCCAGGTGTGTCAGGGACCCTGAACCCAATTTTGTAAAAGGAAGATCCCTGCACCAAAGACCCAGGAGTTTCTAGAGCCATAGGCTTGTGCCAAACATTTGGCACACCTGCAGGAATTGACAAAGGGACCCCCCCACCTGGTGCAACACTAGAGGGGCCACAAATGGGTGTGCATGACTGTGCATGGCAAGAGGGGGCTGGGGCAAGAAGGAACATGTGGGTGCCCTAGGGGACATGGGGGAGAGAGTGGAAGACCAGGGTGGTGATGTGTCACCCAGCCAGGGTGCATGTTGCAATGCAAGGCAGTCAATCATCTGGTGGTTGGGGAAGGGTTGGCAGGGATGGAAACTGACCTAGCCCCAGGTAAGTGCAACTGTGGCCCCTGCCACAGAGGTGCCATGAGTCACAAACCTGTATATGGGATGCAACCTGCCACAACGTGTGGGGGCTGGATGCCAGGGGACTACTGCAATGATCAGTGAAGGTTCTCTTCCAACAATGGCAGCTCTCACCCTACAGCCAATGCTTCCAACATACAGGCTTATGGCTCATGGCACCTCTGGGGGCAGGTGCCATGGCTGTGCCCACCTGGGATCAGGTGAGTTTCTCTCTCTGCCAATCTTCCCCCAACCACCAGCCGATTGACTGTCTGGCATTGCAAAATGCACCCTGTATGGGTGCCACATCATCTCCCTGTTCTTCCACCCTCTCTCCCATGTTCACTTGGGCACCCCATGCTCCTTCTTGCCCCAACCCCCTCCTGGTCAGTCCCCCCAATCACCACATTGTCACACAGTGGTGTAGGCCCCTACACCACCTCCTTTCTGATCTATACAGAGTCCCCTGTTGTGTCCATGATAGGGCTTGCAAAATTCCAAAACAGGGGATGGTGCAGCCCTGCCATGGTACATGCCCCCTTGCAACCTGGTGCAGGAGTGCTTTTGCCACAAGGTGGGGTCAGGGCAGGTTGGGCATATGTCTCCCCCCCCCACTTAATTTTGACGTAGCCTGCTTTCAAAAATTGGATTGCCACAAAGTTTGATGCAAGGTGCCACTTGCATCATACCCATTTGGTGAAGGCACCTTGCTTCAAACTTCACCTTTTGAAAATTGAGCCCATTATGTCTAGTTTCTACTTGTAGTTCTGGCAGCACATTCGTGACATGCCTCCATTTTTCATTGCAGTTTATTGTGTCACTTTTACTGTTTATCCTAAACTTAAAAACATTCTTTTCATAAGTACTTCAAAAAAAATTACTTATGCTGTTTAAATAGTGTAATACTTTTAAACCTGACAGCACCTCTAACTCAAATGCATTAGGTAAATTTCTATGTTGTTTATACTGAGTCAAATACTCACCCAGAAAAACAGCTCAAGTTCCCATTGTTTCTAGCGATAATATTAAGCAGCTTGTGAAAAAAAAAAAACAGGTACAGCCTACATTTAACCACTCAAAAATATGTCTTTATGGTGAAAAATCATAACCTTGAGGTTGAAAACCTTGAATATAGAGTCACCCAGCAAAATCCTTACTTCCAAGATGCTGCAGTCACCATTACTGTTAGCCCGCACAGTTTTTCTTTATGGGATTTTGTATAGCCCTCTTAGGGAACTTCCCTAAACCAGTGGACTCATCAGATGATGTTTATTGCACTGCTGTGTCATGTGCCTACTTCCAACCGCATTAAAGATACAGAAGACCAGCTCAAAACAACTATTTCTGATTGTAAACAATTAGCAAGTGTTAGGCAGCAGTCACCACACTGGCTGAGTTCTTTAAAATCCCCTTCCATGGAAGAAAATATTTGGACTGATTTCTGGACATCAGGGAACCATGGCTATCTCACATACAAACATGTACAAATTAAGATGCTTCTAGTAACCACCCATTCATTAATTAGGCTGCTCTCCTTGGTAGCACAAAAGAGTGGGATTAGCCTGTTTACCAGGTAGTGCAGGACAGAAGGATAGGTTACCAGCAGGAGAGACTTTCTATAACTTTTTCCCCTCCTCGCAGCTATGTATATTTTTTATTTTTTATTTTATTTAAACAGCAGTTTGGAAAACCTTTGAGCCATAGGCTCATTTACAAAGGTACCTTGTCACAGTAAGACAAACCAAAATACACAGTATAGCAGTACAACACATAAGTATAACAGTAAATTAAGACATAGATACAAACAAGCTGGTACAGGTAGGATGGATGCAAACAATACCAAAGTTATGTAGTCCTTAGTAGCTTAGTAATAAGCTTTGTCATAAGTATTGAGTACGGCTTTGACTAGCGGCAGTTACAGCATCGGGTGTTAATAAGGTGGTTACGTAAGGAAGTTTTGAAGCACGATATAGTTGGAGATTCGGAGATGGAGGGCAGTGTGTTGAACCAGGAGGGGCCTAAAGCTGAAGGCTCTTTGGCTGTGAGAGGTCCTAGCTCTAGGGATAACAAGAGAGGTTTTCCCAGAGGTCCAGTATGAACTAGTGGACAGGCGGGTGTATGGTGGTGGTCAATCCTGGTGGGAAAGCCCAAGGAGGTCTTTTGTAAGGGTACAGGTAAGATATTTGAGGCGCATCACGAGATCAAGTACCAGCCTTTAGCATACAGTAGACAGGTGTGTGTCATCCTAGGTGCTCCAGTAATTAACCTGCAGGCCTTATTCAGAGTAGAAAGAATTTATGAGTGCGGTCTGATCAGCAGCACCATACACCAGCAGTCCATAGTCCACTAGGGACAGGATAGAGGAGGTGACTGCGAGTCGAAGAGCCTCCGGGGGGAGGCAGTGTTCATACCGATGTAAGATGCCCAATCGGATATTAGTGGCAATGGCTAGGGCAGCGATGTGTCCATGGAAGGAGAGGGAGGGGTCAAAATGGATCCCTAGGTATTTATAGGAGCAAACTTGTTCGAGTGGGAACGAGGACCCAGAGTGAATGAGGAGTTTGAAGTTGCAGAACTTGTTTTGGGATGAGTGAAGAACATGGTTTTGGTTTTTTTAAGATTTATCACCAATCTATGTTCCTTGAACCAGCCCTCGGCTTCAGTGAAGGACTTCTGCAGCGAGTCCTGGAGGAAATAGGGTTACGATTTGAGGCAAAGATGACTGCATCATCAGCGTACAATAGAATGTTCCCCGAGCAAGAGCGTGGAAGGGTGTTAAGGTAAGGGAGGAGAATAGTAAAGGGCCAGAATGGAGCCCTGGGGAACCCAGAAAGATGGGACAGATGTCTGGTAGGTCCCATTAATTTATACACGCTGTGAGCGGTCAGACAGATAACTGGTGCACCAGGAGATAGGCCCAGCAGCAAAACCAGAGAGACTAAGGGCATCAAGAAGGAGGGGTGGAGACAGTGTCGAAAGCTTTTGAGAGGTCAATGAAGACAGCACCAGCCAGAGAACCAGTGTCTAAGGAGGAGTGGAGAAAGTTGGAGAACTCTAGGAGGGCTGTGTTGGTACTGTGGCCCTGCCGGAAGCCATGCTGCTCAGGACAAAGGACATTGTAGGTGGAGAGGTAGTCAGAGATTTGAGAGGGCCACCACTTTTCCAAGGCCTTGGAGAAAGGAGAGAGAATGGAGATCGGTCAATAGTTTCCAGCCACAGTCCTATCACCACCTTTAAAGATAGGGGTGACAGTGGTGACTTTCAGGCAGTTGGAACCTTCCCAGGCAAAGAGAGTGGTTGATGAGGCATGTGATCGGGTAAGGACTTTGTCTAAGACCAGCCGTAGGATACGGATCCAGGTGACACTGCCTGTACTATTACTCTTGAGGGCAGTGATACAAAGTGCGCCTAAGTTCTTGGGCAGAAACACGGCGAAGGAGAAAATAAGGCCGAGAAATATTTATGCAGGTGCTGGGGAGGAGGTCAAAAAAAATTTGTAGGGAGGATAGGGCTAAGGTCAGTGAATGAGGTGTTGAGGTGGTTGGCTATGAGGGCTGGGTCTGAGGAGATCACACCATTAATGTTGATCTGGGTGGGTGGGGAGTGTCACTCCCATTTAACTGTTTAATGTTATCCAGAAGTTCTGAGGATTCCCCATGAGGCAGTGAGTGAGGACGGATAGTGCTCAGACTTGGCCTTTCTGATGGCCTAGTGCACTTGTTTTGGCTGCAGCATATAACCGCCTGTCATTGGGCCGGCCAGTCTCAATGGCATGGTGCCATAGGTTGTCCCTATGTTTGAGCTGGTGGATCAAAGCTGGGGTAACCCAGGGGCATTCTTCCTTTAGAACGGCGGTCAACACTGGGGCAAAGATATCACAGGCATTATTAAAATTTGGGTAAGAAGGAGAGAGCTGTGTCGATGTCGGGAGTTGCCTGTATAGGAGACCAGTCAATTTGGGACAGAAGTTCCTAAGTTTTATCAGTCCACCAGGTATTAGGCACACGGCATGTGGACTGTGCTATGGGTTTGGGGACTGAGGTTGACCAGTGGAATAGAATGGGGGAGTGATCACTGAGAGAGTCTGGGAGGACTTGTACATTGGGGATCCGATTAGGGCGGTTGGTGAGTACCACATCAAGCAGGGTACTGGAGCCTCTTTTGGGGTTAGTCCTGGTAGGGTGGGTAACTAGTTGCGTTAGGTCTATTGCAGAAAAGGAGTCTTGGGTAGAGGAGGAGGAGGGGCTGAGCCAGTTGACATTTAAGTCACCCACCAGAATTTGATCAGCGGAAGGAGGTAGAGAGGTAAGGTATTCTGTAAGAGAGGCAATGGCCTGTGTTTGGTCCCTGGGGGGCACGTATGCAGTAGTCAGATAAAGGGGTCCCTTTAAAGGGTCAGGGGTTAGTTTCAGCATAAGCGCCTGGGCCCTGGAGTCAAGGATGGGACCGGGCGGGGCTGAGTGGGAGGGTCCTTGACATAAATAGCGCAGCCGCCGCCCCGTCTCCCAACACGGTCGGACCGGAAAAGGGTGAAACCAGGAAGGGAGACTAGGGAGTCAGGGGAGGATTTCGACAGCCAAGTCTCATATTGTGGGATTATGCAGGTGAAATTCATACAGACCGTCAAGTCCACTTCCAAAATGCTTTTCAGATTATGTAAACCAAAGAATATTCTACAAATTGCAGAAAAGGAAGCCACAGTTTATGTAAACCATTATGGGTTTCTAATCTATGGAAAACATTCCTCTTTTGGAATTTCCTAATTCTACTACTGACAAAATTAGACAGAATTAGGTGGAATTTTCCAGAATTCTGCAGAAATCCATTCCACTGGAATCTGAGAATTCTACACAGCCCTGGCCCCACTCCTTCCCCTCCCAAACTCTTTATCTCACTCTCTCTTCAGGTTTAGAACTCACTCCCCATTCACATACTGTATCATGAGGTACAGTAGAAGAAGGTATATTGATTTATGTTATTTATTTGAATATTAGTGACCAGGAAAGGAACACTGAGCCAAGGCTTATTTCCAGGTGCAACCCTGAGAGGAAGAGAACAGGGGATGCAAATGAATAACATGGACACAATACACTGTTAAATGCAATTACATCACATCGACACAGTTCATAGTGACAGTAAAATAGAATGGGGGACATGATTAAAACAGGAGTGAGTACAATAAGAACAAGCAGCATAAATCAGAAAATTCAGCCACATCTACTCCATAGTAAGAGACAAATGTAATGAGGGCAGTTAGGTAGGCAGGAAAAGGAGCTGGGGGAGGAAACATGTTTCAGTTTTTGCTTGAGGGAAACAGATGAGGTAGTGAAATGGTGAGAGGATGGAAGTAGGTTCTGGAGTAGAGGGAGATGATTGAAAAAGGCTGATTGCCCAGCAGAGAAGCAGGGATGAGGAATGGCGAAAGTGCAAGGATCCCAGGACTGCAGGGAGCAGGTGGTAGAGGGGGATGTAGGAGAGTGGCGAGGAGATGTAGGAGGGAAGGGGAAAAAAAATAGGATTTGGATACAAATGAGACACGGTGGTTCTGGTGATGTGAAGGTAGAGGAAGACTAGAGAAGGAGAAGTAGAGTGAGCAATGGTGGGTACAAGAGGGGGAGCTGGTAGGAAAGGTGCTGCTGAGAGTGACCAGTCTGGCCAGGGAGCTGGAGGGAGTGATGCCATAGACCACGTACATATAGTCAAAGACCTGGAACACCATTTTGGTGACAAGATCATCACATGGCTGTAGAGACAATCTTTATTGCCATACAAGGCAACAAGTTTGGGGAGGAGTTTGGTGTAGATGGCATCAATGTGTGCAAAGAAGGCAAGTTTGCTGACTAGCCACTCACTGAGGTATTTGTATGAATGAACCACTTCAAGAGGGGTGCCATCTAAAGTGGAAAAGAGATGTAGTGTTGAGAGTCTGGCCAATTTTCAGCTAGTACCAAAGGTCATGGACACAGTTTTTTTGTGTTGACTCAGAGTTCATTAGACTGAAACCAGTACAGGACATTGTGGAAGTCTTGCCAGAGCACACCTTCCATGGATGTAGGAAGGGCTGGAGGTGTAAATGACTGTGCATCTGCATAGATGTGGATATGCGAGTTGGCACAAGATGTGGGGAGGTTGTTAAAAAATATTGAGAACAGCATGGGCCCAAGATTGAGCCCTTTGGTACTTTGGCCTGGATGGGAAGTGGAGGTGAAAGGGCACTACCAACCTCTTCTGACAGTAGGCAGCCAGAGGAGTAAGGATGGAACCAGTCTACATTGGGCACTAGGAGGCCAGCAGCACTCAGCTTATGCAGGAGAAGAGAGTGGGACACCAAGTCAAAGGCCTTGGCCAGATCAATGAAAATGGCAGCTATGATGTGCTCCTGACCCATTCCTGATAAGACAGAATTAGTTACACACGGCAGGGAAGAGACAGTAGAGTGATACTTCCAGAAGTCGGAACGAAACAGGGAAAGGAAATTGATGGAGGATAGAAAATTGGAGAGTTTGATGTAGACAAGCTTTTCTTGCACTTTAGAGAGGGAAGGGAGGTGGGAGACTGGCCAGAAGTTATCTGGTTATCTACTCTTTGTTGTATTGATTGATGCTGTTTTAGGTTTCATCTTTTATATTTGTTCAGATTAAAGTCAGTCTTAGACACATATTAGCACCCAGTATTCTACAGCATTGTTAGCCATGTGTGTAGATTACTAGAAAGTTTGCATAGAATGTGGATCATTTGAAGGTTTCTGTCACTGGACAAACTATTTGTCTGTAAGCATATTACGCCTATATGAATTGTGTATTAGAATTCCTAATCACAGTTTAATAGCCTGTTGCTTTATGTACTTGTATTACATGATGTTGTATTGCTGTTCTGTGTTTTAGTTGAAAACTCAGTAAAATATGTTAAACAAAAACAGCCTATTTTACAATAATTATTCCTCGAAATTTATGTAGGTTTTTGGTAACACACCACTTCCTTTTTCATTCCTTTTATTTAACAAGAGAAATGATTTAAGACATTAAGTGTTCCTAACACGCCTTGGCTATTTTAACAAAAAGCATGTGAAGCACTTAAATGAGAATTAATTCCTTTTTGCTGTCAAAAGGATATAGCTTTATGATTCCTTTCAGATGCATGTAATACCAAATGAAGGCTGAATAGCTGTTGTAGCAATTTCCTTGGTACTGCTTGCAACAATATAGACAAAGGTCAAACAGACAGATTCCCAACCTTTTTTTAATGATCGTGTTTAGGAGCATAATGTTTTTCTTCAATTAAAGAGGAAATATAGATTCTGAAGAAACAAATAGCAATTTTTGTTTTCTTTTTGAGGGATATAATGTTTAACCCCTTACTATCCTCATTTTGACATCTGGCCACAAGAGTTTGAAAGCTTGAACCCCCTCCTTTTTCTCCATCCTGCTCAGTGCATAGTATTTTTGCTAGTAGGCCCTAGGCTACATATTCTTTCTCCGCACCAGGTCTTGGACTTAGAAACATATAATTTGATGGCAGATAAGGACTGCTTGGCCCACCTAGTCTGCCCATTTCCCTACCTAATGGATAAGCTGCAGATCCTAGTTAACCAACAGCCTACTTCTTCCTACCGCCCACTAGAATTGCTTTATGTTGGTTCCATGAATTCTTGAATTCACCCACTGTTTTTGACTCCACAGTCTCCTCAGGAAGGCTGTTCCATGCATCCACAACCCTTTTTGTGAAAAAATACTTCTTCACATTACCTCTGAGCCATTGCCCCTCTATCTTCAAATTGTGCCCCCTTTTTCTTGCACATCCCTTTTTCTGAAAGATGCTACCCTCTTGGTCTTTGTTAATTCCCTTGAGATACTTGGAAGTTTCTATCATGTCCCCCCTCTCCCTCTCCCTCCTTTCCTTAAGGGTATACATATTAAGCTCCTTTAGTCTCTCTCTTTGTCTGTTTTCTGGTGCACACCCTGCACCATTTTGGTTGCCCTCCTCTGGACAGCCTCCACCCTATCTATGTCATTGTGGAGATGGGGTCTCCAGATGGGGTCTCACCAAGTGTCTGTACAAAGGGATAACAAGTTCCTGCTTTCTACTGGTGATGCCTCTCCCTATGCATCCTAGTACCTTCCCAGCCCTCCTTACTGCCTTCTCACATTGTACCTAAAATTAATACTGTAATGCAGTACTATAGAACTTCTGCACTGTTGGGGTGACATAAATCTAGGACTGGGCAAAATTACAAAATCCCTTAGAATTCTGTGGAAATTGTTCTAATTCCATATAAGCAGAATTTCACTTATTTTGCTATAGACACAAGCAAAATTGCAAAGTCTGTGGGATTATTTTTCTGTGGGGCTTATTTTTGCCTTCCATGTGGCAGCAATTATGTAAAATGTTAAAAACTTTCTACTGAATTCCTTCCAGATAGAATGGAAATTCCACGGGAATTCCAGGGGCAATTTTTTTTTTTCATGCAACAGCCCTTCATCCTTCAGATGAGTCATTAAATCAAGGTGCCTTCTGCCCATCTTTGTTAGTTGTCTTGCTGTAAGGCAAAGAAAAGCCTTCAGTATTTTTAGAACAGAATGGGTGGTAATCCCTGTGACCTGGCAAACATTCCCTCTTTTTGACAGAACAGGTATGAAAACAATTATTTGTGACTGAGAGCAGGACGTTGTTGGTGAATAAGGGCAGCCACACTATCCTATGGTACATGTGGTCACCACGGCACCAGTTTTAAACTCATGGTTCATCTTACTGCTATAAGATACTTAATGACTGCAAGTTGGTATATATAGCAATACTCAGATTCTACTGTACTCATGCGGTAAGAAAGATAGGGAAGGGTGGCTTACAATCAGTAAATCTCACTCCCTGTGCGCCAAAAAGTACTTACAAAAGAGAAGTGCTCATTTCTGTGAGATGGGGATTACTAAACGATAATCTGATGGCCGCGCTGCTGCTTTGCTCCCTGTGGAGCTTTGTTTGTTATGCCAGCTC
Source organism: Neoceratodus forsteri (assembly GCA_016271365.2). NCBI lineage: Eukaryota > Metazoa > Chordata > Ceratodontiformes > Ceratodontidae > Neoceratodus > Neoceratodus forsteri. The sequence continues at coordinate 3,518,335 of CM028133.1, forward strand.
TGCTGCTCTTTTTAATATTTTAATGCCATTATTTTGTTTGTTATTTTGCATGTAACTCAAGGGTTGCAATGGCTAAACAGAAGTAGCCTGCTGGGACACTTAACTGGAGTTCTGCAGTAGCAGTCCTCTTGGCCACCCGAATGTCTCGACTTAGAATTCGGTTTGTGCGGTCTATGAAAAGACCAGTTTGGAGGTCCAGATTAGTATCTCCAGGACAAAAATGAGTCAGTTTATCCCATGACTGGAGGTAGAGAGTTGGATTTTACCTTGCTGTCTGCCAACAATCAGAAAGATTGGTGAGAGCAGAAACAGAACTGAGCACTAATTCTTGCACTTTGGGTGTGGAAAGGCATTTGTTTTTCTTTTTATACAGGTATGCTGTATGTTGCCTAGGGCAAGGGAGCTGGGCTAATGTTATGTTGTACCCAAGTTATTGCACTTAGAAAAGCACTTTTATTATATATTTACAGGTGCAACTGAAGTCGAATGCTCGAAGTGCTTGAAGACATTATATGTTTTAAAGGAGTTGAACAGCTATGAACCCAGGAGGCTGAGAAGGAGGGGGTAAGTGCTGAGATATGTGGAGGCATTAGTCAAGCTACTTGGGAGCAGGCAGTAGCGAGACTCTCCCCTAAGTGAGAATGCTACCTGAATATCCCCCAGAGTTTTAGTGGTTCTCTGTCCTCTTCAAATCATTAAAATTATGGCATGAAAATCAAATGGACTCCAAGAACAAGATAAAGGAGCTATGTTTCCATGCATGTAAGGGCTGTGATTTTTATTTGCTAGTTTTATATAAACATTGTTGCAGTTTCTGGAGGACTTCAGGACCTGTTTTGAGGTATGTTTTTTACTTGCTTCATAATTTAGTGCTCCAGTTAAAATACTGTAATAAAGCCATTGGGTTTAAAGACACTTGATGCTCATTTAGGACTCTTATAGTGAGCCTGAATTCCTCTTGACTTTTTTATCTTACTCCTAAATAAGTTTATAAGGAACCAAACTTGAAGTGTGAAGCACCTTATTGACTTCTCCGGTCTAAAAGCTTTAAGCATGATTCCTTTTACTTCTTGGCTACCAGTGCTGATGCACTGATGTAAGTTTATTCACAGACAGTGGCCTTGATTAGAATCAGTTTGTCTGTGATAACTCCATAGGCACTGGCGGCAACTTAAAATTAAATATTTTGAATTACTGATTTACTTTTAAAAACAAAGATGGGTTTGAACCCTATTGGTAAAATCTAGAAGCATTTGTACATGAACATTGTGTTAAGGATGAATTTGCACAAAAGTTGATACAGGACATAACTGATTTTTTTTTTGGCTTCATCATGTGTTGTGTTTTTGTACCTTTGTACTAAGTTGATTTCATTTTTTAATTAATAATTGTTTACTGCACATGGTGAAATTTCAGCAGGGAAGAATGGGCAAGAATTGTCCATTACACACTGATTTAGCAGGTGCTAAATGCATTTCTATCTTGTTAAGAAAAATGTTACGAGCTTTTTATCATACATAATGTTATGTATTAATAGGGAATTTCATATTATATGGGCATATTTTAACTACATTCATTGTAAATGTGTATATAGTTATTAGTGGAATCCCCACAGGCAAATATTTTTACTGTTTTTAGGCTAGAACAATTAATATGCCTTATTTCTATTTAAATTACTGAGCAATTGTTTCTGATGTAACCTTTTGACGGGCTCTCCCTTTCTGCTTGGGTTCAGTATGTCTGTCCTGGAGTGTCTCAATTATTTTGCCTGGAACTGGGAGGAGGTATTGTTTAGGCACTATTGCTGGATTCATCCACAATTACTTAGTATGGAATACCAGGGGTAAAACAATGACTAGTGATCCAAATGTGTATACTGTGACAGGACCTGTTGTTATCTTGCTTTTTGCTGGCATCATAACTTATTAGAACCCTAATTCCCAACACTGGTAATTACCCAGTGTAAACGGAATCTACAAGATATTGTTCTTACCAACATATAGTGGGATCCTGGGTGGAGTCCCAGTTAACTCTTATAAGGATTACAGGACAGAGTAGACTCCAGACAGTAACGAAAAAAGTTTTACAGTATGTGTATTTTGTTAACAGACAGTGGTTCTAAAGGAGTGTCCCACACTTGTAAAATGGGCAGTTTGTTGTATTGCCCTCTATGACCTGACAGATCACCCCTGCTGGAAAGAGTAGAACGTTCTTTATAGCTCCATTTATTTATTTATTTTACAAAACGTGACCTCAGTAGAAATATAATGCATAAACTGTAGCCAGATTAGAGCACATAGCTTAATATTTAAATCAGAATTTATGCAAATGGTAAATTAATCTGAATAAATTTGTGTGATACTGAACTTATTCTTGTTTGGTATTAAATTATGAGATGTTACTGGTTTATCATTAAAATGTTGCAGGCTACTCATCACAGCACTTGATGTTATGTATCATTGTCATTTTACTGCATATTTTATATATATATATATATAAATATATATATATTCTATTATGTGTGGATTTTTGAGTTTAGATGTTATCCTCCTTTAAATTTACTTAATGTTGTAATGGTTTGTCAAATGATCAACAATAAAAATAAACTTGAAATTTGAAAGATAATTTCCCCCAGAGTCATCTTACCTGGTGACCACTATTTTAAATCACCTTGAGGAGTTTTAATTTATTTGCCTACTTAAAAAAAAAAAAACACTACACTCCTCTAGTGCATGCATCCCAATTCACACTTACACAGCAGCTGGGTATGTGCAAAACCTATGTTAATGCAATGTGAAATTCACAAGGATCCCAGATGATCAGGAGACTAAATTCCCAATGCAAGTTTTCTATTCTGTTATGAATCTTAGCAGTACTCAATATTCCATGCTGTAATGGTTAAGGGCTCGGAATCTGCTCCATGAATTCTTGCAGTGTTTATCTTCCCAGAGCTTTCTCAGCATTGTGGGAAAGTGCTGGAGAAGCTATGTGCTCTGCATTCAAAAATAGGCACTGAGTCCCGCCTCTTACATGGTACTACAGTTTTTACTGGAACAGTTTGATTCAGAATGAGTGAACGCATTATTCTATGAGTATTGTTTTTAGAGTGAAGCAGATTTCTCTCTCATGGTTGCCTGTTTCATAGAAAGTCATCTTGCTAAACAACATCCACTTTACTTGCAAAGAATCAAGTTGTAACTCGATCCTAGTAGTTAAAATCACCTCTTATGGCTAGCTACAGCCTCAGCGGAATCATTAGAACCAGTCTCACCTCACCCCACACTTTACCAAAAGGTGGGGGCAGCAATGATGGAATACACATCAGTGTGTCCATTTTGAGACCAAAGAGCATATATTAACAAAGAAAAAAAAAGAATTACCCCTCTGCCCTGGGATTGCCAGACTCCGGACCTTGGGCAACATCAAACTGCTCATCCCAAAATATTGATCCAATGGTGAGGCAAACTGGATGGCTATATACAGTACAGTGCTCCCAGAGGTAGGGTTGCAATAAAAAAAAAAACACATTCTGGTCAGAGCCTGTATGGCTGCCCAGAGCAATTGTGTGATGAGAATGAATAAAAGTTCAGAGTTCTTGCCGCACCAGAGATTGCCCTGCTGCCATGCATTAGAGCAACCTGCCATCCTCAACAAGGCTACTCCAGCAGATCTGCAAATGTGAGAGTTTCACACATACACAGTCTGAGTCACAGCCCCCATGTCACTTCTGCAGTTGTGGAAAGTAGTGAATGGGGGAGGGGGCACGACAGACGCATAGGAGGTCTGCATCTGTGGAGGAAAAGACAACAGACTGCAGCACTGTGGATGAGAGATCGCATCACTGTAGGAGAAGATAGCGATCATTTCAGCTTCTTTCCTACAGTGATGTGATCCCAAAACAACTGCATGGCTCGACTCATGCAGCCATAAAAAAAACATAAGGGGGCCACAGTAAGCTCTCGAAGCGAGAGACAGCAGCAGTATTTTCCCTCCCTCTCCTGGAATGTACAGCACAATAGGATATAATTTGCATGAAAGTCATGATATACTGTGCATTAAATCTAAATGCCTTTTCTTCTTTGGTTTCCTTTTTTTGAGGGGGGGACAGTAGGCCTAAATATCTGCAGCAAGAATGGACTTCCCTTGCTGGACCAATCATTTTGTTTCTATTAGTGTATGTGTGTGTGTGTGTTTGAGGGAGATTAAACATGACAACATTAATTTTAAACAACTATGTTATGATAACACTAAGGCCATACAGACAGCACAAAAGTCAGGAAGTCCGAAGTTTTGATTCTTTGATGTACCTATTCTTTGTAAGCAAGGATTAAGATGTCACGGGTTGCTGTGTAAAACACAGTTAGGTTCAAGAAGCCTTTCTTCAGAGCTTGGAAGAACAGGGACAGTTAGTATTACTGACTTAAAAAACATAGCTTTTGATTTTCTGGCTTTTTGCACTTTGTTCCCTGAAACTAACAAACATTTTTTTAATATTTTTTTTTTTGCAATCAAATAGTTTAGCTAATGCAGTGATTATATCACTTTGTCTTTCAAAAATCATCTGACTGGTGTCAGCCTGCTGGCACTGAGGGTTGAGTCTTTGGACGCCATACCTCGCATCTCGCCAGCAACCCTGATTTGAGAACGAGTGCCGGTCATTGGGGGTTGTTGGGGTCAGGCGAGGGCTGAACATCCTGAGAACTGCTCTCCTCTCCTGGAGGTGGGTGGGTAGCATACACCTCAGTACCAGCAGCTCCCAGTGGAGACTGGGGTCAGTGAAACTTGTGGCATGCTCTAGCAGAGAGTGGGGGTGTCGGCAGATGCCTTACATACTGGTGCAGGAGTGCGCATGTCATATCCAGGGTATCATTGCACATCTGCACTCCCCACTGGAAAAAGGAAAAAGCACTGGCACTTGGGAAGGTGAAGGTGGGGACCCCCAACCAGCACCCACGCTCAGTGCTGGATCTGCCCTGCTGTCCTTTGGCTCCCACCCTCCCTCTAGCTGCCCACTAGATTATAGATAGAGCACTGTAAGAGATGGCAGTTCCACCTTGTGGGACTCAGAGCAGGGGGGCTGGTGTGTTGGGGCAAGGATATTGGGGCACATTGGCATGGAGGTATGGACAGGGGGGATCTCGGCAAGCAGGAGAAATCTGGAGAGTTTACATTCTCACTGGAGAGAAGTCCTATGAGGCCAGTGAATGGGGACATAAACAAAGTTCACATAAAAAAAAATCATCCTACTGGTCCTGATGCCAGGAAGACAGGTTCGGGAAGGAATCTGTGCTGCTGTACTGGAAGGCTGGGGGACTGCATTTTGCAGAGGATACTCTCCTCTCCTCCAACTTTATGGATAAAAGGTTGGCCCTGACTGCAGCAGTTCTGTCACCAGTGTGACAGTACAGAACTGCATGGGGTGGCGGGAGGATGGCGGTTGAAAGGTGTGAGGACACCAACATTGAGCTTTGTGGAGGTGCGCATGCTCCCACATAGCAGGCCATATTGCCTCCAGGTGCTGGGGAAAAAGTCAAGATGGAATTCCTCAGCCTGTGCAGGATTAATTCAGTGGCGCTCCTGGACTTCATGCACAATAACTACCCACCCACTATGGCACATAAGAACATTTTCCAGCCTCTGATTGGCTGTACCCCTTGCCAAGGTGTACATTTCAATGCCAACAGAGACTGGGCAAAAACAAGATCCATGCTAATCTGCCTAACTACCACACAAATCAGTACCACAAACAACATTTTAAACAGTGAAAATCAGCCATTTTTTGTGCTTTATAGAGCCCCACTCGGACACACACACACACACACACATAGGAAAAGACATCTACAATTTCTCAACTTAAGTGGCAGACACTGTTGGACTTTTATAACTTCCCTATCACTGCCCCCCCCCCCAAATGAGCTCTGGTCTGAGCCAATATGACTGTGGAGAGCATTTGGGCTGCTTTTACCCATTATTTCTAATAAATTAGCAAAATGCAGATCTGTGGAGAGGCAGTTTCAATGTGGGCTTCCTTTTACACATTTTACAATTTGTTTTCCTAGAATATTCCTGCAGATTGCTATATATTTTGCCTGGATAGTTCACAGAAGAAATGACATCTTATTTTCAGTGGGGCTCTACATCTGCACAATATTATGCTGCATTGTGTAAAATTAGAATGCACTGAAAACAATATTTTACCTCTGGGGGACATATTAAGTGCTGAAGCGATGCACGAGTAGAAAGATGCATTGTGCAAAATGGCTGCACCAGTCAGCACTGATACAATATTCAAACAGAGTGCACCACCAGTACAGGATGTGCATACAGTAAAGCCCACCAGGATGAAGCACAACACAGTAGAATTCTGCAGTAGATTTACTGCATCAAACATTTCAGTTTCAGTGAGATTTAATCCATTTTGTCATGCAGTAAACCTGTGACACTGCACTTCGTCCTGACTGGTTTTATTGTACCTGTTGAAAATGTTACCCTTAATGGGAGTCACAGTGCAGGTGGCTGCTGAGTCAGGAGCATTCAGGGTGACTGCAACTGAATACTTTCCATGGGGAATGTGTGGCACATACCAGTATGCGCCACAGCCACCATGGGCAATATTCGGCCCAGGAATGCAAATTAACTAATTAAGCATGCAGAATGCAAAGGAAC